>SJYT01083534.1:5366-23919 GCA_006410635.1 Cephalophus harveyi | reverse complement strand
ATCAACCCTGGGATTTCTTTGGAAGGAATGATGCTAAAGCTGAAACTCCAGTACTTTGGCCACCTCATGCGAAGAGTTGACTCATTGGAAAAGACTCTGATGCTGGGAGGGATTGGGGGCAGGAGGAGAAGAGGATGACGGAGGATGAGATGGCTGGACGGCATCACGGCCTCGATGGACGTGAGTCTGAGTGAACTCCGGGAGATGGTGATGGACAGGGAGGCCTGGCATGCTGCGCTTCATGGGGTCGCAAAGAGTCGGACACAACTGAGCGACTGAACTGAATAACTTATACACTGAGTTATTTCCTTCATCTTTTGATTATATTTTAAGAGAATACTTTAAGATTGATATTACATGAAGGGTTGGATCTCAACCTTGCTTTGCCTGAAGATTATGCAATTTGGGAGGGGCCTCTTTCATAAAAGGAAAAAAAATTTAAACCACAAAATTGTATAAAAATGTAAACCTTTCTATGGGATAAAGAAAAAAACATAAAAACTTGAATAGTCTACAAATGTCTAGAAATTAACTTACTCTAGTATTTTTATTAATGAACTGCCTCACAAAGCACAGTAATACTGTTTCCTATGTATTCACCTGAATGCTCTTTCATTACCTCATTAAATGACAAATAATATTGCGATGTTCACTATATCAACTAAAGAATTAACCTTTTTTTCTACCATAGCTGATTAAAGTTTGTTTTTCAATAGTAAGAGCTGGGATTAATTAATATGAAATATTAATTAATTAATATGAAGTATGAATATTAATATGAAATATCATTAATATGAAATATCATAATAAGCTATACTTACTATTTAGGCTTTCCTGGTGTCTCAGATGGTGTAGAAACCGCCTGCCATGCAGGAGACTCAGGTTCAATTCCTGGGTCAGGAAGATCCCCTGGAGGAGGGCATGGCAACCCACTCCAGTATTCTTGCCTGGAAAATTCCATGGAAAGAGGAGCCTGCCAGGCTATTANTTAATATGAAGTATGAATATTAATATGAAATATCATTAATATGAAATATCATAATAAGCTATACTTACTATTTAGGCTTTCCTGGTGTCTCAGATGGTGTAGAAACCGCCTGCCATGCAGGAGACTCAGGTTCAATTCCTGGGTCAGGAAGATCCCCTGGAGGAGGGCATGGCAACCCACTCCAGTATTCTTGCCTGGAAAATTCCATGGAAAGAGGAGCCTGCCAGGCTATTATTGTAATGTGATGGACATGACTGAGTAACTGAACACACATTTCTGCTATTTATAGTGCTGATCTCAGTATGTCCACCACAAACACAGTAATTCTAATTCTAATACGTTTCATTTTGAGAGATTCCTGTAAAACATTATATTGTGCTGATAATGATATGTGCTGCATTATTGAGAACATTCCTGAAAAAAATAGAGCTTCCATTTTGATTGGGGGTCACTGAGAGCTAAATCCTTTCCTTTGCAATTAATTACACGTCTGATAATTAGAAGAATTTTCCCCATACTCTTCTTGCTTCATACATTTCAAACCTTATTTCTTCTTTCTTAGTTGCAAATGTTCTCTGCTGGAAAATACAGGCCTGTTTATATCAATATGGTCTCTGGATGTATACATTCCTTAACATTTCTTTCAATGATGCCTGGTGAGTGAGCAACAGTTGAACTATACATGGGAAAAACTGTAAAATGTAAACACATCCAAACCAGGTAAATATATCCCCTGTTCAACTTTCCATTAGCCTGATTCTAAAATACACATGGCTCCTCCACTGACACCTCACTCCAGGGGATTTGTGATGGAGAGGGAGTTGAGAGAAAAAAGACTGCAGTCTAACTGGTTATGTTAAAATCTCTCAATTTTTAAAGTTTTAGAAAAAACAGTGCTTCTGTGAGCTCATTGCAAAGGGAGATCCTAGGGCTTGGCAAGGGCCTCCTCTAAGAAAATTGCCCAGAAGTTAAGCTTCATTAGCTTCACAGCAAATCTGCCTCTGATTACAGGACTTTCTGAGAAAAGGGTTCACCCTGTAGGATCCCACTCTCCCCAGTCTCAGATCTGCCACACTAGATTTTGTGTTTTGTTATGTTTTCCTATTGAGTTTTTTTTTTTTCCTCAAAAGTTAGGAGCAAATCTGAAGGACTGAGATTGTGACCCAAGAACTGTTGCTTGCTTCTTAGAGCACTAGTTCTGTGTGAGCTATTAAAAAATGAATGACTTCCAGCAATACAATACAGCAAGAAGTTGGATGAAACCAAAGACGTGTATTGATCTAACAAAAGGGAGGCCTGGTCAAGTCATTGAAGGTGGAAAGACAGGTATTGAAAAGCTCTATTGCTTCCCAGGTGGCGCTAGTGGTGAAGAATCCACCTGCCATTGCAGGAGACACAAGAGACATGGGTCGATCTCAGGGTCAGGAAGATCTCGTGCAGGAGGAAATGAAAACCCATTCCAGTTTTCTTGCCTGAAAAATTCCACGGGCAGAGGAGCCTGGTGGGCGACAGTCCATGAGGTCAAAAAGAATCGAACACGACTGAGCACACACACAGAATACCAGAGACTTGGTTGTAATTCTGAATGCTAAATTATTAATTAATAGTAAAATAAAACTCTACACTGACCGGAGTACTTGTGATGTTGTGACAAGATTTCTCTCCCTATAGGTTAGCTGCAGTGACAAATCTGATTATAAAAACAAGGTTGCTTGGTGAACATGGAATGAGCACATGGAGTGTGTCTTTGGTGCTCTGCCAAATACAGACGCAGTGGTTTGTAAGCAACTATTTATTTCTAACATTTCTGAAGGCTAGAAGGTCCAATATCATGACACTGGCATATTTGGTGTTTGGTGAGGCTGCTTCCTTACAGACAGCTGACTTCTTGCTGTAACCTCACATGAGGCAAGGGGCAAGAAAGGCCTCTGTGATAAGGGCACTAATTCCATTTATGAGGACTCTGTCTTCAGGGACTTCCCTGTTGGCTCAGATGGTAAACAATCTGCCTGCAATGCAGGAGACCTAGGTTTAATCCCTGGGTTGGGAAGATGGCAACTCACTCCAGTATTCGTACCTGGAGAATCCCCACAGACAGAGGAGCCTGGCATGCTGCAGTCCATGGGGTTACAAAGAGTTGGACACGATTGAGTGACTAAACACCCATGCATACTGCCCTCATGGCCTAATCACCCTTCTAAGGCCTCATCTCCTGATACCATTGCTTTGGGGATTAGGACTTTAACATATGAATTTTGAGGGAATGAAAACATTCAGACCATAACAGTGCATGTGATCTTAAGCAAAGTTTCTCAGTTAATTTAAGTCAGATCACTCTTCCCTCTGTCTGTTGGTCACAGCTGGCTTTTCTTTTCAGGTTGTTACATGTACACACACACATTCGACATGTATATTTTTTCTGATTGACACATTCTTTGTTCACATATATTAATGCCATTTTTATGTCTGCAAACACTGTGCCAACTGGGAGTCATTTTTAATATTTTAGATGACATAGCATACATCCTTTTTTATCTCTTTATATGGAATTTAGAAAGATGGTAACGATAACCCTGTGTGCGAGACAACAAAAGAGACACAGATGTACAGAACAGTCTTTTGACTCTGTGGGAGAGGGAGAGGGTGGAATGATTGGGGAGAATGGCATTGAAACATGTATAATATCATATAAGAAATGGATCGCCAGTCCAGGTTCGATGCAGGATACAGTATGCTTGGGGCTGGTGCACTGGGATGACCCAGAGGGATGGTACAGGGAGGAAGGGAGGGTTCAGGATTGGGAACACGTGTTCACTCGTGGAGGATTCATGTTGATGTATGGAAAAGCCAATACAATATTGTAAAGCAATTAGCCTCCAATTAAAATAAATAAATTTAAATAAAAAAAATTTTTTTTAAACTTTTGCCAAAGTAATACTCATCTATGACTGACAAATCAGAAGACTTAAACAGAAAAAGTACTGTCACTACCCCTCACAGGTCTTTTCCCTGGAGTTTGTCTGCATTGTTGTAAATAATGTGGATAAAATAGAATCTCTTGATTGTCAGTTTTTAGATATTTTCTATTAACCTCTTGCTAAGATAGATGAGAACTTAGCCCACTTATAAAGGAGCAATCTTCCTTCACTCTAACACATTTGTATTTTTTTATTACTAACTTCTTATATTTGGAGCATTAGATAATATTCTTATGCTTTTACTTTTTGTTCCACCAACTACAGTCATTTTTATTCCCTGATTTATAAAATATGTATATTCATATCTCTAACTTTCTTTTATCAGTTCTCTACTGTAGTTTCTGTTTGTATTTTTACTTTGTAAAAACTGATAACAATTACTACATATTATATGGACGAGAACATCAATTGAACCCAAGATTAATATTATCTGCATTCTGTTCATAATTTGAATGTTGAGGGAAAAATTAGATCAAGGAAGAGATTTGTGAACAATAGCCATAGTATTTTATAGCCTGTAAATGTCTTGCTTAAGAAGTCCTTAGAATAGGCAACATGAAGTGTGTTTAAGGATGTTTGCATGTACACTATGTCCTGAAGATCTGAATGTAGACACTAAGGCCAACTAGGTCCAGACAAGCAATTTTATCCTCACTAAACAGCCTGACATCACTTTTTAAAAAATTTATTTATTTTAACTGGAGGTTAATTACTTTACAGTATTGCATTGGTTTTGCCATACATCAACATGAATCCGCCATAGGTATACACGTGTTCCCCATCCTGAACCCCCCTCCCTCCTCCCTCCTTGTACCTTCCTTCTGGCATCACTTTTTATGATTATCTGTAAAGTCCTCTCCCAAAGGACCTTGGAGAAGAGATATATTCATTGACTTCTTCATATGCACACATCTTCACACCAATAGTGAAGCT
This sequence comes from Cephalophus harveyi, assembly GCA_006410635.1. Classification (NCBI taxonomy): domain Eukaryota; kingdom Metazoa; phylum Chordata; class Mammalia; order Artiodactyla; family Bovidae; genus Cephalophus; species Cephalophus harveyi. The sequence continues at coordinate 19,020 of SJYT01083534.1, read as the reverse complement.
TCATAAGCACTCAATTTAGATGCTGCTTGTTTCTTTGATCATGCAAATTTAGAAAACCAATAACAGCATTCACATTATTCAGTTCAGTTCAGTTCAGTCGTTCAGTCGTGTCGGACTCTTTGCGACCCCATGAATCACAGCACGCCAGGCCTCCCTGTTCCTTACCATCTCTTGGAGTTCACTCAGACTCACGTCCATCGAGTCCGTGATGCCATCTTGCCATGAGGGTGGTGTCATCTGCATATCTGAGGTTATTGATATTTCTCCCGGCAATCTTGATTCCAGCTTGTGTTTATGTAATTCTGTTTCACTAAGAACTGTCTGGTATAGGGTTTTGTTTTTAAATTGCCCTGTTTTCATCACTGTTTGTTTTTACTATGTACTCTTCCCTCCCCCTGCTCTACTTCATATAGCGTAGCTAAGTTCAATAAGGCTAAATATAAGAATAAAAATTATCCACTGAATGAGTCACAGAAACACCAAATCCAACATGAAAAACTGAATTCATCATCTTTAACCCAGTCTTGCTACTTCTGTGTTCCCCCNTACTCTTCCCTCTCCCTGCTCTACTTCATATAGCGTAGCTAAGTTCAATAAGGCTAAATATAAGAATAAAAATTATCCACTGAATGAGTCACAGAAACACCAAATCCAACATGAAAAACTGAATTCATCATCTTTAACCCAGTCTTGCTACTTCTGTGTTCCCCCTCCAAGGACATCCAAGTCCCAAGACCAAAAATCCAGCAGGCATCCCAGATCCTCCCTTGACTCTCCATTTCCTGTATGGTGTGAGGTCGGATCTGTACTGCTTCAAAAAGAGCAGTTGAATCAGGGAAGGTTTTTCTGTTCTCACGACGGCTGCCTTGGTTTGATCTGAACTGAATTCTGAATCCTCTCACTGAGTAGTTCCTACAACAGCCCCTTCACCGCTCTCACCTCCAGTGTTACCCATCTTCCAGCCCTTTTCCATTCCCATTTAGGTAAATCTTCCTTATACTCAGATCTGATCAAATACACTTTCTGCTTACAAACCTTATTGGTTTCTCACTGGTTGCTTGATAATGTTCCAAAACCCCAACATAATATTCTAGTCTTTTTACTATCTAGCTTCTGCTCATTTCTCCAGCCTGGTATCTGAACACACCTCCTGATTAGACCCACACCCACCAACTCCTAAGCTTCTAATAAGCCACTTCCACTTTTGTCTTTAGGATTTTACAAGTTTGGTCCCCTCTCACTGGAACTTCTTTCAGCCACCTTCTCACCTGGCAAAACTGTGTGACAGGTCTCAGTTTAGATGGTAAACCTTTGCTTGAATATCTTCTTCTAGAGTCATTAAATACCAAAATCATGTTTCTAAAGATATATTTTAACTGTTTCTCGGAACACATACATTCTGAAATTATTAATATCTCTTTACTTATTTTGCCCTCTAGACTATACATTCTTCATGGAGATTGTGTCTTATTCCCTGTGCCTCCCGAATGGCTAAAGCAGATACTGGCATTGCCCAGTATCTATTTATTAAATGGATGGATAAAATCATCTGAGTCCTTTGCTATACATTTCTTGATTTTCTCATAGAATTTTCAGTGTAGCAGATGACAATTTCATGGGATGGTATAATTATACACAATGGAGTATTACTCAGCCATCAAAAAGAATTCATTTGAATCTGTTCTAATGAGATGGATGAAACTGGAACCTATTATACAGAGTGAAGCAAGCCAGAAAGAAAAACACCAATACAGTATACTGACACATATATATGGAATTTAGAAAGATGGCAATGATGACCCTGTATGCAAGACAGCAAAAGAGACACAGATGTATAGAACGGACTTTTGGACTCTGTGGGAGAGGGAGAGGGTGGGATGATTTGGGAGAATGGCATTGAAACATGTATACTATCATGTAAGAATGAAGCACCAGCCTATGTTCGATACAGGATACAGGATGCTTGGGGCTGGTACATGGGGATGATCCAGAGAGAGGAAATGGGGTTGGATGTGGGAGGGGGATTCAGGATTGGGATCTCATATACACCCATGATGGATTCATGTCAATGTATGGCAAAATCAATACGGTATTGTAAAGTAAAATAAAGTAAAAATTAAAAACTAAATAAATAAAAGGAATGGACATGGGAAGGAGAGGGAGGGAAGAATTGAAAGAGTAATATTGAAACATATATATCACTATATGTAAAATAGATAGCCAATGGCAAATTGCTGTATGATGCAGGGAGCTCAAACCTGGTACTCTGTGACAAACTAGAGGGGGAGGATGGGGTGAGAAGTGGAAGAAAGGTTCAAGAGGGAGGGGACATATATATACCTAGGGTTGATTCATGTTGATGAATGGCAGAAACTAACACAATATTATGATGCAATTATCCTTCAATTACATAAAAGTTCTGAAAAATAGCAAAATGGTGACTCTGCAAGATAATAGATGTGTTAATTAACTGTACTGTGGTAATCATTTTACAATAAATACATATTTCAGATCACATTATATATCCTGGTTGGTGGTGATGGTTTAGTCGCTAAATCCTGTCCAACTCTTGAGACCCCAAGGACTGTAGCCTTCCAGACTCCTCTGTCCATGGGATTCTCTAGGCTAGAATACTGAAGTGGGTTGCTGTTACCTTCTCCAGTTATATATCCTAAACTTGCATAATGTCATACATCAATTTTATCAATTAAGCTTGGAAGAAAAGGAAAAAAAAATGTTCACTGTGATTTGAGAAACTTGAGGAGAAGTTTGATTGTTATAGGTGTCAATTTTTTTTTTCACATCTGTGATCAGAAATTGAACAGCAGTCAAGATGAATAAGATAATGGAAAAGGTAAAAATGGGATAAAAGAGAGCATTTCTAAAATTTAACTCCCGATATCAAGGAGTTCCACCATGACTTCCTTACTGATTATGGCCAATGCCGTGATTCTAAAAGTCAGTGGCAAAGAATTTCAAGTTTATTGTGTATCCTCCATTTGTAAAGCGTGTTTATATAGTTATTTTTAAAAAAGGAGTGGGTGAATTAGATGATAACTCCAATTGCTTTAGGGTTGTTAGAATATTAAATTGACTGCCTTGTATATTCTGAAGCATTATAACAGCTTTTTGTTAAGTCCTTTACAACGTTGCCTGTGGTCTGGAATTTACCTGAGGTTTGTAGGAATTTCCAAATGGCCAAGAAAGCTACTTTTCTGTATACTTTTATCCTCTAACTGCAGTGGTGTGAGAAAAACAGTTGCTGCTCACTCTTTTAGGAGTACAAATCACGATCTCGGTAGTTATTCTAGAATATGTTACACTATGATAAATGTATTCCAATTATTTTAATTTAAATTCAACAAGTTACTTTTCTACCAGAAAGCTGTTTTAAACCTTATTATGCAGTCAATTCATTTACAAGATACTTCCAAATGGGAAATTTGTTTTCCAATTATTTGACTAACCTCCTTAAACTCTGTTGACATTCTCCCTATAGAGATTTCCAAATCACTCGAGGTTCTGGGATGTAGCTACGTCACTGGACAGCTGGGTCCCTTGAGAGGGTGAGATTTAGGGACTAAGCTTTGGAGCATCCTAGCTTTCCACGGTAACATATCTTTTGTTAAGAAAATTCCCCAGATATTCTGTGCTTTGTTCTGAAGTTTCCCATATTGATTTACTTCTCTGCTTCCTTCATCATTACATGTTTAGTGTTTGAGGGAATTTTGGCTACTTAAATTGCCTGAGTATCCTACCTATGTGCCTGGACTACTTACTGATCAAGCTCTGTTGGCTCGTCATACTCAACATCTTCAAGGACAATTCATGTTGATAAAGGATCCAGCGCTTGCCTCTGTGGTAACTGTTCAGTGAGTGCCTTTGAAACCTCTCCACTCAGGGCTGATTCTTCATCTGGAAGTGTGTTCTGAGAGATACCTTCTTCTTTTTTTCTGAAAACTTTGTCAGCTACAAATTGGCACTTGCCATCTATTTCTATAAGGATTAAATCATGAGCTGCCACATTTGCCGACTTTCAACACCCCCTGAAAGGACTTCTGGGTGGACAGCAGAAATGAGGCACTGTGTGCTCTCGGAAAACTGGCAGAACAGGTCTTCAGAGAATTCGACATTTTCAGGAGATGATTTTCTTGTACCTCCTTATATCTAGAAAAGCACTAAAATCCTTCATGGTGACAATTGTTTCTTGTGACTAGCCAAAGCTTCACAAGACTAGCAGGAACCTCCTAGAGAGATATGAGCTTGATTGCATGTACTGTCTTCACAGAAGAATTGATGCTTTTGATCTGTGGTGTTGGAGAAGACTCTTGAGAGTCCCTTGGACTGCAAGGGAATCAAACCTGTCAATCCTAAAGGAAATCAACCTTCAATATTCACTGGAAGCACTGATGCTGAAGCCCCAATACTTTGGCCACCTGATGCGAAGAGCCAACTCACTGGAAAAGACTCTGATGTTGGGAAAGATTGAACGCAGAAGGAGAGGGGTCGACAGAGGATGAGATGGTTGGGTGGCATCACTGACTCAATGGACACAAGCTTGAGTAAACTCCAGGAGATGGTAAAAGACAGGAAAGCCTGGTGTGTGGCAGCCTATGGGGTCACAAAGAGTCGGGCACAACTTAGCGACTGAACAGCAACTCCCTCTTCACTAAAACCATGTATGTAACAACCTTCTTCCTGGTTCTTTGGAGCAGTTTCTCAGAGCTATTCAAGGTGCTGTATCCCAGGCTGCAGTCTTCATTCTTCCCCAAGTAAAACTTAACTTGCACCTCTCATGCTGTACATTTTTTTTTTAAGTTGGAAATTTCCTTGAATAGTTATAAAATACATTTTATTTTCTTAATCCATACACTTTAAATAATCACTAAACTTGCAAAATATTTAAAACATGTAAGTGCTGAAATGAGTCAAATCTTGTTTGCTTCTAGTTACTTCCAGCAAGGCTCATATCTCCCTTGTCACATGTGGAGAACATCACTTGGTTTCTGTTTGACCAGAAGTTCCTGCCCATCTTCTGGAGATAACAGCACATTTTCCTTTGGTGAAATGCTCTTCCCCTATTCCATGCATTCTAGAAAGGAGAGGGTCAACACAACCCTCTGGAGCTGACCAAAGGTGAGTCACACGACCCACCTGGCTAATCAAAATTCTACTGAATTGGCACTTTGTTTAGTAGAGAAAGAAGCTCTCATTCTCTTAGACTTAGCCAAAGTGAGATGAGTAATTGCAGACTCTTCCTGGTTCTCTCAGATCTGCTCTGCTTTTGTCTGTGTGATAGGAGGGCGGATTTATATACTGTCATGACAATATTCTTCAGTTCAGTTCAGTTCAGTTCAGTCTCTCAGTCATGTCTGTCTCTTTGGGACCCCATGAATCGCAGCACGCCAGGCCTCCCTGTCCATCACCAACTCCCGGAGTTCACTCAAACTCATGTCCATCGAGTCCGTGATGCCATCCAGCCATCTCATCCTCTGTCGTCACCTTCTCCTCCTGCCCCCAAACCCTCCCAGCATCAGACTCTTCTCCAATGAGTCAACTCTTCTCATGAGGTGGCCAAAGTACTGGAGTTTCAGCTTTAGCATCGTTCCCTCCAAAGAAATCCCAGGGTTGATCTCCTTCAGAATGGACTGATTGGATCTCCTTGCAGTCCAAGGGACTCTCAAGAGTCTTCTCCAACACCACAGTTCAAAAGCATCAGTTCTTTGGCACTCAGCCTTCTTCACAGTCCAACTCTCACATCCATACATGACCACAGGAAAAACCATAGCCTTGACTAGACGGACCTTAGTTGGCAAAGTAATGTCTCTGCTTTTGAATATGCTATCTAGGTTGGTCATAACTTTTCTTCCAAGGAGTAAGCGTCTTCTAATTTCATGGCTGCAGTCACCATCTGCAGTGATTTTGGAGTCCAAAAAAATAAAGTCTGACGCTGTTTTCCACTGTTTCCCCATCTATTTCCCATGAAGTGATGGGACCAGGTGCCATGATCTTTGTTTTCAGAATGTTGAGCTTTAAGCCAACTTTTTCACTCTCCTCTTTCACTTTCATCAAGAGGCTTTTTAGCTCCTCTTCACTTTCTGCCATAAGTGTGGTGTCATCTGCATATCTGAGATGATTGATATTTCTCCCAGCAATATTGGTTCCAGCCTGTGCTTCTTCCAGTCCAGCGTTTCTCATGATGTACTCTGCATATGAATTAAATAAGCAGAGTGACAATATACAGCCTTGATGGATTCCTTTCCCTATTTGGAACCAGTCTGTTGTTCCATGTCCAGTTCTCACTGTTGCTTCCTGACCTGCATACAGATTTCTCAAGAGGCAGGTTAAGTGGTCTAGTATTCCCATCTCTTTCAGAATTTTCCACAGTTTCTTGTGATCCACACAGTCAAAGACTTTGGCATAGTCAAAGTCAAATAAAGCAGAAATCTATGTTTTTCTGGAACTCTCTTGCTTTTTCCATGATCCAACAGATGTTGGCAATTTGATCTCTGATTCCTCTGCCTTTTCTAAAACCAGCTTGAACATCAGGGAGTTCACGGTTCACGTATTGCTGAAGCCTGGCTTGGAGAATTTTGAGCATTACTTTACTAGCATGTGAGATGAGTGCAATTGTGCGGTAGTTTGAGCATTCTTTGGCATTGCCTTTCTTTGGAATTGGAATGAAAACTGACCTTTTCCAGTCCTGTGGCCACTGCTGAGTTTTCCAAATTTGCTGGCAGATTGAGTGCAGCACTTTCATAGCATCATCTTTCAGGATCTGAAACAGCTCAACTGGAATTCCATCAGCTTCACTAGCTTTGTTCATAGTGATGCTTTCTAAGGCCCACTTGACTTCACATTCCTAGATGTCTGGCTCTAGACTAGTGATCACATCATCATGATTATCTGGTTTGTGAAGATCTTTTTTGTACAGTTCTTCCATGTATATTTGTCACCTCTTCTTAATATTTTCTGCTTCTGTTAGGTCCATACCATTTCTGTCCTGACAATATTCTTAGGGCAGCAAAAGAGTCTATCTCCTCAGTAGGATGTCTGTCATAACTCTACCCAGGAAACAGTTTCTGGAACATAGAGAATTTTTATTTCTGGGATTCTCAAAATTTTAATATTCCCCTTTCAAAACACTGGCATCTCTTCTTGCTTCACAAAAAGTTTGGAAACTAAAGTTAAAGTTTTATGACAGATTACTGCTCTCACAGCTTCTGCAGTTGAGACAAAAGCAAACAAACATTTATAAGTTTTTACCTTTTTAACTCTTCCTGTTTGAAATGTCCCAATTAATAAAGTGCACATCATTTCTATCTGCAGAATATCCACTGTAAAATGTTTGCATTTCTTATCAGTTCAGTTCAGTCGCTCAGTCATGTCCAACTCTTTGCGACCCCGTGAACTGCAGCATGCCAGGCTTCCCTGTTCATCACTCATGTCCATAGAGTCGGTGATGCCATCCAACCATCTCATCCTCTGTCATCCCCTTCTCCTCCTGCCTTCAATCTTTTGCAGCATCAGGGTTTTTTCCACTGAGTCAGTTCTATGCATCAGGTGGCCAACTTATTGGAGTTTCAGCTTCAGCATCAGTGCTTCCAATGAATATTCAGGACTGATTTCCTTTAGGATGGACTGGTTTGATCTCCTTGCAGTCCAAGGGACTCTCAAGAGTCTTCAACACCACAGTTCAGAAGCATCAACTGTTCGGCACTCAGCTTTCTTTATGGTCCAACTCTCATATCCATACATGACTACTGGCAAAACCATAGCCTTGACTAGACAGACTTTGTTGGTTGAGTAATGTCTCTGTTTTTTTAGGGTGCTAAGTTGGTCATAACTTTTCTTCCAAGGAGTAAGCATCTTTTGATTTCATGACTGCAATCACCATCTGCAGTGATTCTGGAGCCCCCTAAAATAAAGTCTGTCACAGTTTCCATTGTTTCCCCATCTATTTGCCATGAAGTGATGGGACCAGATGCCATGATCTTAGTTTTTTGAATGTTGAGTTTTAAGCCAGCTTTTTTACTCCCTTCTTTGACATTCATCAAGAGGCTCTTTAGTTCTTCTTCACTTTCTGCCATAAGGATGGTATCATCTGCATATCTGAGGTTATTGATATTTCTCCCAGCAATCTTGATTCCAGCTTGTGCTTCATCCAGCTTGGAATTTTGCATGATGTACTCTGCATACAAGTTAAATAAGCAGGGTGACAATATGCAGCCTTGACGTACTCCTTTCCTAATTTGGAACCAGTCTGTTGTTCCATGTCCAGTTCTAAGTGTTGCTTCTTGACCTGCATACAGATTTCTCAAGAGGCCGGCCAGGTGGCCTGGTATTCCCATCTCTTGAAGAATTTTCCACAGGTTTTTGTGATCCACATAGTCAAAAGCTTTGGTGTATTCATTAAAGCAGATGTTTTTCCGGAACTCTATTGATTTTTCAATGATCCAACAAATGTTGGCAATTTGATCTCTGGTTCCTCTGCCTTTTCTGAATCCAGCTTGAACATCTGGGTGTTCATGGTTTATGAACTGTTGAAGTCTAGCTTGAAGAATTTTGAGCATTACTTTGTTAGTATGTGAGATGAGTGCAACTGTGTAGTCGTTTGAACATTCTTTGGCATTGCCTTTCTTTGGGATTGGAATGAAAATTGGCCTTTTCCAGGGCTGTGGCCACTGCTGAGTTTTCCAGATTTGCTGGCATATTGAGTGCAGCACTTTAACAGCATCATCCAAAGTTGGAGGTAAAAAATGCATATTTAAATCATGTATCATGTCTACACTTCAGATTTAGATGTAGTAGTGGTGGTAATGGTTTAGTGGCTAAGTTGTGTCTGACTCTTTGTGACCCCTCACTCTAACCTGTCAGGCTCCTCTGTCCATGGGATTTTCCCAGGCAAGAATATTGGAGTGGGTTGCATTTTCCTTCTCCAGGGAATCTTCCCTACTCAGGCATTGAATCCACATTTCTTGTATTGCAGGTGGAAACCTGGATTCCAGGCAGATTCTTGACTGCTGAGCCACCAGGGAAGCCCTTAAATGTGATACTAGAATCTAAATCTCTGATGACTTGAAATGCCACGTGGCTTAGACAAAAAGGATTAAACATTTACTTCTTTATGGTTAAGATTTTCCAGGACAATGTTTATGGTTTGAATTAGATGTTTTGCCCCCAAATAGTTATGCTTTTATTTAGCAAATAATTTATCTTCCATTCATTTAGGAAAAAGCAACATGTGTTCAAACATATACCTTTTGAAGAGACTGCAGTGCTTAAGAGTATTTAAAACATTGCAGCATTTAAGGATTGTTTCTTGGTGAATTGCCCTGTGCAGCTATTTATTAAAATTTACTGATTTAAGAGAAACAAAACATATTCAGCAATATAAATATCAACTATAGGTAAAAGGAAAGCCATTGCCTCCCAATAGAAGTCAGGAATTCTCACACATGATATAATTAAAGGTCAAAATAATAAATTTTACCTTTGCTGTTTAAGTGCTAGAACGAGGTTGCTATTATTGAAAGGTAAACTGGTATACTCTGAAAGAAGACATGTACTCCAGTAAAAGGTCCTGCCAAGTCATTAAATACTTAAATACTTCAAGTGTAAATGGTTTGGTTGCAAATAAGATGCCACGGTTATGTCCAGTTTGCATTAACATATAAGAACTGCTGCTGCTGCTGCTGCTGCTGCTGCTGCTGCTGCTGCTGCTGCTAAGTCGCTCCAGTCGTGTCCGACTCTGTGCGACCCCATAGATGGCAGCCCACCAGGCTCCCCCGTCCCTGGGATTCTCCAGGCAAGAATACTGGAGTGGGTTGCCATTTCCTTCTCCAGTGCATGAAGGAGAAAAGTGAAAGTGAAGTCACTCAGTCGTGTCCGACTCTTAGTGACCCCATGGACTGCAGCCTACCAGGCTCCTCCGTCCATGGATTTTCCAGGCAAGAGTACTGGAGTGGGGTGCCATTGCCTTCTCCGATAAGAACTGCAGATACTGTTATTGGATGTTTTTTTACCAGGCTCAGAGAGTAAAGAATCTGCCTGCAATGCAGGAGACCTGGGTTTGATTCTTGTTAGGAAGATCTCCTGGAGAAGGAAATGGCAAACCACCTAGTATTCTTGCCTGGAGAACTCCACTGACAGAGGAGTCTGGCAGGCTACAGTCCACGGAATTGCGAAGAGTCAGACATGACTGACTTACTAACACTTTCACCATCACTATTGAATGCTCATTGGGAAGCCAGTGCAGACTTATAATTATCATTATATTCACATTGTGTTCAAAGTGTATAACTATTTCTAGCTCTCTAGACAAATATGCATTGCAGAATTTTAGAGTTACATAATGAAAATGTCTGGAATGCATAGAGTACAGTAAAATATGAAAATGTACCATGAATATTTTAGCTTTAGATAAGAAGATTTTTGAACTGGGAAAAAAGGCAACTGCATGAAAGCTCTTTATATTACTTTATAATAGTTAAGATATGTATGTGGGCTAAGTGTATCTAGTGAGGTAAGTTGGACTTATAGTTTATATCCCAAAGAGGAAAAGTATGAAACAGAAGAAAAATTTCTATCTATTAACCACATTAATAAAGGAAAAAACCTCTACTTAGGAGATAACTTATTTGGTAACATCAGGGTTCATTAAAGATATGTAAGAGACTTATCTGCCCATATGGCTCTGAGAGTCTTTAATTTAGAACTTTTACGGAGGAGGAAATCTAACATCCCTCCAATGAGTTATAAAACCATTCCTTCTTTGGAATTCTAGTCTGATTTTTATATTTGATTTTTATTGAGATTTGGGAAAGAAACAGGGGTACCTGAAGACATTCTTGCTTTGGGAAAAAATTACATGAAAGAAAGTTTGCCTTTAATTATTTCAATTTTCACTCCAAATCTTACTTCTGGTTTTGGGGGCAATGGCTGCTGGAGGTGGACTGTGCTCCTATCAAAACTCCCAATTCATCAGTGTATTGACTTTAATAATTAGCTTAAAAGATTGACCTCCTTTTCAATGTACCAGTATAGGAGTAACCTCAAATTAATGTCTAAATGAAGAAATGTGTTAATTAGGATGCAAGGGCTTCATGGTAAAGAGAGCAGAGGAGATCTTTTTTTTTTTTTTTTTTATCTTGCTCTTACTTGTGTGTATAAAAATTAGAGTCAGTGTAAACACTCTCCTCAGAAGGGTGGTGATAGTTTGTCCTAAGAGAATTGTGACTTGATTATTAATCACTTGATTATTATTACTATTTATTTTTCACCCTGATTATAACACTGGTTTACATATTGAACTTTAAAATGAATTCAAGCTTCCAGAAAAAAAAAAAGAAAGAAAGAATCTCCTCAGAAGGGTGGTGATAGTTTGTCCTAAGAGAATTGTGACTTGATTATTAATCACTTGATTATTATTACTATTTATTTTTCACCCTGATTATAACACTGGTTTACATATTGAACTTTAAAATGAATTCAAGCTTCCAGAAAAAAAAAAAAAGAAAGAAAGTTAAGACATAGGAAAAAGCTTTGAACCTTTTCCTAGAAACTTGCCAAAATAGCAATAAATAGCAAAAAAAAAAAAAAAAGGAATAAGATTAGTTATTTTATCAGTGTTTCTTAGCTGCTGAGATGGAAGAGGTGGTCTACAGCCTCTTTCATGGTTTTCTTGGACCTGTGTTCTTAAAGGTTCTTCAAGCAGGTTCTGATATACAGGGGAAGTGCTTTAACATGGCAGAGCAGGGGCTGAGGGAAGAGTGGGCTCAAGCAGGGACTGACTGATCTTCCTCCACTATTCTAGCAGCTGTGGGCCTGTGACAGTAAGGGCAGCCATGACAGGACACGTGAGCTTGTTTGTTAGGATGTTGCTAAACAACAAAGTGTTCTGAGGAGTTGCTAAACAACATAAAATGTTCAGGCCTAAGCCTTTGGGCCTTCATAAGGTTGGCCCTCTATATCCACGGGTTATGCATCTGGGCATCCAACCCACTGCAGTTTAAAAATATTTTTAAAAGTTCCAAAAAGCAAAACTTGAATTTCCCAGGCACTGGCAGCCATTTACATAGCGTTTACAGTGAACAACTATTTATGTATCATTTACACTGAATAAGGAAATCAGCCCTGGGATTTCTTTGGAAGGAATGATGCTAAAGCTGAAACTCCAGTACTTTGGCTATCTCATGTGAAGAGTTGACTCATTGGAAGAGACTCTGATGCTGGGAGGGGTTGGGGGCAGGAGGAGAAGGGGACGACAGAGGAAGAGATGGCTGGATGGCATCACGGACTCGATGGGCATGAGTCTGAGTGAACTCCGGGAGATGGTGATGGACAAGGAGGCCTGGCGTGCTGTGATTTATGGGGTCGCAAAGAGTTGGACACGACTGAGCGACTGAACTGAACTGAACTGAGGTATTATAAAGTAAGGTATTATGAAGTAATCTAGAGATGATTTTGGAGAAGGCAATGGCAACCCACTCCAGTATTCTTGCCTGGAAAATCCCATGGATGGAGGAGCCTGGTGGGCTGCAGTCCATGGGGTCGCTAAGAGTCAGACATGACTGAACGACTTCACTTTCACTTTTCACTTTCATGCATTGGAGAAGGAAATGGCAACCCACTGCAGTGTTCTTGTCTGGAGAATCCCAGGGATGATGAAGCCTGGTGGGCTGCCATTTATGGGGTTGGACAGAGTTGGACACAACTGAAGCAACTTAGCAGCAGCCTCAGCAGCATAGGGCCTCTGCTGTGCTGGGGGTCTTTAAGCCACATTGCCTGTCCTGGCTTTATCTGATCATTAAATAATCTGAGATTGAGTGAAGCTTCTTGTGTTTCATGACACTTTATTATTAATCAAAATCATCACTGCTAACTGAGCAGTGAGTGTTGCAATGTATGCTAGAGAACTTTCTCCCTAAGATTCCTCCAGGCTTTAATCCTCAAAATTATTGGAAAATAAGTCTTTGAAATACTATTCAAGTGATGGCCAGTGTGTAAACTCTTCAATAACTTTTGGTAGAAAAAGTGGCTTCTTTAACCCCTTTTGCAAAGAAATATGATGGTTTAATTATTATGATGCAACATATAATGCTTCATAACAAAACTTCTGTATTATAAAGATCAGTTCTGTCTTTCAGAGTAAAATATCAAAATGTTATCAAAATGGGTGAAAACATCTTCAAGCATTAGTTTTTATCATGACCAAAGCTTGCAAAATAGAGGACTTTTTAAAAAATAAATAAAGAAAGGGAAATTATTTTCAATTTTATTCACCCACTCAAAAGGAATCAAAATGTGTTTTAAAAATCATTTTCTGTTTGACTTTGTACTTTTGTCTTTTCTCCTACTTTTTGCAGATAAAGTGATAAGATAGGACACTTCAATTGGAGCTTTGCTGATGTGTTTTGAGAAATCCAGGGTTTTATAAAAAATGATAAAGCAGTGGTAATTAACATATTAAAATATTAGATCAGTTCTAGGAGCTCAAAACACCTTGCACATGCAATATTATCTGTCCTCACAAATATTCACATGCTAGAAAGACAAAGCAATGCCTTTGCAGTGTACATCACAAGGGTTTGGGACACATAATGGTAGAAAATATTTTCTTCACGATCTGAGTTTTTAAGATCTGTGTATTTTT
>SJYT01083533.1:294094-400638 GCA_006410635.1 Cephalophus harveyi | reverse complement strand
GTGTTACATTCATTGATTTTGACATATTTAATTTAGCTTTGCTGGAATAAATTCCGCTTGATTGTCATGTATAATCCTTTTTATTTGTTGCTGGATTCAGTTTGCTAGTGTTCTGTTGAGAGATTTTGCATCTGTATTCATAAGAGATAGTGATTTGTAGTTTTCTTGTGATGCCTTTGGTTTTGGTATTGAGGAAATTCTAGTCTCACAGAATTGGGAAGTGTTCCCACCTCTTCTATTTTTTGGAAGATTTTGTGAACGATTGATATTAATTATTCTTTCAATAATTGGTGGAATACACCAGTGAAGCCATCTGCAGCTGGACATTTCTCTGTGAGAAGTTTTAAAATGATTAACTCTCTTTTTTTGTTATAGTCTATTCAGATTTCTATTTCTTCTTGAGTCAGTTTGGATAGTTGTCTTTCTAGGAATTTGTTTCGATAAAATTATCTAATTTGTTGGCATATGGTCATTTGTAGTATTAGAGTCCTTTTTATTTCTGTAAGGTTGTTAGTGATGTCTCCTCTTTTATTTCTGATTTTAGATATTTGAGATTTCTCCCTTTTTTCTTTGTCCTGGCTAGCTAAAAGTTTGCCAATTTTGTTGATCTTTTCAAAGAATAACTTTTGGATTGTTGATTTTTTTCTATTGTTTTTCTAATCCCTATTTATCTTCACTGTCTTTATTTCCTTCTGTTTGCTTTGGGTTTAGTTTGCTTTTCTTTTTCCAGGAGAAAGTACTAGAAAATACTCTCAAAACTATGTAATATAATATGTTTTAGAAGATTGATTTAAGTCCCAAAGTTGAAAAAAAATACATTACAAAGTAAGATGGGAGTCACACCTGTGCAGATTACTGAAAGGTAGCAGAAATGGTCCAATGAATACTCACCTTCATTATCTACCTCCAGCCTATGTAAAAGAGCATTTAGATCTGAAAGGAATTCAGGAGTTTTTGTGTCTTCTCTGTCTACTACTCCATGGGGGCTGTGGGAGTGCCCTCCCCAAACAGGTTAATAGGATTTCAGAAGTACTTACAGAAATTAGGAATGAGCTGTCAGAGGGAAAGTCCAACACCAGTCCCTGGCGAAATATTTGCCAAGTTTCAGAAACCCATAAGCTATTTTGCTTCATGAAGTAAAGGGAAGGCAGCGAGATTGATTATGGCATACATCCCCTGGAGTTGGGAGATGATTTTGAACTTGGAGACTGCCGCCTTTTCCCCAAGGACCTGGAGGTTGGCTGGAGGGGCCCATGGAGGTAGGGGGAGGGGCAGTGGCAGTAGGGCAGCCTCACATGAGAGCTTCCTGTGGGCCATGTGAATGTGGAGGGAGGGACCAGGACTCAAACTTCCTTGACAACCTGCCTTCTGGGATGAGGGAACCTGAGCAGTAAGCGACTATGAGGAGAACAGCTTAGGGGGCACTGAGAAAGGGGTTGAAGAGGTCAGGGGGTGCATAGCCATGCTTAGGAACCTATCCTGTGCAGAGAGTGGGTGTCTATAAGCACCCACAGAAGCATTCCCAGTGGGTAGATGGGGTGGTTAACATTTTGCTGTCTGGTGTTATAGAAGGTGAAACGTTCAGCCAGTAATGTCTTAGAACGACAGTCAGAGGCTCCTTTTCTCTGCAGTCACCCATGTGGACCCTGTGACCCGTTCAGCCCCTTCAGTATCCAGGTAGGTTATGACATAATTAGTAAGTCCTCTTAAGAGCTTTGCATGACAAAGAACATCACACAGAAGGGGGCTGATTTTGCTGTTTGCTGGCCCCTCCTCCACTGCTTGGGCATGATAAACAGGAGATCCTGAGGGCCAGCCTCCCCATTGTATAGACAGACAGGGTGGCTAGGGCCCAGAGAGGGGAAAGGCTTTGCCAAAGACAATATGGGCAGGCTGTGTGGGAGGCTCCCTACCCTCCCAGCTCCTGGAAATGAGGAAGCTGTGGCCCTTCCCTGGTCCTTCAACACAGACAGCTCTGATTATAAAAGGATTCAACTTGAGGGGGAAAACCAGGAGAGGATGAAATGTAGACTCTGAATTTCATTTTCATCATCAGACGTTTCTCAGGGAAAATGATATTTCCAGCCTAGGCAGGGAAGTGGAAGTGGCCTGTGCTTATGTCTGGAAGTTGTGGAAAATGCTTTATTTTAACTCAGTTCCCCCAGCAGTCATTCTTGTCTATTCTAAACTGCCAATCAACCTTCCAGCAAAGGAAAACACACACACACACCTCTGCACAAATGGCTTTGATTAGGCTTAGCTGTAGGTTTAAGAAAATTTAATCATCTTAACCTGTTTAGTCTTTTTCCCTGATGAAAATCATCAGTCAGATTCCAGCATGAGCCAGTTAGAACTGAGCTGCTGTCAGCACCGTTGTTTATGTTAATACGTTATAGGCATGAAATGGAGGAAAGCAGAGTTATGAGAAAAGGTCCTGAGTGAATTAGGAGAGTAGGAGTCTGTGGCAGGCCCCTGAGGCCCATAGGCAGGGCTCTGGACGGGCTGCTTGTTTACAGGTCTCAAGGTAGAACCTCCTCTGCCTCTTGGAAAGGATATTTCTCTCGGTGGTCGGATCCTGCCTTCAACAGAACTGAAGGTCTAGAACCTATCGATGCCATTTGCTAGCTGTGTGACCTCAGACAAGTTGCTTAACCTCTCTACATGTGGTTTTCCCATCTGAGAAATGGGGCTAACAGGAGTGACTAGCCTACTGGATGGCATTACTCTTATGTGGGCCTGGTGGTTAGTGAATGCCCAGTTAAATGCTCCCTGACATCAGTGTTAATCCCTCCTCCCTGACACCAGCCAGCTCCTTCATGGTGCTCTCACCCCACACCCCAGACTCTGTGGGCACTGGCCAATGGGGAATGCCTGCTAGATGTGAAGTGGTCTTCCTGGGACAGATTGAAAAGGCCCTGAATCTGGAGCTTTGACCCACCTGTGTCATGAGAACCTAGGTGACCTTGGGGGAATCACTGCTTCTTTGGATCTTGGTTTCTCAGTCTGTCAGATGAGCCCAGTCCTGTCTTCAACATCCACCCCCTCTTCCTCCTAGAAAAAAATCCCACTTCCACCCAACTAAAGAGCTGCATTTCTAGGTGTGACTATTTTGAAATCCAAAGGAAATGTTACATGGAACTTCTAGAAAGTTTCCTAAAAAGGATGGAGAAGAAAGAAACAAATGTCTACCAGCATGTGAATAAACAATGGACCATTCATACTGTGGAGTATCACTCAGTAATAAAAAGGAACAAACCACTGATATAAACAACAACATGGATAAACTGCAAAAGCAATATGCTGAGTGAAAGAATTCAGACACGGAAGAGTAAATAGTAAATTATTACATTTGTATGAAGTTCTACAACAGGAAATGTCAAAGGGGACACTGGCTACAGGAATATGAGACAACTTTCTAGGGAGGTGAAAGTGAAAGTGTTCATTGCTCAGTTGGGTTTGGCCCCCTGGACTGTAGCCCACCAAGCTCCTTTGTCCGAGGGAATTCTCCAGGGAAGAATACTGGAGTAGGTTGCTATTTCCTTCTCCAGGGGATCTTCCTAACCTTGGAATTGAACCCAGGTCCCCTATATTGCAGGCATATTCTTTACCATCTGAGCCACCCAGGGAAGCCCTCTAGGGAGATGGGAATGTTCTATGTCTTAACTGCAGTGGTGATTACATGGGTATTTAAATATGTCAGAATTTACAAAACTATTTAACATATATGCATTTTATCTTAGATAAATTATACCTCAGTAAATCTTTTTTTTTTTTTTTTAACAACAACAACAACTTAAAGACAAAGAGCTGCCTTGTTCACAGATGTGATGGCTGGAGCTCTAGCAGCCATCTTTGGACACAAAGATGGTTGCAGAGCAGTGAACTAGAGGGAGCCTGGGTCCCTGCCAACTTTATGAAGTCATTTTAACCAGACCTAGGCTGCCTGATGCTGAGTTTCTTTTGTGTGAGAGAGAAACTTTTATTTAGTGAAAGTCATGTTAACTTTTGCTGTTGTTCACATGATCAACATGCAGTTGAACCAAGTCCAGACAGAAGGACAATGCCTGTAGGGTAATAGAAGGGCAAAAAGAGAAAAGTGATTAGAATAGTTTTGAGACTGCTATTGCTACTCTGATTATTATCTGTCCCTTCTTCTTTCTCCCCCTGATGTGCTGCTGAGGAGTAGGTGAAGTGGAAACGTGGGACTGGAACAGCTTTCTCTTGGGGCCATCTACCAGACTGAATCCAGGAAGACCCAGCCTTGTGCCTCACCTTCCCACCTCCTCTGCCTACCCCTTTTAACTCCTTACCCCACTCACAAGGGGGATATAGACCTGAAACTAGAGAATGGGTCTTAAAGAGCTTTTATATACATGACTTTGGGGTAGGGTTGCCTGACTCACATGGGCCTGAGCCTCTTCTTCACAGGGTGAGTTCTCCTCTCTCAAAATGGAGAATTCTGTAGCCCAGAGATGCACAAGGTCTGGTCCAGGCTGCCACTGGCAGGCCAACTGATCAGAGGCGTGGTCACTTCCATGGGTTTTGGTCAGATTCAGCTCCAACAGAGAAGGTGGGAGGTCCCAAGGATGCCCCAGCAGGCTGGAGGAGAAGGTGAACTGGTCACCTTGAGGCTGGGCCCAGAGCTTGTCTCCCCTTTCCCATGCTACATGCCAATCATGGCATGTCAACAGGTGCCTGAGTGGGGAGCTAGTGGCATCTCTCCACTACAGGCTAGCGTGTAAAAAGAGATGGGCCCTGGGTGCCCTTGAGATGTATGGCAGCAGAGTGAAAGTGCTGTTCCCCAGACCTCTGGATTGCAGCGTGGGCACACTTCTCATCTAAGCCAGGTGCAGAGGAGGAGGTCCTGGTGTTCCTCCAAACACACACATGCATGCACTCACATGTGCATGTGCACACATAGACTCTCACATACTTCCCATGTGCACACACATGGATATATACACCCAGGCATATATACACTCTGTACACATGCAAGCACACACCACACTGAATATCTTTGAAGGCCTGAAGAGCTTCTCACCCCTTCTTGCACATGAGCCTTCATGTGGATGATCCCCTCTACCAGCAACCCACTTGCTCCCCCCACTTCATCTGCATAGACGCCTACTGAAGGATTCTGCTGAACACCCCTTTCCCAGCAAGACAGCAGGACACCTGCCTGCCAGAGACCATCCCTGCCCCATGCAGCTCTGCTCCGAGCCCTCACAATACTCATTGTAATAGCAGCTTTTAAGTCTGTCTGCTCTGACAAACTGTGACCTTCATAAGGACAGGGCCTCCCAACTTGGTCACCCTGTACCCCAGCACCAGACCTAGTGCTTAATAGGTGCTCAAACAATGTAGATTGAATGGATAAATAGCCACATTCATCTATCTGTATCTGCTTCTCCCACATGACTGGGAGCTCCTGGAGAGTGAGGACATGTCTTGAATGACCTTGTGGAGATGCTCAAAAGTGCTTGTTGAAGAAATGGATAAATGATTGCCTATTCCCAATTCTCTCTCTCTCTCTTCTCTCTCAAACACACACACACACACTGAAATTCTGAAATAGTCCTGATCACCCAGACTCATGTGTAGTAAATTAAAGATGGCTACATCTTCTTTCTTACTGTTCTTTTTAAAAAATTAATTAATTTATTTTAATTTACAATATTGTATTGGTTTTGCCATACATTGACTTGAATCCGCCGTGGGTGTACATGTGTTCCCCATCGTGAACCCCCCTCCCAGCTCCCTCCCCATCCCATCCCTCTGGGTCATCCCAGTGCACCAGCCCCGAGCACCGTGTATCATGCATCTAACCTGGACTGGCGATTCATTTCACATATGATAATTTACATGTTTCAGTACCATTCTCCCATATCATCCCGCCCTCGCCTTCTCCCACAGAGTCCAAAAGACTGTTCAATACATCTGTGTCTCTTTTGCTGTCTCGCATATAGGGTTATCGTTTCTTACTGTTCTAATTGAGAGTGGTGTCTAACTGCCTTTTCCTTGAGTCTGGGTTGGCCATTAGTGACTGAGGATACAGAAGAGATGATGTCCTGGACTTCTGAGACTAGATCATAGGAAGTCTTGCAGTCTCTGCCTGGACATTTGGGAACATTTATTCTCAGAACCCAGCCACCATGCCATGAGGAAGCCCCAGCCAGCAGGTGGCAGTGACTTTCCAGCCTTGAAGGTTATCTTGGAAATGGATCCTCCAGCCCTTGTTGAGTTGCCCCAGCTGGTGAGCAAATATGGACTTTCCCCACCAAGCTCTACCTATATTGCATATTCATAAGCAAAATTAATGATAATTACTGTTATAAGCCGCTAAGTTTGGGGGTGGTTCATTATGCAGCAATGTATAAACAGAACAGCTTCAGAGCATGTGAGAGGAAGTGCTAAAGTCCCTTAAGGGAATGCTGGAAGTCTGCCAAGATTATATCCCTGGATCCCTCCTACTGGGGAAGGAGCAGATAGGGCAGCTGCCTGGGACCCGCAGGTTTGCCTCGTATAGGAAGCCAGGGCGGAAGAGAGGGCAGCTCCCCGCAGGGATGGAGGGTACTGGGGGCTCTCATCACTGTGTAGACCAGAGGCCGTGTGAGGGCCTCGTACATTCTCCCCGACACTCACATTCACACATGTACTTTAAGCAGGACTCAGAAGCTAGAGTTAAAAGCTCTGCATGCTGAGAACACTAGAATCCATTATTCTTCCTGCATCCATCAGTCCCTCTAGCTCCCTGATGCCCCCCGGCTCTGCCAGGAGCAAGAGGATGGGAAGCGCTGGTCAGAGCTGGGGGAGGAGAGCAGGCTGTGTACATGGGTTTGTGAAAAGCCACCTGCTGTGAGCTCAGCATCCACTGTGCTGGCAGCTTTGGCAAGATCTGGTGTGCTAATGTGCGTCCTTCCATGGCCATGGCGGGTCTGCTGGGTGAGATGTCTGCCTGCCCCCAGAAACCTGTAGGTGTGGCTGCCCAGCTCACAGCTGAACATATGCATTCCTTGACCCGCCTTGTACAGCCTGGTCTTTAGAGCACAGAGGGGGCTCTCTCAAGGGAGTGGTCTTTATGCCTATGGGCAGGGGGAGGGGAGTGTGTGTGGGGGGAGTCCCTGACTGACAGTATTCTGGAATTGAAATCAGAATCACTCCTTCACTCAAACTGTGTCCTCTCCAGGTGGGACAAATGGAGAGAGGAACATGGAAGCATATACACTGCTGCTGCGGCTGCTAAGTTGCCTCAGTCGTGTCCGACTCTGTGCGACCCCATAGACGGCAGCCCACCAGGCTCCCCCATTCCTGGGATTCTCCAGGCAAGAACACTGGAGTGGGTTGCCATTTCCTTCTCCAGTGCATGAAAGTGAAAAGTGAAAGTGAAGTCTCTTAGTCTTGTCCGACTCTTAGTGACCCCATGGACTGCAGCCCACCAGGCTCCTCTGTCCATGGGATTTTCCAGGCAAGAGTACTGGAGTGGGGTGCCATTGCCATGTGTAAAATAGATAACCAATGATATTTGCTATTTGACTCAGGGAACTCACACTGGGGCTCTGTGACAGCTTAGAGGGGTGGGAAGGAGGGGACACATGTGTACCTATGACTGACTTATGTTATTGTATGGCAGAGGCCAACACAATATTGTGAAACAATTTTCTTCAATTAAAAATAAATCATATAGAACAGACTTTTGGACTCTGTGGGAGAAGGTGAGGGTGGAATGATGTGAGAGAATAGCACTGAAACATGTATATTACCATACGTGAAACAGGTCACCAGTCCAAGTTCAGTGCATGAAACAGGGCACTCAAAGCCAGTGCACTGGGACAACCCTGAGGGATGGGATGGGGAGGGAGATGGGAGCGGGGTTCAAGATGGGGGGCATGTACACCCATGGCTGATTCATGTCAGTGTATGGCAAAAACCACTACAATATTGTAAAGCAATTCACCTCCAATTAAAGTAAATTAATTTTTTAAAAAAGCAGTGAAAGTCCCCCTAAAATAAATGAATCGATTGTAAATCTTAAAGGAAGAAAAAATTTAAGATGCTTCCTAATATGTAACTTAGTAAGTATGATCTGTGATATTCCAAGGGATGGGGATCAACTGTTCTAAGTCATTAATACGTTAGCAGTAGTTAGTTTATTCATTCATTTCCATCAAGGGAAGGGAAAGAGCAACGATGAGAATTAAGTATTGGGGAGAGTTACTGAAAAGAAGAAAGAGAAGGGAAAGTGGTATTTTAGAAAAATATTTGCCAGCAGCGCAAATTTGCTTAAATCTATCTTTGAGACAGGGAATGTTTTATATTTTACCCAAAATGTCTGTGGAGGTCTCATTTCTGAAGCAGTGATGCCTTTTTTTTTTTTTTTTGGACTGCTTTGCGGCTTGAGAGATCTTAGTTCCCCAACCAGGAATCAAACTTGTGCCCACTGCAGTGGAAGCATGGAGTCCTAATCATTGGACTGCCAGGGAGTCCCAGTGATGCCTTAAATGTCCTGAACAACTTTTCAGATGAGAACAACAATGTATCAGATAAAATGTTTTTAAAATTATACTACTGAGATGGCAAGAAAGTAAGGCATCAGAGAGATTGAAACTGAATGAAGAGGGTGGACATAGGCATGGAGCACAGTGCTGGCTTTTGTTTCAGGATCTTAAGGCTCGCTGTTGATGCTGAGTGGGGAATGGGAGAATATAGGTAAATCCTAGGGCCTGCCCAAGTGGGCAGTTTAAAGAATCTCCATGTAAAGCGAGGCCCCAAAGGCTACACCATCAGTATTAGAGTAACTAGGAAATGAACTCTACTCCATAGAAGTGAGAGCAAGGACAACCTGGCCCTGTCAGGCAGGAGAAAATACCCCTTCTAGTAATTAAAAGCTGATTCTCACAACACATTCATGCGTAATCTGAAATTAGTTCTAGTGCTTCCCACAAGTGACCAGCAAAAACAAAGACAGGTTTTCTCTGCAGGAGGCCAAATTCAGCCCAGGTTCAAAAATTTCTTGGTAGATTATAGTTCCAAGGAACATTTCAGTTCAAGTCAAAAAGTCCCAGAATCGTACCAGGAAACAGGCACCATGAATAAGAATCAGCAGGTACAACAGACTGCAAAAGCAGACCTACAAGGACTAAAGATATTAAAACGAGCAGACGTTAGAAATAACTATGCCTAATGTGTTTTAAACTGTAAAAGAAAGATTTGGAATATTAGCACAGGACAGTTTTTTTGTTTTGTTTTTTATTTATTTTTCCAACCACACTGGGAAGCACATGGGTCTTAGTCCCCCAACCATGGATTGAACCCAGGCCCTTGGCAGTGACAGTGTCAGGGAATTCCAAGGACATTATTTTTAGTGCAGATTTATAAAATATCAGAAAGAATTTCTAGGAAAAATTATGATAATCGAAGTGGAAAATTCAGTGGATGAATTTACAATAGACACAGAAGTAGACACAATAAAATTAGATACAGCTGAAGAGAAAATGAATGCACTGATAAGATAATTCTTAAGAAACAATCTAGTATGCAATCCAGACAAAGAAATGGTCAAGAGGAAAGCAAAGTTAAGAGACATAAAGAATAGGTGTGAAGAGCCAATGTATTTCCATGGAGTTTCAAAAGGAGATAATTGTAGAAATAATAGGGCAATAGTAGTCTTCAAAGAAATAATGGCTGACATGTTCCAAGAATTGCTAAAAGACACCAAAACTCAGATCTAAGAAACACAGAAATTTCAAACAAGTAGAAATTCACAACCACATAGATTTTGGTAAAACTGCAGAACATCAAAGGCATTACATTTAAGTATATATACATTGTTATTGTTCCTATTGTTATATACTTTTGTTAATGCACCCTTTTGTATAGATATTTCACAATGAAGAATTACCAGTGCCTTTGAGCTTCTGAAAACAAAGGATGTGACTCAACTGAGGTGGCTAAAAGGTGTCTCTGAATTCCGTTTTGGAGCATCGAGGGCAGTGTGGTGTATGGCTGCTGCTGCTGCTAAGTTGCTTCAGTCATGTCCGACTCTTCATGACCCCATGGACAGCAGCCCACCAGGCTCCTCCATTCATGGGATTTTCCAGGCAAGAGTACTGGAGTAGGTTCCCATTGCCTTCTCTGGCACATCACCCTAAATATTGGCTAAAACATAAGCAAC
This sequence comes from Cephalophus harveyi, assembly GCA_006410635.1. Taxonomy (NCBI): domain Eukaryota; kingdom Metazoa; phylum Chordata; class Mammalia; order Artiodactyla; family Bovidae; genus Cephalophus; species Cephalophus harveyi. Next base: position 390,467 of record SJYT01083533.1, on the reverse strand, counting down.
TACTGGGTATTTTACAAGTTTTGCCTGACAAAATGGCCATCTCTGTATTCCTGTTAGTGAATGCTCACCTTCTTGCTGACACATTACTGACTGGCTTTGTGGGAAAATTACATACCTAAAGACCAGTGTGCCCATGGACTCCAGTTCCCCCACCCCCACTTGTACTGTGACAGACAAATCACTGGAGGTCTCTGAGCTTCTGATTTTTCATCTGATTCCAGGGCTCACAAGCTCTACCTACCCCCAGAGCAGATGATATTAGAGCAGATGTGACTGGCAAGTGTGAACTGGTGAGGAAGTTCTTTCCACCTTGTGCCACAGGTGTGACTGGCAAGTGTGAACTGGTGAGGAAGTTCTTTCCACTTTGTGCCGCCCACTTCCGGGTCTCTGCTTCCCAAGTTTGACAGCTCCAGTGGGTTTGGGTGAGAATGTAGTTCTTTATTTCTTCCTGTTTGGGGCCAGGTCCTGGCTTGGGTGATGTCAGGCTCTCAGAGATGGCTCAGCTGTGCACCCACTGTGGGTAGCAGCCTGGGGGGGGTAGATCCCACTGGCACCCCCTGTTGCCACCCTCGAGGCCCACGGCCTCTGGTCCTGAGCCCCCAGGAGGCTGCTTCTAACAACGTGGTTGTGTGCCCCCAGGTCACATCCCGCCTTGGTGGCCTGGGAACCAGGTGCTTCTAGACTCCTGTCGCCCTCTGTCTCTTGCAAAGACAAATCCCTGGCCTAAAGTAGCCTATTTCATCTGGAGGACAATGGCATTTTTTACAGAAAAATGGATGGAGAGTGCTCAGGGCCTAGTTGGAGGGAGTGTGAGAGGCCATATTCTCTTGGGAACGAGTCCGTCTGGCTTGGCTCTGTCGGTGGGACAAGCACAACAGTAGTAGTGACAGCCTTGTTTGTCCTCTGCCGAGCCCTCTACAGGGCCAGGTGCTGTGCTGAGTGCAGTTAGCTCTCCCAGCAGTCCTAGGAGGGGGCATGGTTATTATTCCCATTTAGAGCTGCTACACTGAAGCTGAAGAGGGGTAAGAATCCACCCAGGTCAACATAAGGAGCCAAGTGGGGATCTGAATTGAAATTCCAGACTTTTTTCGCTGGTGGTGGGGAGGGCATTTATTTTACAATGAATGAAAGGAAAATGACAGTGTAGTATTTTGAGGATACCCATGTNATGGTTATTATTCCCATTTAGAGCTGCTACACTGAAGCTGAAGAGGGGTAAGAATCCACCCAGGTCAACATAAGGAGCCAAGTGGGGATCTGAATTGAAATTCCAGACTTTTTTCGCTGGTGGTGGGGAGGGCATTTATTTTACAATGAATGAAAGGAAAATGACAGTGTAGTATTTTGAGGATACCCATGTCATTTTAACATCTCTGAAATCATGATGTATTCTGTAATCTGTAATCTGTGGTTCATTATGGTTTAATTGGGAGCACTGAGAGTATATAGGGAGCATTTTTTGGTTTGTATCTTCATGGTGAATAAAAATGGTGCATTTAATCATCAATGATACCTTTAGATTCAATGTAACTAATATATACATTTTTTTCTTTTAGAATATACATTTTTTTCTTTTAGAAAAGAATAGAATATACATTTTTTTTCTTTTAGAAAAGAAATAAATATATACATTTTTTTTTCTTTTAGAATATACATTTTTTTTTCCTTTTAGAAAAAAAAAATATATATATTAGTTACATTGAATCTAAGGTATCATTGATGATTAAATGCACCATTTTTATTCACCATGAAGATACAAACCAAAAAATGCTCCCTGTATACTCTCAACAACCTTCAACTATAAATATAGTGTTGTTAACCATAGTCACCATGCTGTTCATTACATCCCTAGAATTTAATCTCATTATTGGAAGTTTGTACCTTTGGTCATATTTACCCATTTCCCTCCAACCGCTGCCTCTGTTTTCTTTTTCTATGAGTTCAAATTTTCATTTTTTTTAAGATTATACATATAAATGAAATCATACAGTATTTGTTTTTCTCTGATTTGTTTCACTTATTTATTTCCCTCCAGGTCCATCTGTGTTGTCACAATGGCAGGATTTCTTCCTTTATATGGTTGAGTAATACTCCATTGTGTGTGTACTGCATTTTCTTTATCCAGTCATCTGTTGATGGACACTTAGGTTTTGCTTCAGTGTCTTGCCTATTATAAATAATTCTGTAGAGAACATTGCAGAAATCTCTTTGGAATAGTGATTTTGTTTTCTTTGTTATATACCTAGAAGAATTGCTGGATCATATGGTAGTTCTTTTTTAAATTTTTTTGAGGAAACTTCACACTTCTCCATTGGGACTGCATTTGTATATCTTCTTTGGAAAAATGCCTTTTCACTTCCTTTGATCATTTTTTATTATAATTGACCGTTTTGTTTTTGTGTTTTTTATTTAAATTTTTTTTCATCTATTTTTTTGCTCTTGAATTGTATAAGGTTTTTTATATTAATCTCTTATAGATGGTTTCCTTTGCTCTGCAGAAGCTTTTTAGCTTGATGTAGTTCCACTTGTTTAATTTTGCTTTTATATCATTTCTTTTGGTGTCAGATCCAAAAAATCATTACCAAGACCAATATCCAGGACCTTATGCCTCTTTTCTTTTGTGAGTTTTGTGGTTTTAGACCTTACATTCAAGTCTTTAAACCATTTGGAGTTGATTTTTGCATGTCATGTAAGATGGTGTCCAATTTTATTCTTTTGCATGTGGCTATCCTGTGTTCCCAGAACCATTTATTGCAGAGGCTGTCCTTTCCCCAGTCTACATTCCTGGCTCCTTTGTTGTAAATAAACTGACAATATATGGATGGTTTTATTTCTCAGTTCTTTTTTCTGTTTCATTGATCTATTTGTCTGTTTTTATGCCGATGCCATACTATTTTGATTCCAGTAGCTTTGTAATGTAGTTTGAAATCAGGAAAGGTCATTCCTCCAACTTTGGTCATCTTTCTCCAGATTGCTTTGGCTGTTTGGGGTCTTTGAGTTTCCACACAAATTTTAGGATTGTTCTGTTTCTGTGAAAAATGCCACTGGAAATTTGATAGGGATTGCATTTAATCTGTAGATTGTTTGGAGTAGTATGGAAATTTTAACTATTAATTCTTCCAGTCCATGAGCATGCAATATTTTTGCATTTATTTGTATCTTCTTTAGTTTATTTCATCACTGCCTTATAATTTTTACAGTACCTACCTTTTCCTTCCTTGGTTAAATTTATTCCTATGTATTTCATTATTTTAAGCAATTCTAAATGAGTTTGCTTAATTGATAGTTCACTGTTAATGTGTCAAAGTACAAGTGATTTTTGTATATTGATTTTGTATCCTGCCATATTAATGAATTCATGTATTCTTAATATTTCTAACAGATTGCATCTTTATAGAGTTTTCTATATATAATATGTCATCTGCAAATAGAGACAGTTTTACTTCTTTTTTAGCTTTACTTTCCATTTTGGATGTCTTTTATTTATTTACTTTTCTTGCCTGATTACTCTTCCTAGAAATTCCTGACTATAGTGAATAAATCTGGTGAGAGTGGGCATCCATGTCTGGTTCCTGATATTAAAGGAAAAGCTCTTGGCTTTAATATGATGTTAGCTGTGGGCTTGTCATACCTGGCACTTACTAAGTTGTGATATTTTCCCTCTGTACCCAGTTTGGTGAGAGTGTTTTTTAATCATGCATAGATGTTGAATTTTGTCAGGTGCTTTCTCTGCATCTGTTGAGATGATTGTATGATTTTCAGCCTCTTTTTTTTTCTATGCGGTGTATCACATTGATTGATTTACAGATGTGGCCTATCCTTGCAGCCTTGGAATGCATCCCATTTGATCGTGGTGTATGATCCTTTTAGTGTGTTGTTAAATTCCATTTGCTAGTGTTTTTATTGAGGATTTTTGCATCTATCTTTATCAGGGACATTGGCCTGTAATTCTCTTTTCTTGTAGTGTCCTTGTCTGGTTTTGGTATCAGGGAAATGTTGGCCTCGTAAAATAAGTTTGGAAATATTCCCTCCTCCTCTATTTTTTTGGAAGAGTTTGAGAAGGATTGGTATTAATCGTTCTTTAAATGTTTGGTAGAATCCAACAGTGAAGCCATCTGGTCCTAGACTTTTGTTTGCTGGAAGGTTTTTGATTACTGATTTAATCTCTTACTAGTAATTGGTCTGTCCAGATTTTCAATTTCTTCATGATTCTGTCTTAGTAGTTTGTGTGTTTCTAGGAATTTATCAGTTTCTTCTGCATTGTTCAATTTGTTGGCTTATAATTGTTTATAGTAGTCTCTTATGATCCTCTGATTTGTGTCTGTGTCAGTTGCAATGTCTCCTCTTAAAGTTTTGATTTTATTTGAGTCCTCTCTTATTTTTCCCTTGGTGAGTCAAGTTAAAGGTCTGTTTTGTATTTTTTCACAAAACTAGCTCTCAGTTTCATTGATCTTTTGTGTTGCTTTTTGCATCTCTGTTTTATTTATTTCTGCTCTTATCTTTGTTATGTCCTTCCTTCTCCTAAGTTTAATCAAATCGTCTACTTAATTTTAACCACTGCTCAGTCCTACCTTTCTGGCCAGGGAGTGAAGGGATACCTATTTGTCAAAGACATATTTATCTTTAAGAAAAATCAGAAAGACTTTTGTTAAAATTGAGTTATCTGTGTTGATTTATAAACTTTAGAGAATACCAAAGAGTATGAAGAAGGTCATGGAAACACTCTTTGCCTCACCATAGAGGGCACAGCTGGGGTCCCAGTCCTGGAAGGTTGGAGGACAGGACAGGGTCCACCAGTGTGAGACATGAGAGGGTGCCCACAGACTCCCGGAGTCCTGTGCATGATGGGTTGTCCGAGTGGGGTCTGCTGCCAGGCTGCTGCAGAGGAGGATGCAGTTTGGAGTAGACTGGCAGCCAGGGCATCCTGCCAGGAACAAGCATGGCTGTGAGGGGTGAGGGTTAGCAGGGTGGTGAGGGGAAAGGGGAGAGAGGTGGGGCAGGGGACACCGAAAGACGCCAGAGGTGGTACGAGGGAGCATCTGTGAATTTGCTGGGCCCCACACGGGTGAGAGCAGGGCAGGCAGATCTGGAGATATCCTGAGTCAGAACAAGAAGGACATTGAGTGACCACATGTACTTGGTGAGCTGAGACCGGTGGCACCAGCAGTCACAGCATGGCCAGAGGCCAATGAACAAGGACTAGATAAGGAACCTCCAGGGCCAGTAGCAGCCTTCAGGAGAGGCAGCTGGTGGGCGGAGCTTTCACACACACACCCTCCCCCGGCCCCGAGGACAGAGAAGGAAGAGAGAGGGGAGCACTGCTGGGCTGATGGGGAATGGAGCTAGAAAGTCCCACAGAGACTGAGTCTCCTGTGAAATGGCTGGATGACTGCTCACCAGCAATGAACTCAGGGGTCAAGAGCCAAATTAGATTGTGAGATCAAGAAAGGCACCACTTTGTCCCCTAGGGTCAGGGTATGTAAATTCACACTTTCCTCTGGAGTATGTTTAGTTTAGTTCTACTCTGCAGCAGGTCTCCTCCCTTGTTACAGGTGGAAAGTGAGGTATAGGGGGTGACGTTGCCTCTCCAAGGCCACAGCTGGGCTGGGGCTTCAGCTCCCATCTGTCTGACTCCCCAAGTCCCCGTCTGATCCCTGGTTCTCATTGTCTGTGGCCTGCTCTCTGGGAATGCTGGGATGATATACGAGCTGCATCCCCAACATACAGATCCCAACATACGAACCCAGATAAGCACCCCTAGCCACGCAGGAGGCCTGATTGCCCAGCTGCTCAGCACCACACCCTGTGGACAGAGCTGGAATTCATGTCTACAAAGGAGGCTGGTCTGCCCAGGTCCTGTCCTCTGCTCTTAGCACAGCACTGAGCAGTGATCGGAGGATATTTCTAGAGTCTGCACCAGGGCCAGGCCCCCTGCACAGAATGACCTGTCATCTGAAGGCCTGAAAACATGGTGGAGATATCGTGATGAGTCCATCACGGAAGATGATGCAAATCCCCCGGCCTTTGGTGCAGACGCCTCCAGCCGAAAGATACCACCTCCAGATGTGGTACCCTCTAAAAATAGCAGGTGGAGTCATCTCCCCTGGCTAATTGTTCTAAGTGAGCCCTCAGCACCATCTGGAAGTGGGTCTCGTCAGTGTACCAGGACGTCACCCCAATTATCTGCACGCCGGCTCTTCACCACCAGCCCCACAACAGAGGGGTGGCAGCTGTCTCCACTCACCCCACCCCTCACCCCACGGCCGCCTCCGACATGCCCCATGGGCCCTGACAGAGGAAGCCATTCACCCTGGAGGAAGATCCTGGGAGCCTCCTGGAGGCAAAAACTGCAGAACATGGCAGTTTTCCTCTCTGGGCCTGCCGGAAGACAGCCAGAGTAGGTGAGGATAGGGGCCATCTCTCTTTTCTTCGCTGGGGGAGATTCAGGCCAGGTCACGCCGCTGGCAGATGCTGGCATGCTGAGTGTGCGGCATCCGCTCTGGATGGCTTTCCTGCCAGGAGCTCTGGCAGCCAGGGCGGGAGTTGTGTCTATGGGCCTGTCTCTCCCCTGGGTTGTGGGCCTCTTAAGGGAAGTGCCTGGTACAGGCAGGTGTGGGACAGGCTCTCGGCTTGGCTCCTCGACCCAGTTGATCCAGGACTTTGGATGGGGCCTCTGAGCCAATTTACTGGTCTCCCTCTTCTGTCCACTGGTCAGTTCTGAGAAGTGAGAGATGGCAGAGTCCTCAGAAGGCGCCTGATTCATGATGAAGTGCCAGCCAGGCTCCTCTGTCCACGGGATTTCCCAGGCAAGAATACTGGAGTGGGTTGCCATTTCCTACTCCAGGGGGTCTTCCTGACCCAGGGATTGAACCTCGTCTCCAGCATTGGCAGGTGGATTCTTTACCACTGAGCCACCCGGGAAGCCCTGAGGTACTTGTGGATGTCTGTAAGCACAGAGAAAAGCTCTGGAAGGCGCTGCAGCGTCTGATGACAGCGGTTGCCTCTGGAGAGGGGTGAGGACGTGGCCGGGTGCGTGTCATATGCTCTGTGCTGCACTGTGCAGTTTGTAGTTTGTTTTTAATAATGTTGGTTCACACTCTCAGGGCCAAAAGCACACTCCCACTCCCACCTCAGGACCCCGGGCCCCTACTCCAATCTCAGCTTATCTGAACCCTGGGTGTCTGTCTGTCTAAACTGGGCTCCTAGTCCAGCTTCCCCGCTTGCTAGTAGGGCAGACCTGGGCAGGTCACCTCCCTGAACCTGCTTTCCCATTTGAAAGTGGGAACAGTGGTGGTGATAAGCTCTCCTCACTGGCTCACCTTGGACGCGATAGTCACGTGTGGCTTTGCGAGCAACCAGAGATCCCGTGCTTCCATGTAGCTGCCAAGGACAGTGCCAGCCCTGTCAATGCTTAGGCTGCAGGCTGAGCCAGTGCCTGAGGAAGCTGCTCTGTTGCCCATCAGCCACAGCAAAGGCTAGCGGGAGCACTGAGGCTTCATTCCCAGCTGGTCTCTGACCGAGCCACGTTGGGCCCCACGCGGCCTTTGTGTGAAAGGGGAACAGCAACACCTACCTTGGCAGCAGGGCCCCAGGGTTAAGCACAATAACCTGTGCACACAAAGGTATCAGTACATGGTTGGGCCCCACTCCCTCCCCACTGATACTTGGGGGGCAGCCCTGTTTCTTGTGGGGGCCCCACCAAGCCCAGAGTCCTCGTCAGCCCCTGGCATGCCCCCAGCCGTAGCCAAGCATGTTAGATTTCGGTGTGTAGGGGGCAGTTAACACTAGCATGATCCCCCACCCTACCAGCTGTGCCCTGCTCTGGTGCAGGACGGAACTCACAGGCCTTCACCCCACTCACATGCTCCTGAGGGGCACCCCTGTAATAGAAGAACACAGATGGGGGCCTGGGCTATGGACACAGCCACAGCAGTGCAGGGCATTGTGGCACCCTGGGGAAGGACAGATGCCTGAAACCCGGGAGGGCAGTGGGTGGCGCAGGCGGCTCCATGCCGTCTAAGGGGCAGTGCCTGCCCTGGACACCTGGGTCCACCTGGACTCTGTTCTACTCCCACCTGACTGTGTTTCCTCCGCCAAGTTGCTCCTGGGTCCAGGCAAGCTTCGGTCCAGCTCTGAGCACATGTTTCTGTCGAGTGGGGAGGCAGGAGATCAGGCCAGAACAAATGCAGTTCAGACTCAGATGGGGGTTGGGTGGGAATGGGATCGGCTGGGTCCAGGCTCCCCCTCAGGTTGCCTTGTAGAAGGGTGTCCAGCGTGGCCAGGACTGCTGAAAGGGCTCCTGCAGGAAGGGCTGCGGAACAAGCCCAGCACCCCCGCCCCACCTCACCTCCCCCGGAGCTCTGAGCAGCTTCCCCCAGCACACATTTTCTGGCCGATTTGTTCCTTGGTTTATCTTTGACCTCCACTGCAAACCAGGCTCCCTCTGACAAGGCTTTGAAGTCAAGTGCCTGAGTCTCCCCCTCCAGGGCTGGGCCAGGCCCAGCTGGACACAGGCTGAGTGTGGGGCAGAGGTTGGGGTGCACGTGGCTGGAGGCAGGAGCAGCCAAGGCCCCAGCATATGGGTGGTGGAGGTGGTGGGGGGGTGGCGCAAGGCTGGTGCCTGCAGGATGGGAGCAGGTGGGGTGACCACAGTGCTGGGATCAAGTGCAGGGCCCAGTGGTGAGTGTTTGTGGGCAAAGCCATAAACAGGTGACACAAGGCAGGTGTCGGACCTGCTGCCCAAGTGGCATGTACATCCTCACCAGGGCTTCTCAACCTTGAGCAGGCATCAGATCACCTGGAGGGCTCATTAAAATATCACTGGGCCCCCATCCTAGAGCATCTAAATTATCGGTCTGTGGTGGGACCCATAATTTGCATTTCTGACTAGTTCCCAGGTGATGCCATTGGTCTGGGGCTTACACTTTAAAACCACTGCCTGAAGTCCCTTTGCTCCCCCCCCTCAGGGGAACTGGAAGAGCTGGACTGTGTACTCTAAAGGACGTGAAGGGGGCTCACATTGTTCGAATCAGGGTAGAATCTATGAGTACTATAGTGACATCTGAGCTTTTATTGGGTCCCAGTCACTTTACCTGCATTAATTTACTGAAATTTTTTTTTTTTTAATTTTGGCCCACACCATGGCTTGCGGGATCACTTCCCCAACCAGGAACTGAACCCTGGCCGGTGTTTGAACCTTGGCCCCTTGCAGTGAAAACCCTCTGTCCTAACCTCTAGGCTACCAGGGAACTCTCTCTTATTGAATTCTGACAAGGACTTTGCCGAATGGGATTATCACTCCCATTTTAAAGAAGGATACACTGAGACAGGGTGGTGGTCACACCTTGGCCAGAAGCAGAACTAGGACTTGAATGCAGGCAATCTGGCCCCGGAGGCTGTGTGCTGGGCTACCATACTCCCGGACGCCTCACGACACTCAGGTAAGTGGCCACCAACCATGGGATTAGTTCAGAGCCTGTTCATGGAAGGGTCAAGATAGACCTGGGCATGCCCGGGGCAGGGCCACCTCTGCCCCTTGATGCTGCTGATCCAGGCCAGGGCCTCCCGAAGGCCAGCTGAATTATAGGAGGAGAGGGTGAGGTGAGGAGCGAGGAGGTCCTGGTTACCATCCTGACTGCTGCAGGCCTGCTGGGCTATGCTGACAGCCTCTGCCGCTCTCTCGGCAGCCTTTGCCTTTGTGAAATGAGGAGCTGGAGAGGCTTTGTCCTGCTCTAGGACCTAAAAGGGCTGCGCTAGCCACCTTGGGCTGGGCAGGCTTCTTGACACCTGGGCCTCTTCCTGAAGCCCACGTCCACTCCACCCGTGCTCAGAGGCACAGGCCTTAGAAGGAAATGGTGATGGCTGATCCATGTGGCTGTATAGTAGAAACCAATACAATATTGTAATTATCCTTCAATTAAAATAAATGAATTTTTTTAAAAAAAGAAGGAAGTGGAGGCTGAGGCTTGGTCTTGACTTTCATAGAATGCACGGCTGGGCCCTGTAGGGTGGAGGGCGCTGTGCCCCTGAGGGAACACCCCTCTGAGGAGCAGGACTGAGCCCTGGGTTGGCTCAGTTCAATCCGATAGCATCAAGAGCACTAAGATGTTGGCTTAGCTCCTTCCAGTTTTTTTTTTTTCCTTTCAAAGCTGTTTCTGAACCTCCTTAGCCTATATTTTATTTTTCAGTTGAAAGAGTTCCTCCTGCCTCCTCCAGTCTACTTGGCTGTATAATTCCTGGACTGAACATGTTCTCAATGATGTGAGCATGTATATGTGTTTCTGTGACGGTGGACACATGTGGGTGACTGTGTGGTGTCACGTGTGTACCCGGGTGCACCCAGGCCCGGGAACACACGCATGGGGGTCTGAGTGTGTGCTGCTGGGCTCCGCTTCCTGGATGGGCGCTGACCCTTAACTGTGAACAGATGGGCCTCGTGGGGTCAGGCGGGGATCGCAGCTGTTTGCCAGAAGGCGGCCAGCTCTGGGGGCCCAGAATGGAGCCTGGAGCACCTTGACCCAGCAGAGGAACACCTTACCCTGGGTGCTGCCTCTCCCGGCCGTGCTCCTGAGCAGCCTGTGGGGGAGACAAGGCCGCCAAGCTGTTTATCAGGCCCTTTGAAATGGTCGGCGGCTGGCGGCCAGGCCTTCTGGGCCTGACTCGGCAGTGACCCGGCCCCTTGCTCCTCGTGTTCCTCTCTGGCTAGTCAGCATCCTAGCCCAAAGAAGCAGTTGCCTGAGAAAGGAGGTCTCCTCTTCCCCATTCACTCCCAACCTTATCGGGGCAGGAACAACCCCTGGAAGGTGGTGAGGGGGAGGAGGAGAAGGGCACACAGGGGCCTCTGCATCCCTGCGCAGACGTGAGAGAGAGGAAAAGATGGTCTTCCAGAGGCCTGGCTTTGTCTACTCCCCTCTGTGGTTATAGAGTAGCCCTGACCTCCCTCTTAGCCCAAGAAAGTCTCCTAAGACAAGTCAGTAAATGACAGAGAACAGGAGAACACCCACTAGAACATCCCCTGTGCGAGCCCACCCTTCCATGCCCAGCACCCAGCAGAGTCCATGACACATAGCAGGCCCTTAAAAGAAAAGTATGTTGACTATTTAATGAGTATTGTTGAATGAAGAGGGAAAAGAGCTAGAAGCTTGGGAGATATGGGTTGGTGGAGAAAAAGAAGATGAAGCAGCAGCAGCCAGAGAAATGCCAAAGGGGGAAGAGGAGAGCCCAGCTGGCTGGGAGGTCAGTGATGGAGAGGGGGAGAGAGAAGCGAGCAAGGCGGCAGCCAGCCCTTGAGCAAAGAGGACCGGGCTGGTGGAGGGGCGGAGGATTTGCCTCAAGTTCCGCGGCTACAAATGGGCACCTCGGAAACCCAGGCCACCCCCACCGCCGCCCCAGTGGGAGCGCCATCAAGGTCATCGCCTGGCCAGCAGGCTTTATCTCCACTTTCCTCTCCTGTGGGTATGGTGGGAACTACAAGGCCGGTCTGGAAGTCTGGATTCTTTGTTGAGGCGGGGTGGGGCGGGGCGGGGGTGGTGAGGGAAGGTACACGTTCCTCCTCCGTGGTTTCAGAGAAATAAGTCAAACTTGGCAGGGCAGTGGGGAGTGGGGTGGAGGGGCCATCTGGATGTGAAGGCCAAGCCTGCTCTTAGAAAGGCAGGGCTGTCCTGAGCAAAGTGTCCCTTCATTATGTCACCCTGTCATTGTCACCCCATGTCCGCCTTGCGGAGTCCTCTCCTGCTACAGAAACTGCGTCTGAGAGAGGCTGAGAGGTTCATGGGAGGGGGAGGGACATAGACAAAGAAGGAAGGGACCCAGATGTGTCTGCTGGTAGAGCCCTAGGGTCAGGGCAGGGCAGGAAGGCTTCTTGGAGGAGGTGAAATGTAATCAGACGTCAGGGACAGTAAATTGCATTATCTGTAGGAGCCGGCTGGAGAGAAGAAACTCTGTGTGTTTAGTGAAGAGGGATGTACTGTCTTGGGCTACCACGCCTACCACCCTGCATTAGGCCGCCCTCGGGGCCCCCTGCATGGAGCAGGGGAAATTAGAGCTTAATCAGTGCAATTTCAAGGCAGCAGCCCCTTCCAGCAGCCAGCGGCCATGCCTGTTAACCAGCCCGCAGCCCCACTGGCCTGATACCACAAGCAAATGGTTCCTAATGGGGACCAGACCTCCTCCCACCTGCCTGCCTGTGTGTCTGCATGCCTGTGTGGGGGGCTCAGAGCCTTGCCACTGGACCACTGTCCTGCTTGCAGTCCCTGGGCCCCTCACTCCTGCTGGGTAGGCTGTGGGGGGTGGTGTGGGTGCTGGCACGGGGGAGGGGGTGGGAGCCCTACAGGGGGCCTTTACTCCACAGGAAGCAGGGCAGCGCCCCCTGTGGGGTGGGCATAGCAGGGGCCTGGTGCAGCCCTAGGCAGCTACAGCCAAGTCATCAGGCTGCTCCAAGCCCCACATCTTGCTCTCCCTACCAGAGGGCCTGGGAATTCTTTGTCTGCTCTTTTGTCCAGGGGAGCCAGGGAAGCTGGGTGCTGGGACTGTTGGAGAGTTTGCAGGGTGTGTTGCTCCCCTCCAAGTCTTCCTTTCAAACCCTGTTCCCCTAGCCTTGACATGGGCCCTTATCACCACTCACTTAGGATTCTAGGACTCACTCCTCACCATCTTCTTGCTTCCAATCACCCCACCTCCTTGCCCCCCTCCACCTTGCTGCTGCTGCTGGGAGATTTTCTTTTCTTTTTAAAAATATTTATTTTTTTGGCTGCGCCTGATCTTAGCTGCAGCACACGGAATCTTTGATCTGCATTGTGGTAGGCAGGATCTTTTAGTTCACGGCACGTGGGATCTTTAGTTGTCGCATTTGGGATCTAGTTCCCTGACCAAAGATTGAACTCGGGCCCACTGCATTGGGATCACAGAGTCTTAGCCACTGAGTCACCAGGGAAGTTCCATGGAAGATTTTCTACATCACGTCCAATGGCATTCCTTCCCTGCTTTACAATCTTCAGTGACTCCCTGCTGCCTTCAAGGTGAAAGACAAAATTCTGAACTGAGAGGGTCCCCTCTGGGTTGCAGTCCTGCCCACTTCACAAGCCCCTTCTCTTGAATGAACTAGGGGGAGGAGAGAAAGATGTTCACCTCTGGAACAAAATTTAAGAGAGCACCCATAAGCCCAATAATCAAGATAAATAATGTTTTAGTGCCATCTTTTTTAGAATCAAAATTGATGCAAAAAAATCCATGATAAATGAAATTTTGAACAAAGACATGGACAGGGCCAGGATTAGAGGGGAGTGAGGGAAATTGTACAAGAGCAGGGTCTGCTGCTGCTAAGTCATTTCAGTCGTGTCCGACTCTGTGTGACGCCATAGACGGCAGCCCACCAGGCTCCCCTGTCCCTGGGATTCTCCAGGCAAGAACACTGGAGTGGGTTGCCATTTCCTTCTCCGATGCATGAAAGTGAAAAGTGAAAGTAAAGTCGCTCAGTCGTGTCTGACTCTTAGCGACCCCATGGACTGCAGCCTACCAGGCTCCTCCGCCCATGGGATTTTCCAGGCAAGAGTACTGGAGTGGGGGATCCTGTCTATTTAGTCTTCACTCGCCTCACCCGAGTGCTGGCCACGTGTCCGGATGTGCCCACCTCATCCTTCATCAGCCGGCTGAGCCCAGGAGCCGCTTACAATCCTCCAAGCGCCCCAGGCCCTTGCCGCGCGGCTCCTCCTCCCAGAAGCCTCTTCTCTGCCTCTGTTCTCACCTGGACCCTAACGCTCTGCTGTGGCAGCCCGTCTCTTATCCCCAGGCCAGGTCTGGAGGCTTTTGTGGTCTGCAGCTCTCCCCTCCCCATCTCCACTTCCAGTCACTGTTGCCTTGGTTCCTTCAGAGTAGAATCCTGACTCAGTTCATCTCTGTTTCTTTAAAGCCCATCCTGGGGCCTGACACAGATGGGCTTCGACCATCTTTGGCTGGCTGACTGATAAACTGAATGGACAAATTAAAGAGTAACAGGGCTATGGGTCCTATTCTCTTTCAAGTAACATTTTAGTGACCAAATCAGACAAACCCCTTGAGGTTCCTCAGACCCAGATGAGTCCACATGCTACCAGCATCAGAGAATAAATATTGTAACACTGTGGTCCAGTGAAGAGATTCCAGCAATCTCTGGAACTCTTGGCAATGGAATTTGATCTATGCTTTTAAAGACACTGTATGTGTGTGTGCACGTGTGCGTGCGTGTGTATGTGCCTGAATAAAGCTCTTCAACTTTCTCTAAAAGATAACATAGGAAGAGGGAGGTTGTGCAGGCCAGGCCTCTCCAAATAAGGCAAAACCCAAACTCTCCTTTATTTTTAGCAGTGCTTTTCCCAACTGCAAGAAGGCATAATTCCATGAACCAGCCTTGCAGAAATCCACCAACTTCCAGAAAAGTTTCAACAACCCATGAAGATTCCCATGTGTGTGAAAACCCAATGACCCTTTTAGGGAAGGGCCCCCAGACAAAGCCTGAAACCTGAGCTGAGGCCCAGTTGCCTCTTCTCCAGGACAAGTCCCCAGCCAGGCTGGACAGCTCGGCCCCAGAGCAAGGCCAGCCTGCACAGCCCACCGGTCCTCAGCCTCCTGGAGAAATGCAGCTCAAAATGTCCCTGATACTCAGAGCAGTGGCCATCAGCACATCTTCAAAAAGTCACATCCCCTGGAAAATCTGACCAAACAGTAAGAAAAATAGCGACTGTCAGCTAACTCCATAGAGACTCACTGAGAGCCGAGCCCAAAGCAGATGAACTGAAAGAAGAGACGTTTAAAGTCCCTCACCATCATTGTCTTCCTCTCTCTAAGCTGAGCCAGGTTTCTTTTAACCTACACAGCAGCCGCCGTAGACCGGGTGGCAGAAGGCAGATGCCTGGGCCCTCCGCTCGTCAAGTCAGGAGCTCTCAGTGTCCGTCAACTCATCTGGAAAATGGGGATAACGTCAGGATGAGCTAATCAAAGCAAAAGCCAGAAAGCCCACTGCCTGGCCATTTCTGTTTCCAATAGGATTTTTATGGCCTCCAAGATGGTGTCTCCTTGTAATCTTTCTCAGCAACAGGCTCGTTTTTCTCCTCAAATTCCTCTGCGTTTGGCTCAGGACAATCTGTTTTTCCTACATTTGTCAAGTTGCTCGAAATTCCTAATGCTCATTCATGTTCTTTCCAAGGATTAGCAGAACACCCCTTGCTCGTCTTTCATCACACTCCCTCCGCACGCAGGGTAGAAATTATATGTGAGTAGAGGCCTGGCTATTGATGCCCATAAAATGGAGATTTTGGCGAGACTTGCTTGCATGGGTCAGAGCGGGAATGAAGCCGAAAAGCGGGCTTGAACATCTTTAATGATGTGCAGAAAGAGAGGGGCCTTGGTCCGCGCGGGCAGATGTGCACAGCTGTTGGCGGAGAAGCCCCTAATACCGCGCCCAGCGTGGAGTAACGGATACCCTCAAATGCTTCCTAGTGGAGTTAAGAATTTTTTGTTGATCGTGCCTTTGAACTAAGGTCATTTAAGTATACAACAGATGTTCCTCTGAGGGAAACAGACTTATAAAGTCAGGAACACAGAAGGGACCTAATGGTTTACAGGGGGTGGCGCATTAAGTTCATAGCAGTTTAACTCCTTTCAATGTTAAACAAAACAATGATGCAATTTTATGCACAATAAAAAACTGTCAAAACAATCATCCTGGGCAGTGGAGGTCCTTTCAGTCATTCTTCTAAAGATAAACCGAGGGCACAAGTGACAGGTAGTTCTGACTTGTCCGTGTGGTTGAAGCAGTGGTGTGGCCTAGGCAGTTCAAGGCTGAATCACCGGGATGGTGGAAGACTGAAGCTTGGGAGCAGAAGGAGGGAGCGGATAGAAAGAAAGAAGGAAATGCATGGTCTGGGTGGCTTACCGGCCAGGTTAGGCTTCAACAGGTGAAATCGGCAGACACCTGGTAAGTGAGATGGGTAGAGAGCTGGGGAAATCCCACCACCCAATAAGCCCCTCCACCATCTGCCTCCTCATGTCCCACTCAGCCATGAGACCTGTATCAGACCATAACCTTTTTTTGAGTGTCAGGCACTTCCGTTGGGGGTCAGCACTGCCCCATTCAGGGTCCTCTGTGGAAATGTGGTTCTCGGTGGGAGGAATCCTGGAACAGGGCAAAAGAGGTCTGGATTTGAAATCAGGGGGTTCAGAATCTGAATCCATGCTCCTGGCATTTGTTAGCTATGTGATCTTGGATAAGTCATATAACCTTTATTTCACCATTTGTAAAATGAAGGTGGTCATATATCACGAGATTATTAGCAGACTTGAGTGGAAGGATGGGTGAAAATCCCCAGGAATGTTCTTGGCACAGAGTTAAGTGTTTTGCCTCCTTTCTTCAGGGAAGTACAAAGGCGCATTCCTGTCGTCAGGGAGCTTATGGTCTAGATGAGCAAACTTCACGTGCACAAAAGACAAGTGATTCTCCAGGCATTAACCAAGCAGTGGCTTAGAAAAGCCACCAATGGTTAGGTGCTACAGAAGCCGATCAGAGGTGGGTTGCTTGGGCCTTCTGATCCAGATAGGTCCCTGGCCTTGAGTTGGGGCTAGTGAACTTTGGAAAGGGAAAGAGAATGTGTTCCCATCAGGCAGACCCTAGAGACCAGAGCTACATTGGGTCTATTGAAGCATGTTGGAGGCCCACCAAGGGGCAGCCAGGCCAGCAGGTGACTGGTGGGCATCAAGGTGGCCAGGGAGGTGGGGTACAGATTGCACAGGGCCTTCAGTACCAAGCTTAGCTTTTTTGGAGCTTCAGGGACTACTGTAACTCTTTGAACTAATGAACACTGATAACTTTCTTTTCCAAGATTTGTCCCGTCTGTGAATGAGTAAAGCCTGGCACACTCCCACCTCCTGTCCCCTAGAAGACATTGCTAGTCAATCTCAGCTGGGAGGCAACCTGGAAGCTGTTATAATATTCCGTGTATGTGGGGATGAAGGTGTGTCCAGGGTGGATTCGTCCAGTCATTTGAGAGCGTGTATCTCTCTGCGTTTTGTTGTAAGGCAGATGGGGAGAAAGGGCTCACTGTGAGTGTACAGTGATCTTCATCTTTGCTGCTCCTGGGATCAGATCCCAGTCCTGGAACCTTCGAGCCAGTTTCTTGGCTGGTCTGTGTTCACTGTCCCAAGCAGTCTCTGGCGCCCCCTGTTGGATCCCAGAAAAGAGTGCCACTATGGCTGGAGAATCCCAAGGACGGGGGAGCCTGGTGGGCTGCCATCTATGGGATCGCGCCGAGTCGGACACGACTGAAGCGACTTAGCAGCAGCAGCAGCAGCAGCAGCATGGCTGGAGTGCGGCCGTGACCCACAGGGAGCCGAGAGGGGCTGCACTGGCAGGCCGGCCAGGGTCTCTGGGCCTGAGGCTCTGCAGTGAGCTGTGAGCTGTGGTTTCCCATCTGCACCCTCTTTGGCAGCCATGCACGTCTCAAATGCATGAGTGTCTGGGCAGGAGCTCGGCAGGCGTGGCTCACTCGGCGGATGGAATTCTCCTTAACTGACAAACCATGTAAATCTTTCAGGACTTTCTAAAGTTACCAAGGTGCCAGAAATAGAAGGCAAGTCTGCTTCACATTGTTGTAATTTCCTACTTGATTTGCATGTAGAGTGCCTTTTGATCCATGGAGATAGACGCTCCCAGAGCCAACTCCTGCCTCTGTAGCAAGGGAGAAGCGTGAAGGCCACTGGAGGGTAGAGGCCACTCTCTGGCTGGCCAGGGCTCCTGGCGTCTGTGAGGGCCCCCCTTGGCCCTAATGGCCGCTGGAAGGGCAGGACGGCTTTATTCTGCCCACCCGGAGCAGCCAGGGCAGTCGGGGGAGGAGGGGACGCCTGGTTTCCTGCCTCCCTGATACGCCTGTGGAGCCTTGTTCCGCCACGCCTCCACCTCACGGGCAGTGTCATTCTCCCAGCACAGCCTCCTCTGTGGTCTCCCTGCCTTGCTTCTGGTCTCCTCCCTCTCACGCAATGTTCCCTACAGAGCCAGGGTGATCTTTTAGAAGCAGTGCCAGTGAGAGCTGACAGGTTTGGCAACTCTTCTAACGGGTGTGCACGCGTCAACCCGGTGGGGAGGAGGGGTAGCCTCACGCCCATTTTACAGATAAGGAAATAGATTGCTTGATAGCTCAGTGGAGACTATGAAGCTTCCAGTGGCAGAGCCAGACCAGAACCAGCTTTTCTGGATCTCAGTCCCTGCATTTACCCACATTGCCACATTGGCTCTACTGATGCCACAACTCTGCTTAAAACTGATCGTCATCCAGCCTGGCATTTTGCCTGATGTACTCTGCACATAAGTTAAATAAGCAGGATGACAATATACAGCCTTGATGTACCCCTTTCCTGATTTAGAACCAGTCTGTTGTTCCATGTCCAGTTTTAACTGTTGCTTCTTGACTTGCATACAGATTTCTCAGGGGGCAGGTAAGGTATTCCCATCTCTTTAAGAATTTTCCAGTTTGTTGTGTCACTGACCACACAGTAAAAGGCTTTAGTGTAGTCAGTGAGGCAGAAGTAAATGTTTTTCTGCAATTCTCTTGCTCTTTTAATGATCCAATGGATGTTAGAAATTTGATCTCTGGGTTCCTCTGCTTTTTCTAAATCCAGCTTGTCTGGAAGTTCTCAGTTAACGTACTGTTGAAGCCTGGCTTAGAGAATTTTGAGTGTTACTTTGCTAGCATGTGGAATTAGTACAATTGTGTGGTAGTTTGATCATTCTTTAGCACAGACTTTCTTTGGGGTTGGAGTGAAAACTGACCTTTTCCAGTCCTGTGGCCACAAATGTGCTGGCATATTGAGTGCAGCACTTTCACAGCATCATCTTTTTAGGATTTGAAATAGCTCAGCTGGAATTCCATCACCTCCATTAGCTTTATTTGTTGTGATGCTTCCTAAATCCCACTTAACTGCATTCCAGGATGTCTGGCTCTAGGTGAGCGATCACACCATCATGGTTATCTGGGTCATTAAGAACTTGGTTTGTATAGTTCTGCATATTCTTGCCACCTTTTCTTAATATCTTCTGCTTCTATTAGGTCCATACCATTTCTGGGACATATTGGGTCAGCCAAAAAGTTCATTCAGGTTTTTATGATACATTATATAGAGAAAGCTGAGCAAGCTTTTTGACCAACCCATACTTAAAATTGAGAAGTGTTTGCCTCCTCATTTGGCTTGTGACTTGTGACTTGAAATTCACATTTGACTTGTGTACATGGGTGCCACTAAGTCTGGCAGCTCTGGCTTGTTCTCTTCTGTTCTTCCACTTGCTGAGTGTCTGCACTTTGGGGCCTCTGCTGCCCTTTCCCCTCTTTCTGAAGTGTACTTCCCCGCTCCACCTGGCTGGCTCCTCCTCGTGCTTTCACACTGAAGCTTGGGTGTCACCTCCTCAGAAGGCCTTCCCTGACCCCCAGTCTAAAACAGGCTCTCTGTTATTTTCCCCTGGAGCATCCTCCTTTGCCCTGCGTTTGGAATTAGACATACAGCCTCCATCAAGCCTTTGTCGGCACTAAGCTGTGAGCTACCCCAGGGAAGGGACTGATGGTCAGCATCAGCAGCGGCCAGGCCCTTACTATGTCAATAAACATCCACGCATTTACCCATGCTGGCCTCTCCTCCTGGAGGCCCTCTCTCTTCCCTCACCCCATTCTTCATTTAATTCCTACAGTCCTTTCTGTTTGCTTAATGCACTGCTGTAGAGGAGCTTATTGGCTGAGGGTGCACTATGTGAGTTCTCAGTTCTTCCCCTCAAGGAGCTCCGGTAAATGGGAACAGGGAGCTAGGTGCAGAGTGGCACGTGCATGGTTGGTGCCAGGAGAGAGTGCCCCCCGCAAAGACTCCTGCACCTGCTGCCCTCACTCTTTCCCTGAGAAGAGCAGTCCTCCGGGCCCCAGCCCAGGAGAGCTTTGTATAGACCTTGACCACAGGGGGTCTTCCGATTCCCCTGCCCCGTGACTACTCGAGGGCAGGGCCCTGCTGCCCCTCTCCACATCCCCAGGTCCTCTCGACACGGCCCGAACCACTGTGACTGTGTTTATACCTTGGAATGCTATGGCTGCACGCAGCACAGTCTGACTCACATACTTTAGTCAGTAGGAAATGTCTTGCTTCCCACGACAGGAAGGCTAGAGGCAGGGGGGACAGGTCCCGCAGCTCAGGGATGGCATCAGCGGCTCAGGTCTCCTGTCCCTCTGCTCTGCTGTCCTCCGTACAGATGCCAGGCTGAGGGCGGCTCCCTGAATTCACACGGTGCTCCCCGGTAGCACTTGTGTGTGTGATCCAGTCTGTTTTCACCCTGCAGGAGAGTGAGAGAGTCAGTTCCCCAACCATACCACGTGTGTCCTTATCTTCAGTCTGGTGGGGACAGTGGCCCCCATGGACAGGTGCCAGGCAGAAGTGGCTGATTCTTAGCTTAGGGCAGAGGTTTCCAGGGCTTCTCTGGTGGTTCAGACAGTAAAGAATCCGTCTACAATGCAGGAGACCTGGGTTCCATCCTTGGGTTGGGAAGATCCCCTGGAGGAGGGCATGGCAATCCACTCCAGTATTCTTGCCTGGAGAATCCCCATGGACAGAGGAGCCTGGCAGGCTACAGTCCATGGGGTTGCAGAGTCGGACACAACTGAGTGACTAAGCACAGCGCAGCACAGAGGTTTCCAGACTTTCTCAGTTACAGCACCTGTAGCGCCTCCGTAGTTTTCCATGGCATCTTCAACCAACCAACCAAACAAACAAAACAGCAAACAGGGACTCACCGGTGGGCCAATGGTTAAGACTCCGAGCTTCCATTGCAGGGGTCATGGGTGAGAACCCTGGTTGGAGAGCTAAGATCCCACATGCCACGTGTTTGGCCAAAAAAATTTTTTTTAAATAAAGAAATACCAAACAGTTTTCCTTACTAATTAGGTATGAACAATTTAATAAGTATTTATGGCCTAACAACTCAGTAGCCATTTGAAAAGTAAACTGAAAAAAGTCTTTTGATGTCATTTCTAATTAACTGCAACTATTTTTGTTTTTGTCTTTTTCAAACTTTAAACTTTTTGTTTTGCATTCAGCCAATTCACAGCGTTGTGGTAGTTTTCAGGTGAACAGTGAAGGGATTCATCCATACGTATACGTGTATCTATTCTCCCCCGAACCCCTTTCCCATCCAGGCTGCCACAGAATATTGATTAGAATTCCATGTGCCAGACAGTAGGTCCTTTTTGGCTAATTAACCACAACTATTTACTAGTAGGTTGCGTGTGCCTGATGGGCACTGCATACCTTCTCAAACTAGGCGTTAGATTGGACACCACATCCTGTTTTCCTATTTATGTAGATTTTGTGTGGTACCTTTTATGATGGCAATCACTGAGAACCTGGCTTTACAAGGTATGGTGTTACTGATGTGAAAACTGTGAAGTGCCTTGAGCTGGCAGTTCTCATTATTCTCTCGGGCATCACTGCATTTCCCTCAAAAATGTCAGTTATCACTTGGTGCTGGAGTGAATTCACTGCTCCTTCTTCAGGGGCCTTGGTGCACGGTTTAGGAACCATTGGCTTAGACTAATGATCGTGCTTTGATGGAGCCAGACATGAGGGAGATAGAGACTTGAGCAAAACCAGGGTTCTCTTGGAAAAGAGAAAGAGAGAGAGAGAGAGAGTGGCGCCTCCCTAGGTAACAGGGCCCGTTGAAGTGGACGTTAATGGCTGTTGCCTGAATGTTGAGTTTCCAGCCAATGAGAAAGAAGATACCTCCTAGCAGCTAGTTTCTGATGTTCCCCACTAAGAAACAGAGTTTGCTACAGAAACTTAACTCCTGTGACATAGAATCATTTCACTTGATTTATGCTGCCGACTTTAACGCATCCACTGCTTCCGGGGTTCTTGTTCCCTTTTGTGACAGGCTGGTGAAGCCGTGAGCCCTGCTCAGGAAAAGGAGGCGTGGGAGACTTGTGTTCACGTGTTGTTTGACCCCTGATTCACTTTGTCAGGTCAGGCACCTTTTCCAACTGCTCTCAACCTCAGTTTCCCATTGGAATCTGTAAAGTGTGGAGGGTCACTCCCCTCAGGCTCCCCCATGGGGACGTCCTGTCCCGGAAGCAGCGTTCCTGTTGCTGCTGAGCAAACTCACTAGGATGCTTAGGACACCCATTGGCTCAGACCATGATGCCTTCCCCTGCGAGCACGAGCCACCTGATCCAGCCACCCAGTCACCCGGGAGGCCCTGGCTGCGCCCCGTGGCTGGATGCTGGGCTTGTGGCTGGACCCTGGCGATAAGGCACGTTTCTGATCTTGGCTCTTTCTCTCCATCCCCAGCCCACAGAGAGGATTCTGTTCCCATCTCCCTGCCACCTTCCACCACCTAGGTTTAAGGATCTGGCTTCCAACTCGCTGAAGCTCCAGGGAGACGCCTGCAGGCTGCGTCAGCCAGGTCCTTCCCAAGCCCCCAGGTACAGTTCCTCTCATCTGCTCGACAGGCTTATCAGAGCCTGGTGTCCTTGTTCCCCAGAGAGTGAGTTCAGTCTCTTTCCGGAGATTATGTTTGTTCCCAGGCTAGGCAGCGTAGGCCTTGATAACCACCTGGTGTAGCGGCCTTCAACTCCCCGCCCAGGGAAGCATCGTGTTTCAGAGCCCGAGGGGCGCAGCGCAGCCAGACCTCTGGTCAGACTGAGACGGGGAGGGCAGCTGCCAGGTTACCATGCTGCTGTGGGCTGGGAGCACTGACCGTATCCTGACTGCTCGTATCAACCATAGAGGACCCCTCTGGTTGTGTTCATGTCTGCAAATGCAATAGTATCAAACCTTTTGTGTTGTATTTCCTCTCTGCCAGACACTGTTCTTATTTTCCCAATATAAAATTTTTCAGTATATAATTATGTTCAACCATCATAATACCTTGAGATGTAATTTAATTTCCCTCCTTCCCATTTTACAGAATATAGGCTTGAGGCTTTTACTAAATAATTTGCCTAAGAGCACGCCGCTGGCAAATGGTGAAAGCTGGGACATGAGCCAAGGCCGTTGGACAGCCCAGTCAGGACCCCTGACTCCTGTACTCGCAGCCTGTGCCGCTGGCTGGGGCCTTGGGGACGATCCGGTTCAGGTGCCCTTTGTGACCTGTGAAAACCTGAGCCTGAGTCCCCAGCTCACCGGTGACAGAGGGGTTCTGGAGCGGCTATTCTAATCTCCTGGGCCCAGAACGCTTTCCAAACATGTTTCAGTTCAGTTCAGTCGCTCAGTCGTGTCCGACTCTTTGCGACCCCATGAATCGCAGCACGCTAGGCTTCCCTGTCCATCACCAGCTCCCAGAGTTCACTCAAACTCATGTCCACCGAGTCGGTGATGCCATCCAGCCATCTCATCCTCGGTCGTCCTCTTCTCCTCTTGCCCCCGACCCCTCCCAGCATCAGAGTCTTTTCCAGTGAGTCAACTCTTCGCATGAGGTGGCACAAGTATTGGAGTTTCAGCTTCACCATCAGTCCCTCCAGTGAACACCCAGGGCTGATCTCCTTTAGAATGGACTGGTTGGATCTCCTTGCAGGCCAAGGGACTCTCAAGAGTCCTCTCCAACACCACAGTTCAAAAGCATCAATTCTTTGGTGCTCAGCTTTCTTTATAGTCCAACTCTCACATCCATACGTGACCACTGGAAAAACCATAGCCTTGACTAGATGGACCTTTGTTGACAAAGTAATATCTCTGCTTTTTAATATGCTGTCTAGGTTGGTCATAACTTTCCTTCCAAAGAGTAAGCGTCTTTTAATTTTGTGGCTGCAGTCACCATCTGCAGTGATTTTGCAGCTCCCCAAAATAAAATCTGACACTGTTTCCACTGTTTCCCCATTTATTTGCCATGAAGTGATGGAACCAGATGCCATGATCTTAGTTTTCTGAAATTTGAGCTTTAAGCCAACTTTTTCACTCTCCTCTTTCACTTTCATCAAGAGGCTCTTTAGTTCCTCTTCACTTTCTGCCATAAGGGTGGTGTCATCTGCATATCTGAGGTTATTGATATTTCTCCTGGCAATCTTGGTTCCAGCTTGTGCTTCTTCCAGCCCAGCATTTCTCATCTTGTACTCTGCATATATGTTAAATAAGCAGGGTGACAATATACCGCCTTGCTGCACTCCTTTTCCTATTTGGAACCAGTCTGTTAGTCCATGTTCAGTTCTAACTGTTGCTTCCTGACCTGCATACAGATTTCTCAAAAGGCAGGTCAGGGGGTCTGGTATTCCCATCTCTTTCAGAATTTTCCACAGTTTATTGTGATCTACACAGTCAAAGGCTTTGGCATAGTCATAAAGCACAGTTTTTGTGTGTGTGTGGGGGGGGGAAGGTGGCCTTTGGGGGTATGGGAGAAGGGAGGCTATTTGGGGTTTAGACATCCCAGAATTGATAGTGGTGGCAAGATGACGGGTTCAGAGCAGCAAGGTCTGTGGTTGGGGGTCCTGGGTCACTGGCACCAAGCACAGCGTGTTGAAGGCTCTGCTTATCAAGTGGAAACTGGGAGGCGATTGGGCAACCGAGACCAAGAATCCTAAAAATATCCTCACACCTTACCCAACAGTGCCACTTCTAGGAATCTATCCCAGGGAAACCTTTTGGAATGCAGGCAGAGTTTTCCGTGTCATTGCTTTTGCAACACCACAAACCGAACGAACAAAGCTTACATGAGGGGAGTGTCCATACACACCCTGGTCAGTCAGTGAGGGAAGACCATGCAGCCTCTCAAAATGGTCTTTACAAAGAGAGTTTGGTGAGATGAGGGAAATCTTGCTGATATTCGGTGAAGCCCAAGGGTGCGGGTGGGGGGAGCTAGGTACAGAAGAGCAGAATGAGAAATACTTAGGATTTTAATTGTGTTTTTAAAAAAGAACAGGGGGGTTAAAGGCTGGAAGGGAAATCCCATAATGGTGTTTGCCTCCCTCTGCACTTTTCTGATTACATAATTTTCTACAGATTTAGCTCTACTTGTATAGTTGGTTTAAAAAAAAAAAGCAACCAACCAACCAGCCACAACAGTGAACAGAAGGGAACATTCTGGGGTTGGGGCCTGTCCAGGCTGGGAGGATGGGGCAGCCCCAAGCCCTGTCTACTCTCACAGGCCCAGGGAGGGGAGGAGTAAGGAGCAGTCATGGGTGCCCAGGCGCTGAACTGACCTGGAAAACTCTGTGCCCTGGTGTGGTGGCATGGGGCTGCGCTTCAGCCCACCCTCACTGGAGGGAGCTATGTGTGTAGCGGGGGCAGGGGGCGTAGGGTGCTACTTTTCTGGTGGGTACTTTTGCACACAGCCAGCCAAGCCAACTTTGCCGGTTACTCAGGGAGGGGCTAGATCCTCCAGGCCTCCGAGGTGACTCCCACGGAAGGAGCAGGCCCACCAAGAGGGTGACTCTGCTGGCCAAGAGTTATCCTTCTCCTTGTCCCTTCTGCAAAGCCAGATAAAGTCCGTGTCCAGGCCGCTGGCTTGTGCACACAGGCGACTGTGGTCCCCAGCTGGGCGGGCTCCAGAAGGGCTGGGCTGCCTCAGCAACGATGGGGGCGCCTCTCTGTTGGGTGCTTGTCTTGTCATCGTGGTCCTTTCCCAAGAACCCCTTAGATAGACACACAGATGTTGGTAGGATGGGCAGTTGGAGCCCACCTGGGACCTGCCCCAGCCCTTGGCCTGCCCCCTGGGGAAATTGACCATGAGCAGTGGGGCAGGGCAGGGAGGAGAGCCCCAGGTGCACAGCAAGACCCCTAAGTGTCAGTGGAGAAGGAACAGCTACCATGTTGACGGGGGGAGGGGTTTGATGGTGGGCTCCATGGGTTGGAAACCTGACCTCTGCATGGTCCTCTTCTGGTGCAGTGATTCCCTGTTGAGCTCACTCCCGAGCCCCCTCCCCGCTTACCCATGTGGGGCAGAGTTGTACCCCTGGCACTAGCTGGGCAGATGTGCACGCAGGCCTCTCTGGCACCCCGCTCACCCTGGCTGCTTTGGTGCCCACGCTGGAGTCTGCCTCACCCCAGGAGCAGTCTCAGGTTTCCTTGGCTGGGTCTCATCACCACGTCTCCCTGTCCACGGTGGCTGGACCGGCCTCGCTCAGCTATGCTTGGCATGTGTGGTCACGGGGGACAGTTATGGAGTTACTTGGTGCTGGTTGTTTTGGTTTTGTGTTTGGTTTGTTTGTCACTGTTTCTTCATAATGCTTAGATCACAGGGAGATGTGGTTATGCAGAAACAGCAAGGAATGTTGGCTGTGAAAGGCATGAAGACTCTTGGGGCAACACAGACTCTCAGTGCAGTGTTTTCGGGCCTTCCACCTCTTTTATAATAGTGCAACTACTACTTATTGAGTGTCCCTGTGTGCCCTGCCCCTTCAATGGCCCTACAAAGCAGATATTCATATTTTCATTCGTTCCACAACTCTTGAATGAGTTACTACCATGTGCCAGGCATTCATTTTTTAAGATTTATTTATTTTTGACTGCACTGCATTTTTGTTGCTTTGCTCAGGCTTTCTCTAGTCGCAAAAGCCTGCGTCTCCTCTTCGTCGTGGTCTGTGGGCTTCTCATATTCATGGCTTCTCTTGTTGCTTGGGCTCAGTAGATGTGGAGCATGGGCTTAGTTGCTCCGACGCATGTGAAATCTTCCTGGGCCAGGGATTGAACCGTCTTCTGCATTGCCAAGATTCTTATCCACTGCACTGCCAGGGAAGTTTGTAAAATATTTATTTATTTATTTAGACTGTGCTGGGTCTCAGTAGGATCTTCCATCTTGGGGATTTTCGACATGTGGGACTTTTCTTTTTTAGTTGTGGCGTGTAATCCCTTAGTTTCAGCATGTGTACATAGTTCTCTGACCAGGGATCGAACCCGGGCCCCCTGCATTGGGAGTGCAGAGTATCAGCCGCTGGACCACCAGGGAGGTCCCACGCCAGGCATTCTTATTACCCCTGTTCTAAGTTGCAGCAATGGAGGCTCAGAGAGGTTAAGCAACTTACCTTAGGACTCAAAGCAAAGAGTGATGAGAGGCGATGGAGGACGGAGAAGTGGATCCAGATCCCACTTCTCAGGGAAGACTGTTGTGTGTGTCAGGCCAACAAGTTTGGGGGTTGCTACTGAGAGTGGGGCCCTCAGAAACATGACTTAGAACATGTGTGTGTGTGTGTGTGTGTGTGTGTGTGTGTGTGATGATTAGTTGAGAGGAGGCCTGGGTCTGGAATGGGCAGGAACCCTGGCTCTATCATATGATCCTAGATCATTTTACAGATGCCCCAGACTTTCATTCAACAAAGCAAATGCAAAAGGAAGAGCTGAGAACATTAGAGCAGCTGAGGCTAAATTTGGGATGTTGAAATTTGTCTTACCAGATTTGACTTTCTTCAAAGCTCCCTCTAAAGCTCAGATTAATCCCTGCCCCCTCCCTGCAGTTCAGTCCAGAGTTCTAGTGGACCCTTTCCATGTGCTTGGGGCTGGGCTGGCTGTTCCTGAGGGGAAGAGAGGGGGGCAGGTGTGGTCCCTGCACAGAGGGAGATAAGGTCCAGGCAGAGGTGACAAGATCAGCACCTGTTTCCATATGTTGTGAGCTGGGGTACTCACAGGTAACTCCCAGAGAAGGTGGCACCTGAGTAGGGTAGGGACTGGAAGCCCCTCCTCTCCCACCGGGGAAATAACCCCTGGCCCGGCTTTCTCGTGGAATGTTTGTGCTCCTCCAGTTCCTACCTAGGGCGACTGAGAGGTGGTCTCACACAGCGGTCATATCACTAAGAGGTCAGCCTCCAGATCAGAGAGCTTGGGTTGGCAGCCCTGGCTGGCCACTCCTCGGTGCTGTGACCTTAGGCATGTTGTTTAAGGTCGGCCTCTGCCTCTTTTCAGCTGTTGAAAGGAAAAGATGAGCGTTTCTGTTTCTTTCCTTGTCGTGAGGTTCAAGTGAGATGCAACCCTTACAAGTTCCAGTGTCCCTGTGGCTCGGATTCTGTGCAGTCACGTGCAAGGAAGCTCTGTCCAGGAGCCCAAAGTCACTGTGAAAAGCATCTCAGTCTCCACTGTATCTCTCAAGAATGTCACAGGAGGTCTGTTCCGTCACCAGAAAGGTTCTCAAAGTTGCTTTCCTCTTCCCCTCAACCCTCCCAGCAGCCTGCTCCTCCCTCACCAAAGGCTTTTCTGTTCTTTCCCACTGGTTACCATCCCATGGCCGGTGGAGCGAGTCTCTGATGACCATGCGTGAATCACATTTGCCCTATTACAAAAACAGTGCTTGTAAAGCACTAGAGCCTGACCTTATTTTAAATATCAAATATTTTATTTGTTCCAGGTTTCTGATGGGTTAAGAATACGTACAAGTATATGTGTATATATATATGTATGTATGTATTTTTTTATATTTATTTATTTGGCTGTGCTGCATCTTAATTGCCCCATATGAACTCTTAGTTGTGGCATGTGGGATCTAGTTCCCTGACCAGGGATCAGACCTGGACCCTCTGCATTGGGAGTGCGGAGTCTTAGCCACTGGACCATCAGGAAAGTCCCCCGAGAAAATATTTTTTAACCAGCTCACAAGACAGAATTGCTGGTTGATTGTTGGGAGGGATCTTGCCTACATTCCCTAGTCACCTAGAGCCCGAAAAACAAAGATCTAGTGAAATCTTTCCCCAAAGGGAACCTTGATCCCATATTTGTTTCAATATGCCTCTTAAGGAAAATAGCAGCAGAAGTATCACTGATGAGAGCAGTGGTGTGGTACCAACCTGCCAGCAGAGAGCGAGACAGCAGGTTTAGTTATGATACAGTGATTGTAATTATAGAGTTAGGGTTTCAAAGAAAACAAGGTGTTGTTGTTGTTGAGGTGCTAAGTCATGTCTGAGTCTTTGCCACTCCAATAACTGTAGGCCTCCAGGCTCCTCTGTCCTTAGGATTTTCCAGGCAAGAATACTGGAGTCGGTTGCCATTTCCTTCTCCAGAGCCTGACCTTTTAAGATCTCAACGTGTTCTGTTATTAGTAAGAAAAGCTGTGGAAGCACACAGTAATAAAAATTCAAGCTCAATAATATTGCCCTTCTGTTTGAAATTCTTCTGTGCTTCTGATCACACTTAGAGTAAAATCCAAAGTTCACTGTGGCCTGTACTATAGAACTTTGTATGACTGTCTAACTCCCCTCCTTTAACGCGTGCTGTGTCCCATACCACTTATTCTATTATTATACCGATTTTTTTCTTCAACATAGCAAGCTTATTCCTGCTTCAGGACCTGTGTACTTTATTTACCCTTTTCCTTTGCCTCTTTGAATAGCTTCATCTTGTTCCTTTAGATCTTACTATGAATGTTACTTTCTAAAGTAGTCAACCCCACTCCACTCCCTCTCTTACCATCAGAATAGTGGGTACCTCTAGGAAGATGAGAACAGAGAGTGCCTAGAAAGGTGAATAAGAGAGAAAAACAAAAACTCAAGCTCAGAAAATGTAATCAACTTGTACAAGTAACACTTTTTCTCCTAAGAATATTAAGTAACTAGAGATAGGTATTAAAACCTTGAAGACCTTTCAAAGGAAACTTTCTCCTAGTATTTTAGTTTTATAGACCTGCTTCCTGAAACCCTGTCTGTGGATCAGCAAGGAAATTATACCCCCCTCTACCCCTGGCAGCCTCGCCAATCCTCTTCTCCATGGCCCTGTTCCCTGAAGCCACAGTGACTGAGACTCCAGGACAATTCTGAGAACTCGGAACCGGGAAGGGGTTTCATGGCCTCTTAGCTTCCAGAATGAAAGAAGGGGCTGTGACTTGTCCTGAGGCTTGTCAGAGATGGTTGGCATCTTAACTGAGCATTGCGTGAGGACAGAGAAGAGATGTGAAGTCCAGAACAAGAGTCATTCATTCATTCCTTTCACTCATTCATTCACTCCTTTCACTCATTCATTCACTCACTAACCCTTCATTTAGCACCTGCTGGTCACTGACTGCTGCAAATTGTATTTTCCAAACATGGCCACACCTCACTGTTTATCCTACTCCATGAGCTTTTCCTACAATGTGACTATTTCTCCTTCCACCAAGAAGTGTTTATTCCCCTTGACTCTGGATACATATGTGAGGCCATATTAATCAACAGAATAGTGATGCTGTATGACTTCCAATTTTAGGTCATAGAAATGATCGTTTCTTCCTGTCTGTCTCTGTCTCTCTGTCTCTCCTGGGATGCTGGTCCTTGGCACCCAGACATCATATTGAGAGCAAGCCCAGGCCACATGGAAGCACCCAGCTGGTCCTCACCAGCCATGGTGAGTGATCTTTTGACAGTTCCAGACCCAAGCTAAGGCCCCCAAATGCTGTGGACAATATGTCCCTGTTGTGCTAAATTTCTCACTTCTGGAAACCTGCAAACTGATCCATAACCGTTGTTTTGAGTCACTAAGTTTGGGCATAGTTTGTTATGTAGCACTAGACAGCTAATACATAGTTCCTGACCCTGCAGAGAAGAAGCTGACCCCAGAGAGGAAGAGCTCTCAGGGTCTCTGGAGAGACCTCCAAGTAACCAGACAATGAGTCTGCTGTTTGATAAGGCTGGACAGAGGGAAGCATGGAGGAACTCCCTTGGGGACAGCGAGGGTGGGAGTTCAGAGGAGCATTTTGGAAGAGATGATACCTCAGCTTGGTCTGGAAGGGCAAGTAAGAGTTCTCTAGGGGGAGGATGGAAAGTAGGGAAGAGTGTGGGGAATGGGCCCTCCAGGGAGAGCCTGGACTAGGGCCCGAGTCCCTGGGACATGGATGTCAGGGCGATGCCTGGCTTTGCTCACTTGGTACGTGAGCAACAGATCCATCTAAGAACTGGCCATCATGTAGGGCCTCACACCTGGCAGAGCCACTTGCATGTGCCCTGGACAAATGAAATCAAGCCTGCAGATTCTGAAACCCTGTTGGCAGCCTGGTTCTTGGCTCAGGCAGGGTGTGAGGCCATGGCCCCACAGACAGCAGTGAGTGTTTCCAGAAAGCACCCTCCCTCTGGGGGCTGATCCAGCCTCTGAAGGGACTGGAAACCAGCAGTGCTGAGGAAGGTTGGCAGCCACAGCCAGTGCAATTGGCCAGTCCTGGGAAGCCCCCAGTTGGCCCCTACTCAGAGGGAAAGGGTGTTTTTAATGTGAATCACAGCAGCGTCAGTGCCTGTAGGTTGAGGCTGACTTGCTGGGGCAGTGGGACCAGCATGACTCCCTTCACATGCTCCTGGCCCCTCTTTGTGGGCAGGTCATACTGTGTGAACCATATTTCTCTGAACATAGCCTCTCCCTGTTGTACTTGGGTCTTGACCTGGGTTCCTCCTTACACTGGGAATGGCCTTCCTGCCATTTTCACCTAATCCCTGGCTTTCCAGGGTAGAGAACCTGCCTGCCAATGCAGGAGACATAAGAGACATGGGTTCGAATCTGGATTGGGAAGATCCCTTGGAGAAGGCCATGGCAACCCACTCCAGTATTCTTGCCTAGGGAATTCCATGGACAGAGAAGCCTGGCAGGCTACAGTCCATGGAATCGTGAAGAGTCAGACACGATTGAAGTGATTTAGCATGTGTTCTCTGGGAAGAACTCAGAGATACCCTGGTCTCCTCTAGACTCCACAGCCCCCTCCATCACAGCCCTGACATGAGATGATGCTATGGCCTGTTTACCCATGTGCCTCTCCAACTAGGCTTAGAACAGGGGGATATCAGGGGGATATCGATGGGCATGGTGCGTCTCTGTGTATGGGTGTCCTGCCTTGTGGTTTAAGTCTGTGTCTGTAGGTCTATATGCTTGTGTCTGTCCATGACTGAGCATCTATGTGTGTCTCATCCTGGCTGTGTCTGTCTTTTGTGACGGCGTGCTTGTGCATTGCCTGTCTATGTGGGATGCTCCTTCTGGGCTGAGAGCAGTGGGTGGAGAGGGTCACTCCCCAGTCATGAACCATGCAGCTATATCTGTCACCTGCCAGCCTCCAGCACAGCTAGCCCAGCCCAGCAGGGTGCTCTGGGCCCTCCCTCCCAAGTTCCACGTTGTGGCACAATCACGGCTGGTGGCACTGCCCTCCCTCCAGCTGTGGCCCCCCTGCCTGGGGGGTCTGTGTGTGGATGTGGCCAGCATCTTGGGTCTCCTCACTGCTCAGTAAGGAATGGATTATAATTGCCAGGCAGGCTGCATCTGCAACTAACTTGAGGGAATAATTGTTGAGCAAGTTGAAAGAAAAAAAAACTATAGCAAGAACTTCAATCCAGCCAGTCATCCGTGTCATTAAATTAGGCTAATCTAAATCCTTAGAGCCTAATTTAGCAGCCTCCAAAGTCGACCGAACTCTTACCCTACAAGGCTCTCTGCGCTTGCTATCGCAAAGTCTCTGCAGAGGTGAGCTTTGGGGGAATGGTGGCCAGTGACCTCGCGGCTGAGGCCGCGCAAAGCCTGTGATGGACACCAGCCAACTCCTCAGGGACCGGGCTGTGCAGGAGGAGCTGAGCTGAGAGGCAGGCCCGGTCTTGTGCCGCCCCCCATCATCTGTCCTCACTCAGCCCCCAGAGGCTGTTAGATACACTGACCAGAGGGGAGCCTGAATTTCTCCCAAGTTGCCTTCCTGTTGCTCCTCCAAGCCATGTCTTGTTGACACCAGCCAGTGGGTAAATGGAAGAAAAAATGAGAGATGACTCTGTATTATAAAACCAACTTTTGTGAGGACTGTAAATTCTTGCGCCCATTCAGATGCTTAGTGACACATTAATTCAACCCTCGCTCCCCTCCTGCATTTGTTCTTTTCTTAGATCCCTCATTCCCACATTCTCTCTTTGATTTATTCATTCATCCTCTGGCCCCTTCTTTTTTCCTCCCTCTCTCTCATCCCTTACTTTGGGGAATCGCCTGGGAGATGCTCATCCCAGTGGCCGCCCGGAAACGAGGAAGATCTTGGGACCCACTGCTGTGGTCAATACCCAAGCCACCCTAGACTGGTTCCTCTCCCTTTCTCCTTGCCTCTGGCTCCCCCACTGGAGCGCTGTTTCCTCTCTGCATCCCTCTCTGCTCCAGAGAGGGCGTGGGAGCTGATGGTGGCCTGGTGGGCAGGCCTTTGCCAGGGGCACTCAGGAGGAAAGGTGCTGAACTGACCTGATAAATGAACCAACAGGGATGTGTGGCCCGGCCCCCCTCCCTCTTTGATCAAAACCCTCTGAACCCCTGATGACATCCCATGGCGTATTCTTCTATTAATCAGAAAAGCCTTGACAGATGTAAGCAATTTGTCTTTGGAGAGAACCAGAGTGGGGCAAGGGGAGGGAGCCTGCTCCAACCCCATCCGCATGGAGAAGATGCTGAGGGGGCGTCTAGAAATGGGGGCTGAATTCATGCATACTAAGGAGGCTGGAGAAAGGAGAGCCAGGCAGATCAGAAAGAGAAGCGTTTTCATTTCAAAGCATATTTCTTCCTTGATTGAATAGGACCCCCCCACAACCACCCCCAAACCACGGATGCTGGAATGAGGCTGGGATCCAGGGGTTAATCCCACCCAGACCCCTTCAGGGCTCAGATGCTTGAAGCCACAGGGGCTTGGCGGGTGGGGTTCAGGTGTAGATTCTCTGACAAAACAGCAGTCAGCGCTCTCAGAATGCCCTGTGGCCGTATCAGTTCTTGCCTCCTGACAGTGGTGAAGCTCAGCCTAAAAACACCACCGAACATCTCATGAACCGGCCCTGTGGCAGGTCTGGAGTGGCCATCAGATGCAGAGAGGAAATAATGTCTACTAGCCAACCCCCCAGTCTAGACCACCAGGCAGATAAACAACTCAGGAAGGAGTGGGCAAGGGAGGGGGTGTGCCAGGTCAGTGTGGATACAGAGAGGGGTCACCAACTCAGCAAGAGGAAACACTTCCCAAAGGAGGAGACAGAACCCAGGTCTTCGAGGATGAGTTGATGTGCTCACATGAGAAGGGCCTCCCCTCCTTTGTTGATTTGGAGAACTTCTACTCATCCATCAAAGCCCAAACTGGGGCTCCTCCTCCATTAGCTTCTTTTCCTCACTAATTCCTCACTAGCCCAGGGCCTGACACAGAGTAGCAGCAAATGGAGTAAAAACACTCCCCTCTGGTGCAAAGAGTCAAACACAACTGAGCGACTGAACTGAACTGGTGTTTGTGGAAAGGAGTTACAGACGGTGGGAAGAGCATCAGCAAAGGCATGGGGGTATGCAGAGAACTACAGCCTGTGTTTGTATCACCAGGGTTCTGTCTAAATGGGGAAACTGAAAACAGAACTGCATTTCTTGGTATTTTACTGGGATATCTGGCACTATACAAAGGCAGCCTAAAGATCTGATTGTAACTAAAGAATAGATACAGTCTTATTGTGGTTAAAAAAAAAAAAAGAAGTGCTCCATGAGTTGGTTTAGATGCTTCCAACACAGATTTTAAAACTTGGTCTTGCAAATTTCAGAGATGAGAGCCACAGCCAATGTTTTGATCATTTTCCTCCTTCCCCTTCCAATAAACACCTAACATACTTTGCCAAGCTTTCTGTGGTCGGGATTTACAGATCTGTGACTCACCCGAGTGAGCCAGGGAACATGAAAAGATGTCGCTGGGGAGAAATATGCAGGGAAGGATGGGAGAGGTCAGTGCCTCCACCGAGCAGGACAGACTCCCACAGCTTTTCCTAATAAACAAGTTTCCAGGGCCCTTTGAATTCTTCCGGAGAGGAGTAGAACGTTAGCGTTCACATGGAGGGGAGGCACACCACGGACAGTGACCACGTGGGGCCCGATCCCCAGAGCGGGGGTTAAATCCCGGGCGGGAAGCAGAACCAGGAGCTGGGCTGGTACTGGAGTGGTGGCTACTGAAAACCATCATTGAGCACCTGCTGTTTGCCTGTCCCATCAAGGAGGTGAATTGCTTGTCTAAGGTCAGGTGGCCAGTAAGTGGGGAGCTGGGATCCTGACCAGGTTTGTGGGCCCCAGGGTCCGTTGTTCCAGATTCACCTGTGATGTGGGTAGTGGTGGGCCTTTCAGTAGGACTGTGCCCTGTGGCCTGGGACCTTATCACACTCCCAGATGTGCTCACTGAAACCAAGGCCTCAGACCAGTTTCAAAGGAGTTTGGGGTAAGAGGATTTTAAACAGGATTCCCTCCAGGCTTAGAACATCCTCTGAAAGCCCTTCAACCCGCAGGACAAACCCTTTGCCAAACAGGACTGCCTGTGTAAATTCCATTTCCCATACCTGCGTGGTACTAGCTCCTGACCTCTTTGCAAGGGGGGTCAGTGTCTAGGCCCCCCACGCAGCCGTTGTTGGCTCCTCCGGCCTTCATTTATTTCCTGTTCTCGGAGGGCCTGATTCTGATAGTAAAAAGCTGTTCTGCTCGTTGATTGCTCGCCATATGCCTGCTGTGTGCTCAGTGTTTTATACACATTATCTGGATTGAGTCTCGCAGCCCTGCTCAGAGGTAGGTCCTTGTGTCTTCAGAGCTCAGAGGCGGCAGTGGTGGAAACTCAGGGAGGGTGAGTAACTTTCTGGAGGCCACATGACTAGGAAGTGAAGAGGACATGATCTGAACCCTCCTGTGTATGGCAGGGAGCCAGTATCCCTCACCTCTGCACTCTTCTGAGCTGAGCCACCCACACGGCCAGCTCTCATTCTTCATCTCTGGATGCCATTTAAACCCATTTCCCCCTGTGTGTTTGAGGCATCTTAGGGTGGGCAGTCCTCAGCACATGGGTTCCAGAAGGTCACTCCATGCACGAGAGAGCCATTGGTCACATGCATCTGTGTACATGTACGAGAGCGTGTGTGCATGTGGCTGTGTGCCCATGCTGGTGGGGAGAGATGGGAGACGAGAGCAGGGAGGCAAGTCGGAGGAGCTGAGGATTCTGGGCACAACAGAACTCTGGGTGATGAGACAGGCCGAGTGCTCCCAGAGTGCCCTGCTGCTCCCCACAAGGGACAAAGAGCAAGCAGGGGCGTCCAGCAGGGTGCAGGGGGCCTGGAGGTCTGGGGATAGCAATGCCTCCCTGAGAGAGATGTGCGTGTGTGCTCTATTG
This sequence comes from Cephalophus harveyi, assembly GCA_006410635.1. Classification (NCBI taxonomy): domain Eukaryota; kingdom Metazoa; phylum Chordata; class Mammalia; order Artiodactyla; family Bovidae; genus Cephalophus; species Cephalophus harveyi. Next base: position 354,436 of record SJYT01083533.1, on the reverse strand, counting down.
CCAAGCCGTGCCCATGGGATTCTCCACGGACACAAATACTGGAGTGGGTTGCCATTTCCTCCTCCAGGCGATCTTTCCAGCCTAGGGATCAAGCCCACGTCTCCTGCATTGGCAGGCAGATTCTTTACCATTGAGCCACCTGGGAAGCCGACAGAGAGACTCTCCTCTGTGATATACCTGTCACGACTGTTTGCAGCCTGGCACAGGCTTGCTCATAGGGAGAAAGGGACGAGGACCTGCCTCAGTGATGTGATGTGAAGAGATCCAGTAATAACTGCCATTAGCTGAGCTCGTACTCTGTGCTGTATGTGTGATGTGCGTGAAGATTTGTAATCCTCAGACCTTTGGGAGAGAGGCAGCAAAAGTGAGGAAACCAGCCTAGAGAGGCGAAGAAGCTTGCCAAGGCCGCACAGCAGAGAGATGGATATGGAAGCATGAATCAGGACAAGGCTGGGCCTGCCTCCCCAGGACTGGAAGTGCAGACCTCCTGAGGGGCACGAGGTCAACTGATTGAAAGCCTGGAGGAGACTTCCCTGGCGGTCCAGTGGCTAGAATTCCACCCTCCCAATACAAGGGGCCTAGGTTTGATCCCTGGTTAAGAAACTAGATTCCTCATGCTGCAGCTAAAGGAAAAAAAAAAGCCCAGGGGATGGATTTTAAAGGGCCATGAGGAGGTCTTTTTTACTCAAAACCACAGGATCAGGCCTTAGCTGCAAGGCATTGGGCCACTGCAGTGCAAACCTGTGGCTGCCAGGTCTAAGCTGGTAGGGATTTCCAGAGTCTCTGATGGAGGAGGGCTTGTGTTTTCCCATGATTGGCACAGAGTCCTTGTCAGCGATGTTGACAGAATGTCAGAGACCTTTGGATCTGAGTCTTGGAGGTTTAGGTAGAGGCTCATCAGGGAGACTCCAGGGCAAGGGCATGTTCTCAGCAAACTCAGTCCTGCCTCTGAGTCATTGAGCATGCCAACCAAGGATTGCCACCCTTCAGGGCTAAGCTTCAGGCCCTCCTCCTCCAGGAAGCTTTTCTTGTCTAGTTCAGCCATGTTGATCACACCCTCAGGGCAAATCCGTAAATGGTGGACGGTCCCCTTTGCCTCCTCTAGAGGAATCTGGAGTTGTTCACAAGCTCCCACTGAGAGATGTGGGAGGTTTGGGGTGGGGGGGCAGCCAGAGTGTTGCCATGGTGAGGGTCAAGGTGACCCTAGAGGAGAGACCAGGATGGGAAGGTTGAGCTGGGGCCACACGTGGCTGAGACACAGGCTCACAGCATCACTGAGAATTGGACCAGGGACCGAGGTAGGGAATCCCAGCAAGCGCTGATGATGCTGAAGGAAAAACCATTAGTTCTGAGCCCAAAGCACCATCAGAAGAAGGCAGCAGTACGTAGAGGGAACAATTCCGGGCCTTATCTCTCTCTTTCCTGAGGACCCTCCCTCCACTAAAGGAGGACACAAACTTTCTCCTACTCTTAGAAGCTGATTTAGGAAGAAAAAGAGAGATAAAGGCTATATACTGAGAGACTGTGATTCCTCTCATTGTTAAACTCAGTCACCTCTGTTTCCCTCCACTCTCCTGCTAGAGGAAATCTATTACAGAAAATATAAAAGTCTCACTTTGGGGTTATAGGCAGTGTGTAACATGTAAAGATGAAACAAGATTAATCTCATGTTTGGTCATAAATGTATGCTTCAGGCATAGTATCTCACATATCAAGCTGCTTTTCTTCTCTCAGAGAACTTACCATTTATTATTTTAAATCATTCTATTTTAAATGCCCAGAAGTAGGCCTCTGAGGACAGGTATATCCCACATCCTTCTCCCTTCAAGTGGGAGGAGGGTGTGCTATGCTCCTTGTTCTCCCATTCTGATTACTGTATATTCTCCAGCCTGCTTCCTTTCTTCAGTGGCAGAGAGCGGAGGGAGGGCAAGGATGGGTTCTCCAGCAGGCCCAGGGTAGTTGGTGCCTCATAGAGAAGGTGGGTGGCCACTGGAGTACACACTGCTGCAAGGACTGCCAGATTAGAGCTCTGTAGATGGCCTAAAACTCCTTTGCTATCTTATCTTTTGGCTGAAGTAACAACTTAAGGGTGACCTAGAAAATGTTGATACTTAACGGGAAGACTGAAGAAACATGTATTCAAAGTCATTTCAGTAGCTTTAAGATGTCATCAAGCAAGAAGGCTCTGTCTTCTGTCTAGCTCTCTATTTTCTTGTCCTCAGCACGTTATTAACATTTTTGTCCCCATATGCCTGTTGCCTCACAGTCACAAGATAGCTGCTGCAACTCCAGATATCACATTCTCATTCAACTTTATTTAAGTCTAGCTCATGTGCCTCTCTTTTCTGGTAAGGAAACTTCTTCCAGAAGCTTGACCAGAGATGGCTTTATGTGCCCACTCCTCAGACTGATTTGTGCATCCACTTTTCTTAAGATCAGGACATCTATTGTCAGCTAATCAGGGTTCTATTAGCAGGGAGAAAGGTTGGGCCAGGAAACCAGCAGTATTTGCTAGTGGTTCAAGTGAGATGAAGCAAGGAGAGGGAGCCAGAAAAGGAAGCTTCACATAGCAAATGTTCAGTGACAACAAAGAGGGTTTAGAGTGGGTCCATGCTGAACTGCAGTTAGATGGTGGTGGTGATGGCAATGATGGGGTGGAGATGAAGCTCCAAGTTGTGGAACACTTACTATGTGTCACACTTGATCCTTACCAAGTGGCCCATGCTTAATCAGTCCCATTTATTTACAACGAATTGAGGCTCATTCCCATGTGCTGTCAGATGGAGGAACTGAGGTCATTTTTACAGCACTTGGGTGCTGATGTGGGTGGTTGGGAGCATTTCAAAACAGCTACTGTATATAGATTTCCTTATTCCATTTTCAATCATATATTCATGGGATATTTAATGAGTCTCCCCTGTTAGACTCATCAAACATCCTTGCATTCTAGGATATGGTGGAGAACAAGATAGACAGGGTCCCCGCTCTCATGGAGCTACATTCTAGTGGGAAGTCTGTGAGATAATTCAGAAAGCAATCAATAGGAACGATATCATGGCCTTTACATTGAGTTGGAGCTACCAGGAGCGCCTGGGGAGAGAGCCTTGTGTATAGGGGTTGGTCTTTTGTTCACTCGCTAAGTCATGTCTGACTCTTTGCAACCCCATGGACTGCTGCACCCCAGGCTTCCCTGTCTTTCACTATCTCTTGGAGTTTGGCCAAACTCATGTACATTGAGTCAGTGATGCCATCCAATCATCTCATCCTCTGTCGTCCCCTTCTCCTCCTCCCCTCAGTCTTTCCAGCATCACGGTCTTTTCTAATGTGTCGACTCTCTGCGTTAGGTGGCTAAAGTATTGGAGCTTCAGCTTCAGCATCAGTATTCATCATAATGAATATTCAGGACTGATTTCCTTTAGGATTGACTGGTTTGATCTCCTTGCAGACCAAGGGACTCTCGAGAGTTCTCCAACACCATAGTTCAAACTCACCAGTTCTTTATTGCTCAGCCTTCTTTATGGTCCAACTTTCACATCTATACATGACTATTGAAAAAACCATAGCTTTGACTATCTGGACCTTTGTTGATAAAGTGATGTCTCTGCCTTTTTAATATGCTGTCTAGATTTGTCACAGCTTTCTTCCAAGGATCAAGCATCTTTTAATTTTGTGGCTGCAGTCAAGTCACTGTCTGCAGTGATTTTGGAGCCCAAGAAAATAAAATCTGACACTGTTTCCACTTTTTCCCATCTATTTGCCATGAAGTGATGGGACCATGATCTTAGTTTTTGAATGTTGTGTTTTAGGCCAGCCTTTCACTCTCCTCTTTCGCCTTCATCAAGAGGCTTTAAGAGCACTTTCTGCCATTAAAGTGATATCATCTGCATATCTGAGGTTCTTGATATTTCTTCTGGCAATCTTGTTTCCAACTTGTGGTTCATCTGGCCCAGCATTTCACATGATGTACTCTGCATATAAGTTAAATAAGCAGGGTGACAATATACCTGGAGCAGATGGCATTTTGGGCTGAAACTTTAATGACTAGATGACATAGCCTTATGATGATCTGGAGAAAGGGAATTCCAGACAATAGAGCTGGCCCCAGCAGTTGTAGTTTGCATTTGAAAAAATTAAAGAAATCACCCTGGCCGGAACCCACCTGGGCAGGGACTGGAGTGTCTTGGAGAAGAGTCTGGATTTTTTTCTCAGGTGAAATGAGATGCAGGAGAGCATCTTTGGGAGGAAGATGCATGGTCTGACGTACGCTTTTAGCTGGGCGCCACTGTGCACAGAACTCCCCTTTTCTGTGGTGACATGGGCCCTCCTGGTTCTGTGGGCATTGATCATGACTCTCCAGGAGGACTGCAGGTTCTTGGAGGTGAGAACTGAACCCGCCTCCTCCTGCAGCCACCCGAAGTCATTGGGAGTGAACCAGCAACAGAGATGCCAAGTGTCAGGAATAGTAGCCCTTGAGAGTTCTGTCTTCACCTGGAGGGACCCGAGGAGCAGCGATCCTAGGTAGAAAGGGGAACACAAGGCGACTGCTCCTGGGGTGCTGGGTCCATTTCACACAGAAACAGGCTTATGGGAGGACATCTTGCCTCCCTTGGGGGTGTTTCTCCAGGTCGGTGGGGGTTCCTCTCCACCCAGCCTCCCGAATCTAGCCTGGGAGCAGCCCTGGGTCTCATTAGGAGGAAGCTGTCAGATGATCTCAGCGTCCGGAGGGTCGTTGCTCCAATGAGCTCTGATAGGTAGCAGACGTGTGTGCCGGGGGTGACTCGGCGAGCAGCTACCCCCCAGGCCCCCACCCGCCAGCCAGGGGGCTTTCCCCACCCCCGCAAGGTGCTCTCAGAACTCGGCTCTGACTGCACGAAACATGAGGCCGTCCCCCTTAATCAGAGCTGACTTGTGGGAAAATTAAACACAGAAGGACACGCCAGCTCCAGGGAAGGTTCCTTCCTTGCCTTCCTGGAGGCCCGGCCTGGCTCTGAGCGCTGTCAGGGGAGCGGCTGACCCTGCTGTCAGCCGGAGAGCCATGACCCCAAGGTGGCATTGCCTCTCCATGATGTGTTCCTATCAACAGGAACAGGGGGACTAATAACAGAAGGAGGGGGTGAAATCTCTTTGTCTGCAATATTCTGCCTGCTGTCCAAGTCCTCGTGGCTGGATATCATTGATTTTTCAGAAGTACAGAGTTGAAATCTCATTAAGTTTTTCCAGGTGTGTCAGTAACAAATTATCTAACTCCTTCTGAAGCCATAGCAGAAATGCAAGTTCTGCTTAAGGCAGATGATGAAGGAGAATCGGACCCAGCTCAAAGGGACTGGGCATGGGGACAGTTTCAGGAGGTTGAACCTTCGGGTGGGGAGACTAAGAAACGCTGTGACCCGATTCCAGTGTTGCCATTTGGACTGGAAGACAGGCCCAGAATCTTCTCTCTTGAGCCACTTGAACTTGCACACAGGCAACGGGGTGACACAGGGCCAGGGGTCTTCTTCACGCATCCTGATTTGTCCAGAGAGCCCTTTGAAGGCTGTATGCGGTGGGCTTCCTCTCCACTTAAAAAGACCCCTTCTCTTGAGGATTTAAAGCATATGCTTGGCCAAGGCTGTCAGAATGCATCATAGAGATGGTCCCAAACCAACTGCTGAGCACCCCCCAGTCCTGATCAAAGTGGAGGCGGCAGACGTCTGCTGCCCATGGGTGCTGGAGCAGAAGGGGGGAGGAGCCAGCCGGGGCTGCAGGCTGACAGCCCCTAGTCATGGTGGGGAGAGGGATGGCCCGGAGCTGCTGACCAGGTAGGCACCTGGATGGGCCCTGTGCCCAAGGTGTCTGTGATGGGTCAGTGACTCTTGCCCAGAACTGGACCACAGCAGCTTAGGCTAGGCCAGGGAATTCATCTGGTCTGTGGCTGGCAGGGCTGAATGGTGTGGAACCGTGGACAAGGGGGCAACTGCAAGGCTAGGTGAGAAATTGGAAAGCATTTATACCTGGTGTTTAGACCCAGGAGGTAGCAGAGGACCAATGGAGGCCCTGGAAGTCCTTAATCTGAAGGTAGCTGTAATTACCACAGTGCCCTTGCGTGAGCTTCAGCCATCCACCTGGCGCTGCACCAGAGCTGTGACACCTGGCCTCCCACCAGGCCACACATACTAGTGTCCCCTAGTGGGACACATAACGTAAGGAACGGCAGAGAGGCTGAGTGCCGTGCCCACCTTCACGCGGCTAGCTTGCAGCAGAGTTAGGATTTGAGCCCAAGGCTGTTGAGCCCAAAGTTGGGGCCGCTCACTTGAGTCTTCACAGATCAGACCACATGTGGGTTCATTAGAGAGATGTGGTGGTGTCAGAGGTCCTGAGAGCTTGGGCTTCAGGGCTCACAGTGGAGGCTGGCTCAGAGGCCGCCATATGTGCAACTCAGCAGCTGGATCAGAAGGGAAGGAGTGGAGCAAATGGGTGGCAGAGGTTCGGGGGGCGTCCTGCCAGTGACCACCGAGGCTGGATCTGCCTGCAGATGACCAGTAGAGCAGCCCATACTCCCCATCTTACAGCTCTTCCGTCCACCTTGGATTCTAGGGTGTGACCCCACCCTCTGGAAACTTCTGAGAATAAAAGACTCATAGAGGTGGAGGGAGTGGTGGCTGGCTTGCAGCCATTACAACAGAGAGGCTAGTCTCAGGAGAAAACTGCAAATAAAGATTTCATCAGGGGCCCTAACAGCCTTGCCTCAGGAAGACTTCAGCTGAAGAGGGTGCCATGTCTTGGGGAGCTAGGTTGCCCAGCTCCGTGCTCTCTGCTTTTCTGGCTCCCCGGTGGAGGCCCCGGCTCAGGCCATCCGGACATCTCAGGCAGGGCCATCCATGACTCTCCGGTGTAGAGCCCGGAGCCAGGACATGAATCACCATCATCCAGGCTGGGATGGGGGCTTAGCTCACAAGCATTTACTGCGCCCCCCGCATGCCCCACCCAGCCCCATGACTGAGCTCCAGCTTGGCTTCCCGGCAGCCCTGGGTCTGTGCGTCAGGACTCAGGGCAGGTCCCAGGTCCCCACTGGGAGCTCGGGGGGGCTACCTGCCCAGCCCTCTGCCTTGGCCCCCTTGCCCAACACATCAGATTTTTCAGAGTCTCCTCTGACCTCCAGGACTGGCCCCTGGCCCCTCCAGTTGGTCATTGGCCTGAGTCAGATGCTCTTGGGTCAAAACTCCATCACTTACTAGCTGTATTCCCTGGACAAGGGGCTTTATCTAGCTACTGCTTATTAAGCTCTTGTCTCTCAGCTCCAGACCTGCCCTGTGGGGTGCTATAAGTCAAGTTTGTGCCCTTCCAGGGGCTCTTGGTTAGGCTCTGCTAAGAACAGACACCAAAGTGAGCCTGCCCGTCTGGAGGAGGAAGAGACTTGCTCCCCACTCCCATCAGCAGTGGCCTCGCACTCCAGCAGCGACTGCTGGTTCCAGTTGTCTCTGTCCTCCACAGGCCCAGACACAGGCCTTGTGTCCCTTAAGGTCTGGGGCCCAACCCCAGAGGCCCCTCCTCCAAGTATCTCAGTCTTTATAACCCCAAAATCTCACCTTTGTTTCCCCAGCCCTGGGGATTATTACCAATATTGAGCATTTTTTCATGTGCTCCTTTGCCATTCCTATATTTTCCTTGCAGTGTCTGTTGAAATCCTCTGCCTATTTTTAGAAATTGGATGGCTTTCTTGTTATTGAGTTGCAGGAGTTCTTTACACATCCCTGCTGTTACGACTTCTGTGATATCTCAGTATTTCCTTTTGCCTTTTCAGTTCTGCAGTTCCTGGTTAACAATGCTTATGTGAAACTGGCTCTGTCAAAAAGATGTTTTTCATCTCTCTTTTTTTTGCCACTTTATTTATTTTTTTAATTGAAAGATAATTACTTTACAGAGTTTTGTTGTTTTCTGTCAAACATCAATAAAAATCAGCCATAGGTACACCCTTGTCCCTCCCTCCTGAGCCTGCCTCCCATCTCCCTCCCCATCCCACCCTTCTAGATTGTCACAGAGCCCCTGTTTGAGTTCCTTGAGTCGTACAGGCACAGTCCCATTGGCTGTCTATCTGACATATGGTAATATAAGTTTCCATGTCACTCTCTCCATACATCTCACCCTCTCCCTCGTCCCCTCCCCGTGTCCTTAAGCTTGTTCTCTGTGTCTGTTTCTCCATTGCTGTCCTGAAAATATTTTTATCAGTACCATCTTTCTAGATTCCATAAACATGAGTCAGTATACAATATTTATATTTCTCTTTCTGACGTACTTCACTCTGTATAATAGGCTCTAGGTTCGTCCACTTCATTAGAACTGACTCAAACGCCTTCCTTTTTAATGACTGAGTAGTATTCCATTGTATATGTGTACCACAGCTTCTTTATTCATTCACCTGTCGATGGACATCTAGGTTGCTTCCGTGTTTTAGCTATTGTAAATAGTGCTGCAATGAACACTGGGATACATGTATCTTTTTCAATTTTGGTTCCCTAATTTAGGGTAGATGCCAAGGAGTGGGATTGCTGGATGGACATGCCCACTCGTACTTCAGTGTCTGTATCTGCCCACTGGGGACAATGACCCCACACACAGGTGGTCATGAGGGTTTAGGAAGGAGATGCCTGTGAAGGGTGTCGTGGACCAAAGCCTAGTGCCCAAGGAGGACTTTGTCCGGGTGCTGCAGCCTCGGCACCTGAGGGCCCCAGTGTAGCACTTTGTGTCTGTTTAAGCTGAAGGAAGAAGCAGAGTGCTCTCTTGGGTTCTTCTCATCTGACAGGAAGCCGTTTTTCCAGCCAGGCAGTCCTGTGAGAACTGATGGAATGAAACACCTGGACGTGTGTGTCTCTCCACCTTGGAGTAGAGCACGGCTGAGGGAAACCCACTTTCTTACCCAGGCCCAAGTCATGTTTAAGAAGAGTCTCAGTGAAAAACAAAAACTTCTGACCTTCAAATGCATTGATAAGAGGCCAGAAAGCAAACTAGATGGGGAGCAACAAACTCACTAATAAGGATACAAAAAAAGAAATGAGCAAGAGATTTGAATAGATACCTCACAAAAGAAATCTAAATAGCCAGCAGGCGCATGGAAAGATGCTGTATATCATTAGTCATAGAGAAATTAAAATTCAATCACAGTGAGATATCATTGCATCCCCTCCCCACCGCCTGGTTAGGAAGCCTAAAGTTAAAAAGACTGACAATACCAAGTGTTGGTGTTTATTGAGTTGCAGGAGTTCTTTACACATCCCTGCTGTTACGACTTCTGTGATATCTCAGTATTTCCTTTTGCCTTTTCAGTTCTGCAGTTCCTGGTTAACAATGCTTATGTGAAACTGGCTCTGTCAAAAAGATGTTTTTCATCTCTCTTTTTTTTGCCACTTTATTTATTTTTTTAATTGAAAGATAATTACTTTACAGAGTTTTGTTGTTTTCTGTCAAACATCAATAAAAATCAGCCATAGGTACACCCTTGTCCCTCCCTCCTGAGCCTGCCTCCCATCTCCCTCCCCATCCCACCCTTCTAGATTGTCACAGAGCCCCTGTTTGAGTTCCTTGAGTCGTACAGGCACAGTCCCATTGGCTGTCTATCTGACATATGGTAATATAAGTTTCCATGTCACTCTCTCCATACATCTCACCCTCTCCCTCGTCCCCTCCCCGTGTCCTTAAGCTTGTTCTCTGTGTCTGTTTCTCCATTGCTGTCCTGAAAATATTTTTATCAGTACCATCTTTCTAGATTCCATAAACATGAGTCAGTATACAATATTTATATTTCTCTTTCTGACGTACTTCACTCTGTATAATAGGCTCTAGGTTCGTCCACTTCATTAGAACTGACTCAAACGCCTTCCTTTTTAATGACTGAGTAGTATTCCATTGTATATGTGTACCACAGCTTCTTTATTCATTCACCTGTCGATGGACATCTAGGTTGCTTCCGTGTTTTAGCTATTGTAAATAGTGCTGCAATGAACACTGGGATACATGTATCTTTTTCAATTTTGGTTCCCTAATTTAGGGTAGATGCCAAGGAGTGGGATTGCTGGATGGACATGCCCACTCGTACTTCAGTGTCTGTATCTGCCCACTGGGGACAATGACCCCACACACAGGTGGTCATGAGGGTTTAGGAAGGAGATGCCTGTGAAGGGTGTCGTGGACCAAAGCCTAGTGCCCAAGGAGGACTTTGTCCGGGTGCTGCAGCCTCGGCACCTGAGGGCCCCAGTGTAGCACTTTGTGTCTGTTTAAGCTGAAGGAAGAAGCAGAGTGCTCTCTTGGGTTCTTCTCATCTGACAGGAAGCCGTTTTTCCAGCCAGGCAGTCCTGTGAGAACTGATGGAATGAAACACCTGGACATGTGTGTCTCTCCACCTTGGAGTAGAGCACGGCTGAGGGAAACCCACTTTCTTACCCAGGCCCAAGTCATGTTTAAGAAGAGTCTCAGTGAAAAACAAAAACTTCTGACCTTCAAATGCATTGATAAGAGGCCAGAAAGCAAACTAGATGGGGAGCAACAAACTCACTAATAAGGATACAAAAAAAGAAATGAGCAAGAGATTTGAATAGATACCTCACAAAAGAAATCTAAATAGCCAGCAGGCGCATGGAAAGATGCTGTATATCATTAGTCATAGAGAAATTAAAATTCAATCACAGTGAGATATCATTGCATCCCCTCCCCACCGCCTGGTTAGGAAGCCTAAAGTTAAAAAGACTGACAATACCAAGTGTTGGTGAGGCTGTGGAACAACTGGAATGCTCCTGCTTGGCTGGTGGTCTGCAAAAAGATACAGCCACTTTAGCAGACGGTTTGACAGTTTCTATAAAGTTTAACAACACTTACAAAATGATCCAGCAATCCTACTCACAGGTATTTGCCTGAGAGAAATGAAAATATCTGTCTCTCATGTATGCAAATGTTCATAGAAGCTTTATTCACAATAGTAAAAACCTAAAAACAACCTCCTCTGAAGAAGGGCATGGCAATCCACTCCATATTCTTGCCTGGAGAATCCCAAGGACAGAGGAGCAGTGGAACAACTGGAATGCTCCTGCTTGGCTGGTGGTCTGCAAAAAGATACAGCCACTTTAGCAGACGGTTTGACAGTTTCTATAAAGTTTAACAACACTTACAAAATGATCCAGCAATCCTACTCACAGGTATTTGCCTGAGAGAAATGAAAATATCTGTCTCTCATGTATGCAAATGTTCATAGAAGCTTTATTCACAATAGTAAAAACCTAAAAACAACCTCCTCTGAAGAAGGGCATGGCAATCCACTCCATATTCTTGCCTGGAGAATCCCATGGACAGAGGAGCCTGGCAGGCTACAGTCCATAGGTTGCACAGAGTTGGGCATGACTGAAGCAACTTAACGTACACACAATAACAACTTCAGTTCAGTTCAGTTCAGTCGCTCAGTCATGCCCGACTCTGTGACCCCATGAATCGCAGCACACTAGGCCTCCCTGTCCATCATCAACTCCCAGAGTTCACCCAAACTCGTGTGCATCAAGTTGGTGATGCCATCCAGCCATCTCATCCTCGGTCATCCCCTTCTCCTCCTGCCCACAATCCCTCCCAGCATCAGGGTCTTTTCCAATGAGTCAACTCTTCGCATCAGGTGGCCAAAGTATTGGAGCTTCAGCCTCAGCATCAGTCCTTCCAATGAACACCCAGGGCTGATCTCCTTTAGGATGAACTGGTTGGATCTCCTTGCAGTCCAAGGGACTCTCAAGAGTCTTCTCCAACACCACAGTTCAAAAGCATCAGTTCTTCAGTGCTCAGCCTTCTTCACAGTCCAACTCTCACATCCATACACGACCGATGGAGAAACCATAGCCTTGACTAGACGGACCTTTGTTGGCAAAGTAATATCTCTGCTTTTCAATATGCTGTCTAGGTTGGTCATAACTTTCCTTCCAAGGAGCAAGCTCCTTTTAATTTCATGGCTTCAATCACCATCTGCAGTATTAGATGTTTTTCTGGAACTCTCTTGCTTTTTCCTCAGTGGCCATCAACAGGTGAAGGAATAAATTGTGACATAGTACACGGAATACTGATTCAGGAATGACACTGACGAACAGCTGGTATACACAGTAACATGGATGAATCTCAAAATAACACAGAGGGAAAGAAATCAGACACAGGAAATCACACAGTGTATTTTTCCATTTATGAATCTCTAAAAAAGATGAATCTAATTTTTGTAATGATAGAAAGCAGACCATCAATTGCTTAGAGCCAAAGTGGAAGTGAGCATTCACTGGGAACAGGCACAGAGTACTTTAAAGTGATGATAATGTTCTGTATGTTGATCATGGCAATGGTTACATGGGTATATAAATGGATATACATTATTATCACAATGCATTACTTAACATGGATGAGATCATTTTATTGTGTCTCTATTATACCTTTCGGAGAAGGCAATGGCATCCCATTCCAGTACTCTTGCCTGGAAACTCCCATGGACAGAGGCGCCTGGTAGGCTGAGTCAGACACGACTGAGCGACTTCACTTTCACTTTTCACTTTCATGCATTGGAGAAGGAAATGGCAACCCACTCTCATGGCAATGGTTACATGGGTATATAAATGGATATACATTATTATCACAATGCATTACTTAACATGGATGAGATCATTTTATTGTGTCTCTATTATACCTTTCGGAGAAGGCAATGGCATCCCATTCCAGTACTCTTGCCTGGAAACTCCCATGGACAGAGGCGCCTGGTAGGCTGAGTCAGACACGACTGAGCGACTTCACTTTCACTTTTCACTTTCATGCATTGGAGAAGGAAATGGCAACCCACTCCAGTGTTCTTGCCTGGAGAATCCCAGGGATGGCGGAGCCCAACGGGCTGCCATCTGTGGGGTTGCACAGAGTCGGACACGACTGAAGCAACCTAGCAGCAGCAGCAGCATTATACCTTTAGAAAGTTGATTTTAAAGATATCATTCAGACTAGAAACAAAATCTTCCCAAGATCTACATATGAGGCAGAGACCCATCACTAGAGTCCCCAAGTAGAGCCCCTCACACCCCTGTGCTGGATATCTCTGGGTACTGTCTTCCCCATCCAGGAGGCTGCCTAGAATGAGCTGCATGGACATACCCTTGCCAGTTGTCTTCCTATTAGATTTGACCAATGCCAGGCACCAGCAGGGGCTTCCCTGGTGGCTCAGAGGTTAAAGCGTCTGCCTCTGATGCGGGAGACCCGGGTTCGATCCCTGGGTCGGGAAGATCCCCTGGAGAAGGAAATGGCAATCCACTCCAGTATTCTTGCCTGGAGAATCCCATGGGCGGAGAAGCCTAGTAGGTTACAGTCCATGGGGTCGCAAAGAGTCGGACACGACTGAGCGACTTCACCTCACCTCAGGCACCAGCAGAAGATTGAAAGGAGGAGGAAGGTTGGTGGGACCAACCTTCTTTGGCAGAGCCTGTAGGGTCGCTGCACACTATGGGTGCCTTTGGACTTAGGTCACAGGTTCCTCAAGGCAGTCCTGTCTGGACTCCTCTCCCTTCCAGGTTCTGGTGACCATTCCACACTCCCATTTTCAGAGTCTGCACTCTCTCTGTGGTGGCCCTACACCTGTGCATGATGTTTGATGTTCGAATGGTCTATTGGAATGGTCCGTTCAAATCATCTTAAGAGTTCCTTATCTTGCCTGCTGGGATCTTAACTAACAGAACACAAGATCTTTTTAGTAAAAACACAACAGAGGCTCTGACACTGGCTAGAGTCTGGGGAGCAGGTGAAGGTGGTGGAAGCAGAACCAGGGGGCCCTAAATTTCCCATTAATGTGTGATCTCTTGCCACCACCCATTGGAGTTGGCTCCCAGTCTTCTTCCAAAGCCTTGGCTCAGGCTTGGAGCCAAATTCCTTCCTTGGTTCCTTAATGGGGCTAGTGGTTTTTAAATTAGTCAATACAAAGGGACGTTAGCAGGAAAACAGGCAGACACAAGAGGCCTGACTATGCAGTTGACACAGAGCAGGTTGGTGGAGCCCCAAACAGCCATCACCTGTGTGCTACTCAATATGGCGGCAGTGGTTCCCAGCTGCCAAAGTGATGGCTACCACTTAACAGCTGCTACTTGGGCCCTTGAAGTTAGTCTGGCCATCTTTGTTGTTGTTGTTCAGTTGCTAAGTTGTGTCCACTCTTTGTGACCCCACAAACTGCAGCACACCAGGCTTCTCTGTCTTTCACTATCTCCCAGGGTTTGCTCACATTCATGTTCATTGAGTTAGTGATGCTATCTAACCATCTCATCCTCTGCTGCCCTCTTCTCCTTTTACCTTCCATCTTTCCCAGTATCAGGATCTTTTCCAGTGACCTGGCCTTCTTACCTATGTTATTTCATGTTTTTCTCTGGCAACACTATGACTAAATCACCTCTTTTTCCATTTTTTATACAAGATAAAACTGAATTTCAACAAAATCAAGTAGCTTGCCCAAGGTCATCACACTTACAACTGGCAAGCGCAGATTCAAACCCAGGTCTGAGTCTGAATTCCAGTACACTTTACCGCTGCCTTCCTCACTAATCTTGGGTTGTAAACATTCAGACCTTGTCTGGGGGAATCCAAGGACCACAAAGATCTACTTTCTGACAGCCCCCCAAAATGCCTTGATGAAGCCCAGGAAACCCAGACCCTCCTGAGCAGAGAGAGGGCAGCTGGCTAGGCCATCTGTCCACCTGGTCCCCAGTTGCCTCTGCTATACCCCACAGTGCAGTGGAGCCCAGAGAACCCACCTCACTGGGCAGGGTGCTCATCTTTAGCACGGGAACCCCTCTGTGTACTGGTTTTTTGGAGGAGTGTTGAGGACACATGTCAGACTGCCTAGGTCTTCGAAATGCTTTCCGAAGGGTGTCCGAACAATAGTACTGGTCCCTGGCCTCCTGTTTCACCTGGAGAACAAGGCTGACCTCATCTCATGGGCCTCCCCACTCATCCTGTCCCCCCGTTGCCCCTGCTGTACCCCACAGTGCAGTGGAGCCTGGAGAACCCACCTCACTGGGCAGGGTGCTCATCCTTAGCACGGGGAGCCCCTCTGTGTACTGGTTTTTTGGAGGAGTGTTGAGGACACATGTCAGACTGCCTAGGTCTTCAAAATGCTTTCCGAAGGGTGTCCGAGCAATAGTACTGGTCCCTGGCCTCCTGTTTCACCTGGAGAACAAGGCTGACCTCATCTCATGGGCCTCCCCACTCATCCTGCAAGTGCCCAACTGCATGCTCTGGAAGTATTCTTGGCTTGTATAAACCATTGTTGTTGTGTTAGTCACTCAGTCATGTCTGACTATTTGCAACCCCATGGACTGTAGCCTGCCAGGCTCCTCTGTCCATGAAATTGTCCAGTCTAGCCTACTGGAGTGGATTGCCATTTCCTACTCCAGGGTATCTCCCTGAGCTGGGAATTGGACCCAGGTCTTCTGTGGCTTCCCTTGTGGCTCAGACAAGGGTAGAGACTGCCTGCAATGTGGGAGACCCGGGTTCTATCCCTCGGTTGGGAAGATCCCCTGGAGAAGGAAATGGCCACTCACTCCAGTACTCTTGCCTGGAAAATCCCATGGATGGAGGAGCCTTGCAGTCTACAGTCCATGGGGTTGCAAAGAATTGGACACAACTGAGCAACTTCACTTCACTTCACTTCTGCATTGCAGGCAGGCAGTTTACAGGAAGTGCTTCTTTTAAAGGTATGAACCATTATGTAGAGTTTATGAGCATGTTAGTTACTCAGTATCCCCAAAATTGGCAATGCTAAAGAATGTTCAAACTACTGCACAATTGCACTCATCTCACAAGCTAGCAAAGTAATGCTCCAAATTCTCCAAGCCAGGCTTCAATAGTACATGAATAGGACACAACTGAGCAACTTCACTTCACTTCACTTCTGCATTGCAGGCAGGCAGTTTACAAGAAGTGCTTCTTTTAAAGGTATGAACCATTAAGTAGAGTTTATGAGCATGTTAGTTACTCAGTATCCCCAAAAAAGGCAATGCTAAAGAATGTTCAAACTACTGCACAATTGCACTCATCTCACAAGCTAGCAAAGTAATGCTCCAAATTCTCCAAGCCAGGCTTCAATAGTACATGAATAGTGAACTTTCAGAGGTTTAAGCTGGATTTAGAAAAGCCAGAGGAACCAGAGATCAAATTGCGAACATCCATTGGATCATCAAAAAAGCAAGAGTTCCAGAAAAACATCTACTTCTGCTTTATTGACTATGCCAAAGCATTTGATTGTGTGGATCACAACAAACTGTGGAAAATTCTTAAAAAGATGGGAATACCGGACCACCTGACCTGACTCCTGAGAAATCTGTATGCAGATCAGGAAGCAACACAATGGCACCCCACTCCAGTACTCTTGCCTGGAAAACCCCATGGACAGAGGAGCCTGGTGGGCTGCAGTCCATGGGGTCGCTAAGAGTCAGACGTGACTGAGCGACTTCACTTTCACTTTTCACTTTCCTGTATTGGAGAAGGAAATGGCAACCTACTCCAGTGTTCTTGCCTGGAGAATCCCAGGGACGGGGAAGCCTGGTGGGCTGCCTTCTATGGGGTCGCACAGAATCAGACATGACTGAAGGGACTTAGCAGCAGCATGGAACAACAGACTGGTTCCAAATTGGCAAAGGAGTACGTCAAGGCTGTATATTGTCACCCTGCTTATTTAACTTACATGCAGAGTGCATCATGCAAAATGCCGGGCTTGATTAAGCACAAGCTGGCATCAAGATTGCTGGGAGAAATGTCAATAACCTTAGATATGCAGATGACACCATCCTTATGGCAGAAAGTGAAGAAGAACTAAAGAGCCTCTTGATGAAAGTGATATAGGAAAGTGAAAAAGTTGGCACTCAACATTCAGAAAACTAAGATCATGGCATCTGGTCCCATCATCTCATGGCAAATAGATGGGGGAAACAATGGAAACAGTGACAGACTATTTTTGGGGACTCCAAAATCACTGCAGATGGTGACTGCAGCCATGAAACTAAAAGACACTTGCTCCTTGGAAGAAATGCTATGACCAACCTAGACAGCATATTAAAAAGCAGTGACATTACTTTGCCAACAAAGGTCTGTCTAGTCAAAGCTATGGTTTTTCCAATAGTCATGTATGGGTGTGAGAGTTGGACTATAAAGAAAGCTGAGCACCAAAGAATTGATGCTTTTGAACTGTGGTGTTGGAGAAGACTTTGGAGACTCTCTTGGACTGCAAGGAGATCCAACCAGTCAATCCTAAAGGAAGTGAAGTGAAGTCGCTCAGTCGTGTCCAACTCTTTGAGACCCCATGGACAGTAGCCTACCAGACTCCACTGTCCATGGGATTTTCTAGGCAAGAATACTGGAGTGGGCTGCCATTTCCTTCTCCAGGGGATCTTCCCAACCCAGGGATTGAACCCGGGTCTCCTGCATTGCAGACAGATGCTTTACCGTCTGAGCCATTGGAAGGACTAATGCTAAAGCTAAAATTCTAATACTTTGGCCAGCTGATGTGAAAAACCGATTCATTGGAAAAGACCCTGATGCTGGGAAAGATAGAAGCCAGGAGTAGAAGGGGACGACAGAGGATAAGATGGTTCGATGGCATCACCAAGTCCATGGACATGAGTTTGAGTAAGCTCCAGGAGTTGGTGATGGACAGGGAAGCCTGGCGTGCTGCGGTCCATGGGGTTGCAAAGAGTCGGACGTGACTGAGTGACTGAACTGAACTGAGTGTCTGACTCTTTGTGAGCCCATGGGCTATAGTCCATCAGGCTCTTCTGTTCATGGGATTTCCCAGGCAAGAATACTGGGGTGGGTTGCAGTGTCCTCCTCCAGGGGATCTTCCTGATCCAGGGATCAAACTCACATCTCTTAAGTCTCCTGTCTTGGCAGACATGTTCTTTACCACTAGCGCCACCTGGGTTATATATAAAATGACCACCCTTGTACATTGGCAGGATTTTAGAATCCTGGGTGAGGCCCTTCTTCCCCCACCGCCACCCTGGTCCCCTATATCAGGGTGTCTCCAGAGCAGAAAGGTGAGATTTGGGCAGGATAATAACAAAGGTCCGTCTAGTCAAAGCTATGGTTTTTCCAATAGTCAGTATGGGTGTGAGAGTTGGACTATAAAGAAAGCTGAGCACCAAAGAATTGATGCTTTTAAACTGTGGTGTTGGAGAAGATTCTTGAGAGTCCCTTGGCCTGCAAGGAGATCCAACCAGTCAATCCTAAAGGAAGTGAAGTGAAGTCGCTTAGTCGTGTCCAGCTCTTTGAGACCCCATGGACAGTAGCCTACCAGGCTTCACCGTCCATGGGATTTTTCTAGGCAAGAATACTGGAGTGAGCTGCCATTTCCTACTCCAGTGGGCTGCCATTTCCTTCTTCCCAACCCAGGGATTGAACCCAGGTCTCCTGCACTGCAGACAGATGCTTTACCGTCTGAGCCATTGGAAGGACTAATGCTAAAGCTGAAATTCTAATACTTTGGCCAGCTGATGTGAAAAACGGATTCATTGGAAAAGACCCTGATGCTGGGAAAGATAGAAGGCAGGAGGAGAAGGGGATGACAGAGGATAAGATGGTTCAATGGCATCACTGAGTCCATGGACATGAGTTTGAGTAAGCTCCAGGAGTTGGTGATGGACAGGGAAGCCTGGCGTGCTGTGGTCCATGGGGTTGCAAAGAGTTGGACATGACTGAGTGACTGAACTGAACTAAGCGTCTGACTCTTTATGAGCCCACGGGCTATAGCCCATCAGGCTCCTCTGTTCATGGGATTTCCCAGGCAAGAATACTGGGGTGGGTTGCCATGTCCTCCTCCAGGGGATCTTCCCGATCCAGGGATCGAACTCACATCTCTTAAGTCTCCTGTCTTGGCAGACATGTTCTTTACCACTAGCGCCACCTGGCTTATATATAAAATGATCACCCTTGTACATTGGCAGGATTTTAGAATCCTGGGTGAGCCCCTTCTTCCCCCACCGCCACCCTGGTCCCCTATATCAGGGTGTCTCCAGAGCAGAAAGGTGAGATTTGGGCAGGATAATTCTATGGGGATGTGTGTATGGGGGGACGGGCTGTCCTATGCATCCTGTGTTTAGCAGCATCTCTGACCAGTAGCACACTCCCCCGTCCCGCATGAAATTCAAATACTTCTGTGGGCAGGTGAGGGCAAATTCACCCCAGTGCAAAACCTCTGCCCTGAAGGAAGCTACCATTCTACTAGTGACAGTCACAGCTTCAGTGCTGGGAGGGATTGGGGGCAGGAGAAGAAGGGGACGACCGAGGATGAGATGGCTGGATGGCATCACTGATTCAATGGACGTGAGTCTGAGTGAACTCTGGGAGTTGGTGATGGACAGGGAGGACGCCACCCTGGTCCCCTATATCAGGGTGTCTCCAGAGCAGAAAGGTGAGATTTGGGCAGGATAATTCTATGGGGATGTGTGTATGGGGGGACGGGCTGTCCTATGCATCCTGTGTTTAGCAGCATCTCTGACCAGTAGCACACTCCCCCGTCCCGCGTGAAATTCAAATACTTCTGTGGGCAGGTAAGGGCAAATTCACCCCAGTGCAAAACCTCTGCCCTGAAGGAAGCTACCATTCTGACTAGTGATAGTCACAGCTTCAATGCTGGGAGGGATTGGGGGCAGGAGAAGAAGGGGACGACCGAGGATGAGATGGCTGGATGGCATCACCGACTCATTGGACACGAGTCTGAGTGAACTCCGGGAGTTGGTGATGGACAGGGAGGCCTGGCGTGCTGCAATTCATGGGGTCGCAAAGAGTCGGACACGACTGAGCGACTGAACTGAACTGAACTGAACACCCATGTGTGTGCATCCTTGAAACAACATGGTTTTGTTTTGCTTGTGCTAAAATCTGGTCGACGTGGAATCATGCGTGTCCTGTTTTGTGTCTGTGTTTGGAGGTTCATCCCTGCTACTGTGTGGCTGTTATCTCCTGTGCATCTTCACAGCTGTGCACCCTTCCGTCATGTGACCCTGCCACACGTGACTAGCGCTGATGGCACTGGTGGCTGTTTGGATCTCAGGCTGTGGTGCACTGTGCGGCCAGGAGAGGCCTGATGCAACCTTGTTGGTGCACAGACCTGGGGGTGGAATTTCTCCTGCCGTCCTGGGAATGGCCATCTCCGGTGGTTTTTGTGTAGTTCTATTAAACTAGCCTCTGAGTGGCAAGGTGTGAGCATTCCTATTGCTCCACATTTTTACTAGCATTTGTGATGGCCAACTTCAACAGTTTTGTCAACTGATTGATGCATATGTAGCTTCTCTATTATTCTGCACACCCATTGGTCTGTACACCGATGGGAGCCTCGCCATCCTCCCGACACTATCCTGAGGGACCCCAGCCTCCCTCCATCCTGGTTCTTCCCACATGCATCGCATCTGCCTCATTTCCGTCCCTCTCCCTCACTGGGGCCTGGAGGTCCCACCACAGCAGTGACATGTCCTTCCCCTCCGTGTGCCCCAGTCCCACCAGAAGTTTGTGTGTTGGGTGAATGAGTGAACAGTTCTGGAGGATAGTCCATGTGTGTGGAGATGCTGCAGCCCAGTGGGGGTAAAGGATGGGCCAGGGCTCCTAACCCTTCACCCTGCCCTTTCCAGTGGATACTTGGCCCCAACTTCAGGAGACTTAAGAGACTCAGGTTGGATCCCTGGGTCAGGAAGATCCCCTGGAGGAGGAAATGGCAACCCATTCCAGTAGTCTTTCCTGGAGAATCCCATGGACAGAGGAGCCTGGTGGGCTACCATCCACAGGGTTGCAGAGTCAGACATGACTGAAACGACTTAGCATAGCACAGCACTTGGGGCTGAGAGAGCAGAGGCAGGAGACCCCGAATCCTCCTTCTTATCATCATCCTTTGCCCACCCCCATTCCAGATGCACTTCGTCCTGAAAGCCACTTGGGGTCCCACAGGGAAGCGCCAGAGAGCCCCTTCTCCACCTCGGGCCCCTGCCCTGCTTCCCTGAGGTGACTGAATTGCTGAAAGGTCTTGGGTGGGGAGGGAAGGGAATAGTCTTGGTGGTGTGATGAGGCAGGGTCAGCCGAGTGTGTCTGTTCTCCGCTGCATGTGTGGGGCAACAGTGACCAGATTCCCATCATAAGTGAGCGTGTCCAGTGCAGTGTGGGGAAGGCAGACAGATGGGATACAGAAGCTGGCAAAGCTGATGGTTTGGACTCCTTGAGAGTGGGAAAACTTATAAGGGGAGGTGAGTGAGAGCCTTGCCTCAAATGGAACGCTTGGGGGACTGCCAGTAGGCCAGCCTGGCATGGTGGAGGGCAGAGTGAAGAGGTGGATGTGGTAACTAGCCTGCTGTGTGCCCACTGGGCCTGGCTCCATCCTAGGTGCTCTGCCGTCATCATCTTCTTTTCCTGCCTTAAAGACGAGCTCGGGCTAGCACCTTCCCATTGTATCGATGAGGACTCTGAAGCTGAGACAGAAGCACCTTGTCCAGTCTCTGCTTCCACAGCAGAGCACACGCTCCAGCCAGGGCTGTAGAACGGACCCAGGAGCCTCTCACTGCATCACACACTCCATGAAAGTCACAGTCACAGCAGACCCAATGTGGATTGAACCCAGTGGGCAGGACTCAGAGCAGAAAATGACTTCAGCCTCCACGAACCCAAGGAGCCTCTCCAGTGGGTGGGGACAAAGGGGACATGAGAGCGGAGGACAGCAGGGGTTAGGAGGGCAGGAGAGCCCTTTAGAGAGCAAGAGATTCCCCTGCAGTGGGGCTGGCTATGGTTGCAGGAAGCAGGCCTTAGGAATTTCAAGATAAAAGGCCATTTTGGTTACCAAAGTTAACTGTCCACCCTCTTTTCAGAATACCTCCCAGCATGTACTTTCAAAGCATTTACAGCACTTTCACCCAGGTGACCCCAGTAAAGTCTCCCAAGGGATTAGAGTTGCCAAATAAAATACAGGAACGTTTGAATTTCAGGTACACATCAAATAATTTTTTTAGTATGTCTCAAGTATTGCATGGGACCTGCTTGTACTGAAAGATTATATGTTCATTATCTGAAATTCACATTGATCTGGGTATCCTTGATTTGCATTTGCTAAACCTGGCAGCCCTATTGAGGTGGCCTGAGCAGGTATCACACCCATTTTATTCACAAAAGAAGGTGGCACAGAGAAGTTGCGTGGGGCACGGCTGGCACTGGCACCATGCACCCTGATTCCAAACCCAGGCCTTTCCCCTCCACACAGCTGCCACCTCGGGGAGCTAACTGCCAAGTGGAGTCGCAACCTGACATCTGGGGCATGTGTCAAACCACAACAGAGCCCGTCTCCCCTTTCATCAAGCGCGGAGGGGGGAGCTGCTGGAGCCCTTGGAGGGAGGGACAGCTCTCACTTCAAAGGCCTCCTCACGGAGAACTCCAGCCACCGCCTTCCAGGTTTGCTTTTGGCTTCATTTCTTGGACTCACTTGGCTCCAGGGACTGAGGTTTTACTTCTCTGCAGTGAGAAGATACTGCTGCTATTTTCCACTGGAAAACATAAATACTACCTTCACTAAATGGTGCATTGCACTTTTCCAAATTATTTTACATCTACTGATTAATCCCCACAATGACCCCATGAAGTGCCTTTGTGTGCTGTCGTCCCCATATTACAGACGGGAAAATTGAGCACAGGGCTTGTAGGGGGCTGTCCCATGCACACAGAGGCTTCTCTGCCTCTTTTCTGGTCTTGCCTGCCTCCCTTGGGGAGGCAAAGTCACATGACACAGGGAGTTGCTCCCAGAGCTCTGAACCTAAATCTCACTAAGTCAGAACCCTACTAACCAAGTCTCCCATCATCCGGAGTCTGCCACCTTCCTCTGTCTTCTTCATGAAGGAGACAGGCCCAGGATGCACAGAAAGAAACTGAGATTTGAGGTTTCCTCCAGGGAGGTAGCTCTCAAATATATCCTGAGGCCAGCCCAGCCCCTCCTCCTGTGGTCAGAGTTGCTGGGGTTCAGAGTTAACATTCAAGGGACATTTTATCACCAACAGTGATGGGAATGCTGGACTTTCGGAAAAATTATCAGCCACAGGCTGGGAAAGGCAAGTGATTTCAGGTGCCTCCTTTGCCTCCCCAGGGGAAGAGCCCACTGCCCCAGACCTCTGGCCAGCCAAGGTCTTGTGGCCAGCAGTTCCAAGGCTCAGCGATAAGGCTGCTGTGGAGGAGATACCAAGGAAGGCTGTCCCGCCACACTGAGCAGGAGGGGCCAGTGGCTGCAGTGCCTTCTGGCAGGTGGCAGAAGAGGGGTGTGTGTGTGTGTGTGTGTGTGTGTGTGTGTGTGTGTGTGTGTGTGTGTGTGTGTGTGTGTGTGTGTGTGTGTGTTGGGGTGCACTGTCATGGGTTCCATAACCAGCCTGTCTCCTGAGACAACCCAGACAGGCCTCAGCTGGGCTCCTTGCCTCGCTGGGACGCAGGGCTGAAGCCTTAGAGATACTGTCCGTGAGTCAGTGCAGATGGGAACATGTGCGTGAACAGCCCTGGGTCATCTGTCAAGGGCTGCCTGGTGCAAACTGGCCAGTCCTGTCCCCCAGAGACAGAGAAGCCCAGCAAGCCTCGCCTCTCAAGCCTGTTTGCGTAGTCAGGGAAGGTTAGAGGAGGGGCAGTGTTTCCAAAATCACAATTAAGAAAAGAGTAAAAGCGCACCAGTCACCACAGCCTCCAGGCCGCCTTCCCATCCCTCACTCCACCGCTGTCAGACGCTCTTTCCAAGGGCTGCTCTTCCTGGGTGCAAGTTCTCTGATGGTTCCGATTCAGCAGCCAGGCACTCAGGCCCCATCTCAGGCTCTGTCCTCCCCTTCCAGCCTATGGACCAGGCCCCACTGACCGTACACATTGCAATCCCCCTGCTCCTGGGAACTCACCCCCCGCCCCTTCATCCTGACTGCCTGGCTCAAGACCCACCTCTCCCTGCCACCCTCCTGGGGCCTCCCTGACCCTCAGCTGCCCTCACCAGCCATTTTGTTCGCATCTCAGGGCTGTCCAAATTCATTACTGTTTTGTGATAACCACATCACATAGGTGTCCGGAGTTCCCCAGCAGAGCAGTCCAGGGACGCACTCCTCACTGCAGCCCTCCAGCACAGGGCTTCCTCTCCCCACTCTGCACAGGAGCCTCGGAGGGGTCGTCATGCTGACCGATTCTAAATGACCCGCTTTGTGGAGGTGGCACTTGCTTCCAGGGCTGACGTTCCCCAACCCCCACTCTCTCTGTTAATCCACACAGAAAGCTCCACAGCCAAGCCTTGATGCCAGGTGGGAGGAGGTGGCCCCCTGGCTCCTCAGAACAGACCCTTCTAGAAAAGCAAGTCTCCCCAAAGACAGGGTTGCAGAAATTAATCACCAAGCCTCCAGAATTAGAAAGAGGGTTCTTATGCCTGGATGTGGGCTTTGGGCATTTAGGAGCTAGACGTCTCTCTGGCTTTTCCAGAACCGCTGCTCCTGTCTGCTCCCTCTGTCTCCTCCACCCTCAGAGCCCTCATGTCTCTCCGGGAAGCAGGGAGGGTGGATTCTCTCTGCCCACAGGGCCAGTGGAAAAGGAACAAAGAAGCTGCATGAAAAGGGAAGACATGAGCTATGTCATTCCCAGAGAAGCGAAACAGGGAGAGGGGCCGCCCTGGCTTCCCAGAGGACCAGGTGGGAAAGGATTCCTCCAGGGCACTTGGGAAGACCAATCGCCCGGGGCCTGAATCCCGACAGCAGTCCCACAGCGCCACCTAGTGTCGTCCTGGGATAACAAGCATCCCGTCATCCTGCAGAGCTGGGGCGCTGGACCGGAACCCAGAGCACCTCCTACCGGCTGGATGAAAATCTGGATACCCACAAACGAATGAAGAGCGCGAGAAACGGCATGTGTGGGTGTATGTGTATATATCTATATATTCAACCCAAGACGGGCGGGTCATGGTGGAGAGGTCTGACAGAATGTGGTCCACTGGAGAAGGGAATGGCAAACCACTTCAGTATTCTTGCCTTGAGAACCCCATGAACAGTATGAAAAGGCAAAATGATAGGATACTGAAAGAGGAACTCCCCAGGTCAGTAAGTGCCCAATATGCTACTGGAGGTCAGTGGAGAAATAAATCCAGAAAGAATGAAGGGATGGAGCCAAAGCAATACCCAGCTGTGGATGTGACTGGTGATAGAAGCAAGGTCCGATGCTGTAAAGAGCAATATTGCATAGGAACCTGGAATGTCAGGTCCATGAATCAAGGCAAATTGGAAGTGGTCAAACAGGAAATGGCAAGAGTGAACCTTGACAAACTAAAATGGACTGGAATGGGTGAATTTAACTCAGATGACCATTATATCTACTACCGCGGGCAGGAATCCTTCAGAAGAAATGGAGTAGCCATCATGGTCAACAAAAGAGTCCGAAATGCAGTACTTGGATGCAATCTCAAAAACAACACAATGATCTCTGTTCGTTTCCAAGGCAAACCACTCAATATCACAGTAATCCAAGTCTATGCCCCAACCAGTAACACTGAAGAAGCTGAAGTTGAACGGTTCTATGAAGACCTACAAGACCTTTTAGAACTAACACCCAAAAAAGATGTCCTTTTCATTATAGGGGACTGGAATGCAAAAGTAGGAAGTCAAGAAACACCTGGAGTAACAGGCAAATTTGGCCTTGGAATGCGGAATGAAGCAGGGCAAAGACTAATAGAGTTTTGTCAAGAAAATGCACTGGTCATAGCAAACACCCTCTTCCAACAACACAAGAGAAGACTCTACACATGGACATCACCAGATGGTCAACACCAAAATCAGATTGATTATATTCTTTGCAGCCAAAGATGGAGAAGCTCTATACAGTCAGCAAAAACAAGACCAGGAGCTGACTGTGGCTCAGATCATGAACTCCTTATTGCCAAATTCAGACTTAAATTGAAGAAAGTAGGGAAAACCNCACGTGGACATCACCAGATGGTCAACACCAAAATCAGATTGATTATATTCTTTACAGCTAAAGATGGAGAAGCTCTATACAGTCAGCAAAAACAAGACCAGGAGCTGACTGTGGCTCAAATCATGAACTCCTTATTGCCAAATTCAGACTTAAATTGAAGAAAGTAGGGAAAACCACTAGACCATTCAGGTATGACCTAAATCAAGTCCCTTATGATTATACAGTAGAAGTGAGAAATAGATTTAAGGGACTAGATCTGATAGGTAGAGTGCCTGATGAACTATGGATGGAGGTTCATGACATTGTACAGGAGACAGGGATCAAGACCAACCGCATGGAAAAGAAATGCAAAAAAGCAAAATGGCTGTCTGGGGAGGCCTTACAAATAGCTGTGAAAAGAAGAGAAGTGAAAAGCAAAAGAGAAAAGCAACTGTTTAGACAATAACAAATGATCTAAATTATAGCCCATAATTGATGTGCAGAGGAGTAAGAAAATGAGAAAGGAAAAATCATTTCAATAAATAAAGCTGAAAAGTTCTCAATGTGGATGAAAGACACAAATGCACAAACTCAAGAACACAACAAACCCAAGGCAAGGGAAGCATGAGAAGGTCATGCTTCAACATACTGTGTCAGCTGAGCTTCAACATACTGTGTCAGTTGAAAGGTAGACACAACAAGCAAAAGGGAAAACAACACATACCCTACAGCCAAACAAGGCCATGCATGGCTGTCTTCTCACTCCCAACTAAGGAGGACAAAAAAAAGGTGAAACACTTTTAAAGTGCTGAAGGAAAAAAATAAATCTGCTAACCCAGAATTCTATAAATAGCAAAAAATACTCTCTGAGAATAAGGATGAGATACAGACATTTTCAGATAAAAGGAATTCATTGCTGGAAGGTTTGCTCTACTAGAAACTTTTAAAAAAAGAGTGAAACACTTTTAAAGTGCTGAAGGAAAAAAATAAATCTGCTAACCCAGAATTCTATAAATAGCAAAAAATACTCTCTGAGAATAAGGATGAGATACAGACATTTTCAGATAAAAGGAATTCATTGCTGGAAGGTTTGCTCTACTAGAAACTTTCAAGAGAAGTCCTATATACTGAATAGAAATGGCACCAATAAAGACTTAGACCCCCAGCAGGGAATGAAGAGCATCAGAAACAGTAAACATCTGGATAAGTGCAAAAGCTATTTTGCTTTTTGCTTTTTACTCAATTTTTTATAATACACAAAATTATTTAGGGCAAAAATTATAATATTGTCTTCTAGAGTTTTTAACATATTTGTATATAATTATTCAAAATAACTTTAGCTTTTAAGGACACAGGTGGTTAAATGAACCTACTATTTATCTATATTTTATGGGAAATGGTGTGTGTATGTGTGTGTGTGTGGTGCGTTAGTCACTCAGTCATATCCAACTCTTTGCAATTCCATGAACTGTAGCCCGCCAGATTCCTCTGTCCATGGAATTCTCCAGGCAAGAATGTTGGAGGGGGTAGCCATTTTCTTCTCCAGGGGATCTTCCTGGCCCAGTTATTGAACCCAGACCTCCAGCAAGACAGGCATATTCTTTACTGATCCAACAGGGAACCCCTTATATTTTACGGGAAATGATACATGAACTTAAAGTAGACTGCAAAAAGTTATGTATATATCGCAATCCCTGAAGTTATCACTAAAAGTATAATGCAAGTGAGTTTACGCTATAGAAAAGTCAAACTAGAATTAATTAAAATATTCAAATATCCCCCAAAAAGACAGAAAAAGAAAAAAAGAGGAACAATAAGAGAAGCAAATAGAAATAAATAATAAAATGGTGATTCTCAAATCTAACCACATCAGTTATCACATTAAATATTAACAGAATAGCTTCTCTATTTAAAAGGCTGAGATCATCAAACTAAATAAAAGTACAAGACACAATTATATGCTGTCTACAGGAGACAGATTTTAAGGATAAAACCACAAATAAGTGAATTTGACAAGGTTGCAGAATACAAGTTCAATACATAAAAATTAATTGTATCTGTACAGACTAGCAATAAAAAAAATGTCAAAATGAAAATAAAATTAACAGCTCCATTTATAATACCATTAAAAATAAAATATTAAAGAATAAAGCTACCGAAGATGTACAAGACCTGTACAGTAAAAATTATAAAGTATTTCTGAAGAAAATTAAAATTAAAGAAAATTAAATTCCCTCATTATTAAAAATAAATGAGGGAATATATCATGGTCAAGTATCAAAAGGTTCAATATTGTTAAGAAGGCAGTTCTCCATAAATCAACCTATAGATGCAATGCAATCCCAGTCAAAATCACATGAATATTGAACTCTAGCCAGTGATGCACACACTGAACTATTAAGAGGGATGTGAATAAATATATGAAGTTTGTTTTTCAATACATCAAATAAGATGGATTCATGGATGGACAGAGGGATTGACAGATGGACCAATACGTGATAAAGCAAAAACAGTAAAATAATAATGGCAGAATCTAAGTGGTTGGCATGTGGATTCTTACTATAAATTCCCTTCAACTATGTCATATGTCTGAATTTTTATATAAAATATTAGCAAAAGTATAATTATGAAATATTTCCAACACCTGAAAGAGTACAAAGAATAATAAGTTAGTGTTAGTCCTTTAGTCATGTCCGACTCTTTGTGACCCTGTGGACTGTAGCCTGCCAGGCTCCTCTGTCCATGGGATTCTCCGGGCAAGAATACTAGAGTGGGTTGCCATTCTCTTCTCCAGGGGATTTTCCCAACTCAGGGATTGAACCCAAGTCTCCTGTATTGCAGGCAGATTATTTACCATCTGAGTCACCAGGGAAGCCCACAAAGAAAAAATGAACACAAAACACCCGTAACTCCCACCAACCATATTAACACAAAAAACAGATACAGCCGAAGTTCCCTGCCTGCCTTCAGCCCACCTCTCTTGATGCTGGTGCTTATTATGTTCATGTTTATTTTATGCACCCCTGGAGAAGGAAATGGCAACCCACTCCAGTGTTCTTGCCTGGAGAATCCCGTGGACAGAGGAGCCTGGCGGGCTACAGTTCGTGGAGTTGCAAAGAGTCAGACACAATGGAGTGACTAATGCGCACACACACACATTTTATTCATAGACTACATGTGAATGGATTTATATACAACAAACAGAGACGCATGGCATGTTTTTAAAACTGCATCCCACTGTAAGTCTGAGCTGGCAAAATTTTTCCCCTTAGCCTTAGATTTTAGAGATTTATTCAACCATTATAACATGAATTCACTTCCATACTTGCAGAGTATTTCTCTATATAAATATTTAGCTATTTATTTATCCATTATTTATCCATTCTCCTCTGATAGATATGTCTGCCATGTCATCTCAAGATGCAGCCTCTCTGAGCATAGCAGCAAGGGGCTCAGATTCCCAGAATGGAATGACCTGGGTTCAAGTTCTGACTTCATGGCTTCCTGTCCCTGGAGGAAGTCAGGTAACTTCCTGAGCTTCAGGTTCTTCACGTGACAAGTTGGGGTGGTCTTCAGTGAGGAAAGGAAGGAAAAATAAGATGGATGGATGGATGGGAAGCACTTAGCACAATGTCTGCCTGACACACACAGGTATTGATACTCAGAATCAGAAACATAAAAAATGGGACAGCCCCAGGGTGATGGCCAACCCCATTTGGCTCAGGCCCCGTCAACACAATCAGGCATGAAAACTCCTAGCTCTCCTTCACAGGGTTAAGTCTGAAGAAGAGAGTGACCCCCTCAACAAGGCAGCCAGATTCTCACTTTCACTGAGGGTAGCACATCAGGCAAACCTTCAAAGGTAGTTAAGGAGCATCCAGAGATCTTCCTTCATCACGACCCCACCAGTTGACTCTCCACTGTGCCCAGCAGGGGCCCAGCACGTCCCAGGAGGGGACTATTCACAGACAAATGGGCAGGCCAGAAGGGGATGCCTAGGGATGCTGGAGTACTGCAATGCTGGCAACAGTGGGGACCCTTGTTCAGCTGAGATTGAATTCTTAAATTTATTTTACTTTAATGAATTTAAATTTGAAAATTGATACTCAATTGTCAGAAATTATATAAGTATGTTTGGAACAAGGTGGATCTGTGTATCTACCATTATCACCCCTAGTCTAAAGGGATGAAAGTAGAGAGTGATTACTTTATAAAATCCAGAATTACAGGAGATGAACTGCCAACAGTTGCTATAGCAACAGATGAAGGGGTGTAAGCAAATCACAGTCTAGCCAGAGGGCAAAGAGGGGAACTAGCTATCTTGCCCCATCTCTCTCTTTTGTTGTCCAGATTCTGCCCAATGCCTGCCACTGGGCAGACCAAACCAGATTTGGAGACACATATGCATGCACACACATACAGAAACTATTAACCAATAAAGTTTCAGCTGCCAAACTGGTAATGATATGCACAATACATTCCTGGATGTGATGGAGCTACAACCCTGAGAGTATTTTGATCAGCAAGACAATTCCCAGAAATAGGGCAACCCTGAGCAGGAAGAAGGCCTTGAGGCTAGGTACCAAGGTCATGGAAGGTCATGCACCAGCCCACCTGCAGACAAGCAGCCCCACCACAAATACGTGGCACAGGGGAGCAGTGGCTGATACTGCTGGCACTTGCCACCTTCCTTATGCCCACAGGCAGGATTATGTTCCAGAGAGGAGAGGACAGTCTGGGTTTCCTAGTCTATAAGACAGCTTTGAAAACAACCACCTCAATCTCCTAACATGACTGCCAAGGTTAAAGCAACAAAACTTCTAAGTGTAGCTTGGCACAAGTTAAGCATACACCAACTTTTTGGCCACCACCCTAATCTAGGTACACTCCAGTTTTTCCAAACTTAAGATAAAGCAATCCACACAGGTCAACATCTCCTTTTGTTGGTTTTTGTTTTGTTTGCTTTGTTCATTGTTTGTTTTTTCCACATATGAGTGAAAACACATAGATACAGAGAACTGAGTAGTGGTTACCAGAGGGGAGGAGGGCAGGGAGGGGGACATGGGTAGAGAGGATTATTTATTTAATAATGGATGGAAGCGAAGTTTTTGGTGGTGAGCAGAAAAAAATAAATTTAAAAAAAAATCCCCTTTTGAACCTTCACACACTGTTGTTGGAAATGTAAAAATTGACGCAGCCACCATGAAAACGGTATGGAGGTTTCTCAAAAAACTAAAAATAAAACTAAAAATGTGACCCAACAATTCTACTCCTGGATACATACCTGAAAAAAACAAAAACACTAATTTGAAAAGACACACGCACCCCAATGTTCATAACAGCGTTATTTATGATTGCCAAAGTATGGGAGCAAGCTAAGTGTCCATCCACAGATGACTGGATAAAGAAGACGTGGTGCAGATCCATAGTGGAATACTTAGTTCAGTTCAGTTTAGTCGCTCAGTCGTGTCCGACTCTTCGCGACCCCATGAATCGCAGCACGCCAGGCCTTCCTGTCCATCACCATCTCTCGGAGTTCACTCAGTATCATGGAAAAAGCAAGAGAGTTCCAGAAAAACATCTATTTCTGCTTTATTGACTATACCAAACCCTTTGACTGTGTGGATCACAATCAACTGTGGAAAATTCTGAAAGAGATGGGAATACCAGACCACCTAACCGGCCTCTTGAGAAATCTGTATGTAGGTCAGGAAGCAACAGTTAGAACTGGACATGGAACAACAGACTGGTTCCAAATAGGAAAAGGAGTCCGTCAAGGATGTATATTGTCACCCTGCTTATTTAACTTATATGCAGAGTACATCATGAGTGGAATACTACTCAGCCATAAAAAAGAACGCAGCTTTGCCATTTGCAGCAACATGGATGGATTCACAGGGCAATATGCTAAGTGAAATGAGTCAAAAAGAGAAAGACACATAATGCATGATGTCACTTATATGTGTAATCTAAAACATACAACAAACTAATAAATATAATAACAAAAAAAGGCTGCAGACTCACCAATACAGAGAACAAGCTAGTGGCTACCGTGGGGAGAGAGGTGGGGGAGGGGCAATTTAGAGGGGAAAAGAGCTATTACATGAAATCCTATGTGTGAAACTTTTAAAAATTCTAAGCTCAACATTCAGAAAACTAAGATCATGGCATCTGGTCCTATCACTTCATGGCAAATAGATGGGGAAACAGTGGAAACAGTGGCTGACTTAACTTTTGGGGGCTCCAAAATCACTGCAGATGCTGATTGCAGCCAGGAAACTAAAAGACACTTACTCCTTGGAAGGAAAGACAGCACATTAAAAAGCAGAGACATTACTTTGTCAACAAAGGTCCATCCCGTGTTTTTCCAGTAGTCGTGTATGGATGTGAGAGTTGGACTATAAAGAAAGCTGAGTACCAAAGAATTGATGTTTTGAACTGTGGTGTTGGAGAAGACTCACGAGAGTCCCTTGGACTGCAAGGAGATCCAATCAGTCCATTGGGAATGTGGATTCAAGCCCTGATCAGGGAATTAAGATCCCACATGCCTCGCAGCCAAAAAAACAAAACATAAAGCAGAAGCAATATTGTAACAAAAATTCAATAAAGACTTTAAAAAAGGTCTGCATTAAAAAAATCTTAAACCTTGAAAAAAGCCCTAAAGGAGATCTTCTAAAGGAGATCAGTCTCCTAAAGGAGATCAGTCCTGGGTGTTCATTGGAAGGACTGATGCTGAAGCTGAAACTCCAATACTTTGACCTCCTCATGCAAAGAGCTGACTCATTTCAAAAGACCGTGATGCTGGGAAAGATTGAGGGCAGGAGGAGAAGGGGATGACAGAGGATAAGATGGTTGGATGGCATCACCGACTCGATGGACATGAGTTTGGGTGGACTCCGGGAGTTGGTGATGCACAGGGAGGCCTGGCGTGCTGCAATTCATGGGGTCGCAAAGAGTCAGATACGACTGAGTGACTGAACTGAACTGAACTGAATAGAATTTAAAGAATATTTCTTTCAATTAAAAAAAAAAATCCCCTCTGTAGCTAGACTCCTCAAGCCTGTGACATTTATACTTACTCCCTACCAGCCTCCATGGGAGCTCCCAGACTCCAGTGAACTTGGGATGGAAAGCAAGGTAGAGACGGGGCTGAGCAATGGAAATACACTCACTGAATTCAGCCTATGACTTCTGGAACTAGTTAAACACTCTGGGCAGGTTATGGTTTATTGGGGAAATAATTGCCTACCTTCTTTCTAAGTTCTGCTGAAATCTAGGCTTGATCTGCGCTTTGACATTGCCGGATGCAGAGCATCTGTGTCTATGCAGAGTTTCCTCAAGGGAAATCTGAGTTTCCTTTGGGGAAAAAAATTAATAAAGCCTGAATTTGGGGCACCACCTGAGGTAGTTTCACTAAACAGGTTGCTATTGGGTTTTTTTTAAGGTTTAAGATTTTTTTAATGTGGATCTTTTTTAAAGTCTTTATTGAATTTTTGTTACAATATTGCTTCTGCTTCATGTTTTGGTTTTTTGGCTGCGAGGCATGTGGGATCTTAATTCCCTGCAGTGGAAAGTGGAGTCTTAACCACAGGACTACCAGGGAAATCTTCCCAGGTTGCTATTGTTTTAAGTGTGAAAGTAAGCACTGAGATTATTATTATTATTATTTTTTTTTTACTTTTCTTTTCTTTCTTTTTATTGACCATGCCACGCATCTAATGAGATCTTAGTTCCCCAACCAGGGGTTGAACCTGGGCCCCCAGCAGTGGGAAGTGTGAATGGCAGTCATCTCAAAACCTTCTAGACCGCCTAAGTGCATAGAGCATCTTTCATTTCAGCAGAAAAGGTGTAGTGGCTTCTATAATGACTAATTGCTTCTGGCTCACTTCTTAATATACAAATAAGCAAATATACAAATAAGTGATCAAGAAGAGCCAAGATTCTCCTGTAATATTCACTTCTGATTCATTTATTTAAAAATTACTGCAAAGAGCTAACTCATTTGAAAAGACCGTGATGCTGGGAAAGATTGAGGGCAGGAGGAGAAGGGGACAACAGAGGATGAGATGGTTGGATGGCATCACTGACTAGATGGACATGGGTTTGGCTAGACTCCAGGAGTGGGTGATGGACAGGGAGGCCTGGCGTGCTGCGGTTCATGGGGTCACGAAGAGTCGGACACGACTGGGTGACTGAACTGAACTGAGGCAAGAATCATCAACAAATGCTAAAATTCATGGGCAAAAAGTACATGAAAGATGTTGACAGTCACAAATTATCTTCCCAGATGTTATTATTACTAATTACAAAAGGGAAAATCATATTTGTAGTAGAGGAACTGAAAAGATATCATTTTAAGAAGGTAACCTAGGTAAATATCAGTGGTAATGAGACATGTCAACATCACATGCCTCCCATACAACAGAGAGAAGGACAAGCATTTCATTGAGATTCCTACCAAATGCACACATCCTCAATTTAATCATGAGAAGATACCAGAAAAACCCAAATTGAGGAACATTGTCAAAAATAACTGGTCAGTATTCATCAAAAACATGAAAGAGAGAAAGAGCAAAAATAAAACACAGACCAAAGACCAGAATTCATCAGACTAAGGAGCTATAACAACTCCAGGCAATGTGGGATCCTGGAGCCAAAAAAGGATGCTACGGGAACAGCAGGCACTTTTTCATAATGTCTGTGGGTTAGTTAACAATATTACAGCCACGCTAATTTCCTGGTTTTGAGATTCACACTGTGGCTATGCAAAAAATGTTTGCATTAGGGACAACCTGCGTTTTCTGCAACTTTCCTATAAATCTAAAATCATCCCAAGACAAAAAGCTTTTAAAAAATTAAAATAAATGAAATGAAGTTTGAATATACTGCATTTTGTTTGTTTCCTTTGTGGCCCTTAGCTTGGGTTTTAATGTGTATAATTTAGTTTATTTGCTTGGTTACTGCCTTCCTCCTTGGAAAATATGAGCTTGAGAGGTGGGAGCATGTGTGGTTTTTTTCAAAAGGAAAAAAGGAAAGCAAACCAAAGGTGGATAACTAATAGGTGATCACAAAATATTTGCTCCATCAATAACAGCTAGATTTCAGCCTGCAGGCTCACCCATCCCATAGTCATCAACTACATTTTCTACCTCCGACACTTCTGATTTCCCTTCTGCCCAGTGCTGAAATGAAGGAAAGTGGTCTCTGCAGTCAGGGAATCTAGAAAGCTTTGAGCTAACTGACATTCTCAACCTGGAACATATATTAGCAATACTAGGTACAAAAGAAGTCCCTGAGGAAGTGGTGTGGACAGGAAGTGATATCCATGAGAGAGAAAAAGGACCTCCATGGGGGAGACAGAGGCTGACCAGGAGGTGATGCTTCCTGGTGTCTCCTTGATCCCATGGATGAGAAAGTCTTCAGCAACCAGTTTTCCCAAAGCCTGGTCCTGGGTCTGCAGGTGGTCCTGGTGTCACACAGACATGGCTCAAATAGCAAGAAGTCACAGAGGGAGACAGTCACCCCCTCCAGGATCTATGATGATGTATGGGAGAAAGTTTCCGTGGCCATCACCTCTCTGCAGCATATGTCAAACCTCCTTTCAAGCAGAAATCCGACCTCAGGTTGCTTCCACAGGTGATGACTTAGCACTTAGCAGTGTTGTGTTCTTTGCTGTTGTTATTACTGTAACTTATCTTTATAATACTCTTTCATGTAAACAAATAACACTGATTTCTATTTATGGTGACTGATGTAAGGTATCCTTTTAAATGTGTTTATGTAAGTTTTAAGTGATTTCATTTAAAGAAAAAGAGCAAATAAAAATTGCACAAAGAAGGCATGTGGATATGGCTTAACTTAGGATGGCAGGATGTGGCAGCATCTGACATGACAAAAAAGAAAAAATCCTAAAGGAGATGTGTGATTTACCAAGGTTTAGACTACACTGGCACTGCCTACAGTTTGATTAGAAATGATGAATCCTTAGTTGCATCATGAAGATTTTTTAGTTGTGGCATGTGGGATCTAGTTCCCTGACCAGGGATCGAACCTGGACCCCCTGCATTGGGAGTGCAGAGTCTTGACCACTCTTGACCACCAGGGAAGTCCCACATGCCACAACTAAAGATCCTAGGTACCACAACGAAGACCCAGCACAGCCAAATGAATAAATACAAACATTTTCTTAAAAAAAGAAAAAATGATTAATCCTTTCTCACACTGTAGCCAAGACAAAACCTCTGCCAGAAGTAGATCTCCAAGTGTCCCAACCTTCAGTATTTATGAAATTCCTATTTATTTATTCCATGAATTCATACAGTCTCGACAATTCACACCCTTCATCCAGGAACATGCTTCACAACATTTCCAAATTCACTCATTCATTCACCCAAAACATATTTCTTGAGCACTTATTCTGTGGTGCAGAATAAGTCCTTAGTGCACATCAAAGAACAAAGTAAGCAAAAGTCCCTGCCCTCAGAGCCCTCACATTCCAGCAGGAAGAGGTGAGCCGTAAATGATGATATATTATGTCATTAATATAAACGGCAAAGTATGTCCAAAAAATCAGAGCAGGGCAGGGGGACACAGGAGGAGGTCAGATCATGCCAGGCCTATGGGACCATGGGCCCCTAGGAAAATTTTGGCTTTTGCTCAAGACAGCAGGGGGCAAAGGGGGAGGCTGGGAGACCTGTCAGCAGGCCAAGAGAGGACCCTGGCTTGACATGGAGGGAGTTCAATTCTGGATACTATATAGGAAAATCCTACCAGACATGTAAGTGTGGATGACCCAGAAGAATTGCAGAAGAGACTGTCAACCTGCCCAGAAGTGCCCCTCCCGGTAGACAGCCTCTCTTGTTGAATGCCTCTACCGATTGGGAGCTCATCACTTCTAGAGAAAACTCAAGATTTGCTGACAGCTCAAATGGAGGGGTATGTATCAGAGAATGGCAAAAGTCAATCTGGTGATTAGACATTTGGTCTGAGCAACAAGAAGGATGTGGTGGCAACAAATGGAAGGGAAGAATCTGGCTGAGCAAAGCTGACGCTTCATATATAGCCACTTAAAGTATAAACAGCTTTAAGTGTCATAGAAATTGTGACACAGAGAAGTTAAGTAACCTGCCTAAGGTCACCCAGCTGGCACCCGGTACCTAGGCTGTCTGGCCCCGAGTCTACAGTCTTAACCACGGGACTCCACTGCCTAACAGGATGAGAGGTCAGCCTGGGAGGTTCTCTGTGAAAGCCAAGAAAGAGTTATTTTCATAAATCAGGAATAAAGCTTCTCAGGATCACTCTCAGCCTTGGAGACATTACAGATGGAGTGGGAAAACTTTCATAAAATGTCAGCCTTTCTTGGTTTGAAAGACTTACCCTGGATCCAGCCTAGCAGCCCACAAACCCTCCAAACCCCACTTTTTAACCCTTTGCTAAAAGGGTTTTGGGGACCTCCCTTGTGGTCCAGCAGTTGAGAATCCACCTTCCAATGCAGGGGACACCAGTTCAATTCCCGGTCAAGGTCCTAAGATCCCACATTCCGTGGGGCAACTAAGCCCATGTGTGGCAACCACTGAGCCCCCTGGGCACTGCAATGAAGAGCCAGTGTGACCCATTAAGACCCAATGCAGCCAAATAAATAAATATTTTTAAAAAGAAAGAAAGAAAACTCTGCAACTTTAAATTTGAAATAACAAATAAATAAAAGGCTTTTCAATATATGGTTAGTTTTAGATATTAGTGTTTAACAGAGTCTATCTGTGTTAGAGAACAACCAATTCAACTTTTGTTCAGACTGGCCCCAATACAATATGCAGTCAGAAGCAGGAACGTAACACATGAAAATTGCACACACCTGTCCCCTGTCCAGACGTCTTCAATTCTGAAATTATCTCAGTGAATCTTGTGCACATTCACACTTTGATCTGGGGTTTCATCTGAGCCAGAATGAAATATGTCACATTTCATTCATAAAAGACATGATTAAAACAGACAATCAGTTATGTTGGGAAATAACACATCCCCTACAGCCTGAAAACAGTGTTTTATTTTTAAGAGCCTGAATATACAAAAAGACAATAGCCAGACCATCTATGAGAAGAAAAGTCTGACCCACAACCTTGCAGCAACCAAGCCAAAATGCCAAACCATAGGCTCAGAAAGGTCTGAAGTTGGTCCACGACTGCCAGCTTCCCTTTTGACAGCCTCTGCTTCCAATTCAAGGTAAGCCAGAAAAAGCCAAATATGCTTCCCAGACCAGTCACATACGATGCTCACTGCTTGGGAGCCCCCGCCAGTTTCCCCATACTGACAATCGGAACAGAACTTTCCCACCTCCTTGTCTGCCCTTGGGTCTCTGCCAAACGTCAGTGATGGTGACTGACTCCCTTGCCAAAGCAAGCTCTGAATAAATAACCTCTGTTCTCATCTAGGTGATCTTAATTTATTTCCACAATTTTAGTGCCTTCTTCTCTGGAGCTTCCCTGGAGGCTCAGCTGGTAAAGAATCCGCCTTCAATGAAGGAGACCTGGGTTCGATCCTTGGGTTAAGAAGATCCCCTGGAGAAGGGAATGGTTATCCACTCCAGTATTCTGGCCTGGAGAATCCCATGGACTATACAGTCACAAAGAGTCGGACACTACTGAGTGACTTTCACTTTCACTCTTCTCTGGCCATAAAGTTCAGCGTAAGAAATAATAGTTGGACTTCCCTGGTGGTACCGTGGAAGAAAATCCACCTACCAATGCAGGGCATGCGGGTTCAATCCCTGGTCTGGGAGGATTCCATGTGCTTCAGAACAGCTAAGCCTCTGTGCCAAAAACCACTGAGCCCACATTGAGCCTGCAAGCCACAGCTACAGAGCTCCCAGGCCTAGAGCCTGAACTCTGCAACAAGAGAAGCCACTGCCATGCCCACCACAATGAAGAGGAGCCCCCATTCGCCGTGACTAGAGAAAGCCCGTCTGCAGCAAGGAAGATCCAGTGCAGCCATAAATAAATGTTATTTTTTAAAAAGAAATAAGTCATCTGCATTCAATACCCTGTAATAACCTATAATGGAAAACTCTGAAAAAGAATATGTACATATATATGTATGTATGTATGTGCGTGCACGTGTCCTAAGTCACTTTAGTCCTGTCTGACTCTTTGCAACCACGTGGACTATAGCCCACCAGGCTCCTCTGTCCATGGGATTCTCCAGACAAGAATACTGGAGCAGGTTGCCATTCCCTTCTCCAGGGGATCTTCCCGATGCAGGGATTGAACCCACAACTCTTAAGACTCCTGAACTGGCAGGCAGGTTCTTTACCACTGGTGCCACCCGGGAAGCCCCGTGTATGTATTTAGGTATGTATGTGTAACTGAATCATTTTGCTGTACACCAGAAACTAACAAAACATTGTAAATTATACTTCGATAAAGAAATTAGAATTTTATCCTTGTATAGGAATGCATTTGATATTGATATACTGGTTTTTAAGATTAAGTTCACTATATAATTTACATGTGAATAAAGCTTCTGTAAACAAACAAACAGAAAGAAACAATAGTCATATCTAGGAAAGCATGAAGACAAGAAACTCTAGATGGCGATCCAGAAAGATCTGAAAGGTAAAGCTCAGTCTCCACCTGGACAAGTAGAACCATCCAAAAGAGTGTTTTCAACTCCTGCATGCAGACCCACACGCCAACCCCACCATTTCCCCACTGCACAGCTTCAGACAGGTAACGCCTAACCTCCCTGAGTCTCAGTTTTCACATTCATAAGATGGACACGAATCCTTTGCTGAACTGGCAGGCAGGTTCTTTACCACTGGTGCCACCCGGGAAGCCCCGTGTATGTATTTAGGTATGTATGTGTAACTGACTCATTTTGCTGTACACCTGAAACTAACAAAACATTGTAAATTAACTATACTTCGATAAAGAAATTAGAATTTTATCCTCGTATAGGAATGCAATTGATATTGATATACTGGTTTTTAAAATTAAGTTCACTATATAATTTACATGTGAATAAAACTTCTGTAAGCAAACAAACAGAAAGAAACAATAGTCATATCTAGGGAAGCATGAAGACAAGAAACTCTAGATAGTGACCCAGAAAGATCTGAAAGGTAAAGTTCAGTCTCCACCTGGACAAGTAGAACCATCCAAAAGAGTGTTTCCAACTCCTGCATGCAGACCCACACGCCAACCCCACACTTCCCCACTGCACGGCTTCAGACAGGTAACACCTAACCCCTCTGATTCTCAGTTTCCACATTCATAAGATGGACATGAATTCTTTGTATGCTGCCTGTGATCACATGAGAGACACAACTTGAGCCTGGCACAGTACACATAATTATTTAAAAGCATCAATTAATCATATCAATTAAACATAATAGCATCAATTACAGTATGTAAATAATTGTATCTATTAACACTTACTGAACACCTACATGGTGCCAGGCACTCTTCTAATTGTTTTACATGAAGCCACTAATTCACTAAATAATACCAGTGATGCTGGAGGAATGTTTCAATTCCTTTTAAAAAACATTTATTTAGTTGGCTGTGCCAGGTCTTAGTTTCAGCATGAGGGAGCCTCAGTTGCGGCATGCGGGATCTAGTTCTCTGACCAGGGATGGAACCTGGGCCCCCTGCACTGAGAGCGCGAAGTCTTAGCCACCAGACCACCAGGGAAGTCCCTGATGTTTCATTTCTTATGACGCACTCACTGACCACTTCTGTCTGCCTGATACCCACAGTGAATGAGTCGCTGATGTCTGCCTTCAGAGGTTAGAATTTAGCCCCTCTTTTAAGCATTGTGTTCCCCTTTTTCCAATACTATATCAGGAGTTTCAAAATGCTCACAAGAACCAGATAAGTGGGTGCAATGGGCAGGGCATGGTGGGGACTGGAGTGAGCCAGGCAATGCATGATCCATCTAAAGCGGGAAGCCACTCCTTAGCTACAGCCAACTGTAGCCAAGTTACCAAATCTTCAAAACCTTCCAAGCAAATGATATGTGAGATCTCCCTATTGTCAGAGGTTGTCAACTCTTTTAACTATTTTAAGGAATGCCATATGAGATTAAAAAAAAAAAACAGCACACATCTCTGGGTGAGGCTTGCTATGACCATCAGTTTGCAAACTTTAAGTGCTTCTCCTTTGGGACAGTCTCAAGGCCCCACAACTAAAGGCTCCTGGATAGTATTAATATTTCCTGAAGGCTAGCAGTTCATGATTTAACCTTTCAGGGCAAAGTTAGCACATTAGAGTTCATTTCAGCTCTAAAATTAACTTCTGTGAGCAACAAAAAACTTGAGGGGTTTCTACTTAGCACCAAGATGCCACTTCAGGAGCCTCTGCATTCTGGATCTTCCTCCGGTCTCAGCAGCCTCTCTCTCCCTAAGTTGACCCTCAGCTCTGGCATGACTGAGCCATGCGCAGTCTGGGAGGTGCGGCAGCTGCCTCCTCCTATCTTCGAAAGGCAGTTGACTGTGGGGGTGAGGGGCACAGGCTCTAGAGCTTGCCCACCAGTAGGTTCACACCCACCACTCCCTAGCTGTGTGAGCTCAAGCTTAACCTCTCTGTGCCTTAGAAAAATGGGGAAGATGATACCTGCCTACTTGAGTTGTTTGTTCTCAAATTCAGTGAGTGAAGGAATGTAAAGCACTTAGAATGTGGTCTGGAGCATTCTAAGTTCTCAGTGAAAGCTATCTAGTACTGTGTGCGCCATTCTGCTGGCCTGAACTGCCTTTCTCAGCCAGGTTCCCGGACTCTCCCAACCACCAGGGCATCTGCTCTCCCTTTCCTTGAAATTCTCACTCAATAACATTCTCTCTACACCTTGCCTACTTGAGTTGTTTGTTCTCAAATTCAGTGAGTGAAGGAATGTAAAGCACTTAGAATGTGGTCTGGAGCATTCTAAGTTCTCAGTGAAAGCTATCTAGTACTGTGTGCGCCATTCTGCTGGCCTGAACTGCCTTTCTCAGCCAGGTTCCCGGACTCTCCCAACCACCAGGGCATCTGCTCTCCCTTTCCTTGAAATTCTCACTCAATAACATTCTCTCTACACCCGAGATGGCAAATAAGCTTAGTCTGAAATGTCATACCCTCTGCCTCACATGAATTGGTAGGGGCTGCCTGGAGTCCTGGACTCAATGTGGCAGTATATTAGTAATGTCTGCCATGGCAGAGGGAGTACTAGGTGCTGCAGTTGATTGATCATGTCTGCCTTGGGAGAGTGAGTGGCAGGAGAGAAGAAGCCATCCCTAAGCCATTCTTGGTCTATAGTGAGCAGCTGGCACTGCCTGGCATTGAAAGAATCTCTGCAGAGCAAGAGCTGGGTTTTAGACCAGACCAGCCCCATCACTTGGACTTCCCTGGTGGCTCAGATGGTAAAGCGTCTGTCTACAATGTGGGAGAACCGGGTTTGATCCCTGGGTTGGGAAGATCCCCTGGAGAAGGCAATGGCAATCCACTCCAGGACTATTGCCTGGAAAATCCCATGGACAGAGGAGCCTGGTAGGCTACAGTCCACGGGGTCACAAAGAGTCGGACACGACTGAGAGACTGCACTAGCCCCATCACTGAAGTGAATCGCACAGGGCTGGATCCACACTCAGTTCTGAATCAATTTTACCACCAAGACTAACTCAAGGGGCTTCAAATAAGAACCCTACTTCCTGCAGGCTACTAAACCCATTTGGGATCTACCAGAGTATTGGGATCCTCTTGGTGGGTTCTGAACAAGGACACTTCCAGACAGGTGTGATCTGGGGCATCAGCCTCCGTCAGAATCAGAAGGACCACCCTGGACTCATGATTAGTTCTTATTTTTCCT
The DNA here is from genome assembly GCA_006410635.1 of Cephalophus harveyi. Lineage (NCBI taxonomy): Eukaryota > Metazoa > Chordata > Mammalia > Artiodactyla > Bovidae > Cephalophus > Cephalophus harveyi. Next base: position 311,680 of record SJYT01083533.1, on the reverse strand, counting down.
CACCTGCATCCAGCAAAACGAAGCCCCACCTGCACTGCAGTTTAGATGTCTACCAGCTCAGCATCTGGGGATGAGGAAACAGCCACAGCCTAACATTCAGTGAAGACTCTCCATGCACTGGGCACTGTTCTAAGCACTTGATTAACTTGTGTAGTCCTCACAACCACCCCCAGGAAATAGATCCCGTCATTATTCCCATCTCACCCGTGAGGAAGCTGAAGCCCAGAGAGGTTGGGTGACTTGCCCCAGGGCACACAGCCAGTGCATAGCAGAGCCTTGCATTCTACTGTTACCCAGGGACCTTTGTGAGCAAAATAAGCTAAAGACAGATTTGTACCTTTAGTGCAGACAAGTTCCCCACTTTTTGCAATCCTAAAACCAAGTCTTCAACATACAGATATATACAGCTACTTTGCTTTGACAAATGATTCTTTACTGATTAAAAACTAAGAAGAAGGATGGGACTTCCCTGGTGGTCCAGTGACTAAGACTCCATGCTCCCAATGCAGGAGGCTCAGGTTCAATCCCTGGTCAGGGAACTAGATTCCACATGCTGCAACTAAGGGTCTGCATGTCCCAACTAAAACCCAGCCCAGCCAAATAAATAATTTTTTAAAAAGCTGAGAGGTAGGAGACATTGTCTCAGAAAACTCCTTTATGGATTTAGAAATTCATTTACAAGGTGTCCACTTCTGGGCTTTCATTCTGGGATTCTACCTGGCACATCAAAGCGGGCAGTGAGAGGTTCAGAATACCAGGTGAGAGCCTGAAAGGGACACACTTGGACCTCACAGCCTGAATCTGCTTTCCATGCAGATATTTCAATCCTGGGCTCACAACAGAATTAGTTAGGGAGAGCTTGGAAAACAGAGATGCCCAGAGCCCGTCCCCAAATGCTCTGCTTGAGGCTGTCTAGTCTGCTGGCTTGCATTGGTCTTATGTTTGTAAGTTTCCTCACTGTGGTGGAAGAAACTTACAATCAACAACCACTTGATAGACTAACAATTCACTGATGACCAAGAGTGGATTTCCAGCCCATCCAACCCTGCAAAGCTTCTTACCTAAGAGTGAAGTGGTCTGCCACAGAGCCACTAGTCAGGGAGACCAAAAAGGTGGCTGTGTCCCCTTCCCGGATGAGGTTCAGCGGCACAGAGAGGACGACATTCTCGTCCAGGTTCAGCAGGGACCACCGCAGATCGTCTTGGGTCGGGTAGACCACGACACTCCCAATCCTCTCACGGGCTGGGGGTGCCGGCGGGGGGCTGTCCTGACCCGAGTGGATGTTATTCTCCCACTTGCCATCCTCTTCCAGGGGACACTGACCAGCCAGATCAGCCGGGTAGAGCGCGAAGAAGAGCTCCATGGCCGTGCCGCCGAGCAGGGCCGGGATCTCCTCCTCAGGCTCCAGGTCCAGCCCGGAGCTGAACCACTCGGGCAGCAGCTCCAGCTCGGCCACACACAGCCCTGGGGTCCCTTGCAGCCGACAGCTGGCCGCTACTTCCCTGGCCTCGGGGAAAGCGAACATCTTGACACAGGGTAGTTGTTCCGCAGGGTCACCATCAGCCCAGCCCATCCCGGTGATGTAAAACAAGGTCTGCACTTTGGGTCTGTTGGAGTAAATGGAGCTATCGAGGATGTGGGCTTTCACCTTCCAATTAAAGGGAAACTGGCCCACGTGGCCAAAGGGTGTAGAAGTCAGCATGAGCTCCCGGGGGACCGTCTTCTCCACTGAAAATGGACCATAGCTGGCATTGACAACTGGGGGTCTCCTGGCTCGGTAGATAAAGAAAGACTCCACCCGGGTCTGCAGACTGGAGTTCCGCATGATGTCCTGGTTGGCCTCTTTAAGGAAGAAGGACTCCTCTGCGTTAGAGATGTGGAAGCTCGTGGGAAGGTAAGCGGGGAGTGAGGAGAACCTCTGCAGACTGTCCACGATGGCTCGGCTCTCCATCACTGCACAAGAAAGGAAAGGAAGATTGAGAACAGAGTCTGGATTTAATTAACGCAGTGCAAGCTCCACCCACCCACCCCCAGCACATTGCCCACTGGCCACACGCATCCGTCCCCTGGGTCTCATAACTGTGGAATTCCTTGCATCACATAAAATGTGTTCTAAGGATCTTCCAAAATAACCAAGGCAGAGTGGGAAGGAGCCCCCAGGTACGACTGACCCAATCGCCCTGTAGCTGAATTACACCCCCAGAGGGAAAACATCACACCCTCTTTTTCTTGCAAATCTCCAAACTCAGAGGATCATGGTCGACTCTGTTGTAATCACCCCACAGTGAGTAGGCTGCCTACCCAGCCCACCACACAACCAGGCATCGGACTGTTGTTGTATATGAGGTTTTATTTGATATTTACACTTCTTCCTGTCACTCCTAGATGGGATGTGTGCAGGGACATTGAGACATCTCCTAATTCTTTTTGAAATGAGGGTGAAGCTATGGTTCAGCATTCCTACTTCTAGAAATCTCTCCTTCTGAAACACGAGTGAGAATGCATAAAGATCTGTTTATCTACAAGGATGTCCCCTACAGCATCCTTTTGAATTGCAGACCAACTAAAGAATGTGTTAATATATGAGGGACTTCCTTGGTGGCCCAGTGGTTACTTCGTGTTCCCAATGCAGGGGGCCCAGGTTCGATCCCTGGTCAGGGAACCAGATCCCAGGTGCTGCAACTAAGAGTTCACAGGCAGCAACTAAAGATCCGACAGGCTACGATGAAGACTGAAGATCTGGTGCGCGGCAACTAAGACCCAGCACAGCCAAATAAATAAACAAAAGTATTAAAAAAAAAAAAAACTACTTAAAAAAAAAAAGAACATATGTGCTAGAGTGAGCAGGCTGGATCTAAACCCCAACTCTGTCCCTTCTTCACTGAGCAACTTTGGGCAAATTACTCAACCTGTCTGTGCCTCAAATGTCTTCATATAAAGTAGAATATAAATATAAACTATAATAAGGATTAATGAGTTAATAAATATGAAGAGCTTAGAACAGTGCTGACTCACAAACATGCTCAACCTTTACCAGCTACCGTGATTATTATTTATCCCTTTAAACCACTCCAAAGGTTTATTAAGAGGAGACTGGATAAACTGTACACTTTTACAGTGGGATAACAAGCAGCTGTGAGAAAAATGAAGCCCAGTGGGACTTCCCTGGTGGTCCAGCAGTTAAGATTCCATGCTTCCAATGCAGGGGGCACAAGTTTGATCCCGGGTGCCACATGTGGCCAAAAAAAGAAAAATAATAAAGTTAAATTTAAAAAAAAGAAAAAGAAAGCACAACTGTATCAGTATATTTGAAAAAAAAATGTCACAATATGTCATTAAACATAAACAGCTATAATTGTAACTCATATAATCCTATTTGGATAACTTTTTAGGATTCTATTTGGGTAATTTTTTAGGTACTTATGTAAATGTACATATATTTATGTATGGTATCTATAGAATCCAAAAAGGATTTTTGAATTTTATCACTGTTTCTCCTTTCTTAAAATTTATTGCAATAACCGTGTTACTTTGTTAATTAAAATACATATAAATATAGATATACATGTATACATGTGCATGCATATATGCATATGTGTGTGTGTGTGTTTCTTTCAAATGGCAAAACACAGAAAGCAAAGATCCAAGAAGATTTTTCAAAGTGAAGACAGCCCACCAGGAACCAGGGTCAGTAAATCAAGCCACAAACAGACAGGGATTCTTCCTTGCCCTGAAGTAAACCTCTGCCCCTGGAACCCAGCTTCCAACCAGAGCAAGAAGAAATAAAGCAGGCAGCAGTGTTTAAATGCAGCATCATCAGAGGATAAAAAGCAAACACTACTCCACTGACTCCAACTCCTGGTTGGAGTTTTCTGCAGCCGTTACAAATTCTACAAAATACAGCTTTCTACTGACTGAAATAATTTTGGACCTTTTCAGGGCTGTCCTTGGTGAGCTCTCCTTTCCAAGAGAATGACAAAATTGTAATTAGGAGATTGTGAAGCAGACACAATCATTTCAGAGCTGACACATCCTTTCACCAAGAAGGTTACTGAACTGAACTGAACTGAATGCACAGCAATGTGATATAGTTAACAATCCTGTATTGTACATTGTAATTTGCTAAAAGAATGGATCTTAGATTAAATCTTTTCTATACACACACACACAAGAATGATAATCAGGTAGAGGTAATAGATATGTTAATTAGTTTGATTATGGTGATCACTTCACAACGGTTACATATATCAAAACATCAAATTGTACACCTTAAATATACTTTGTATAGATCAATGATATCTCAGTAAAGTTGTGGGAGAATAAAAGAAGAAGAAAGAAAGAAGAAAGTAAGTTCTCAAGTGTCATCAATATGGTCAGTCCTGGGTCAGATTAATTACTAGAGGAGAAGAGTTATTTTTTATTCATTTCTCCAATTACCTGTCTAAATATATTTACTACTCACTTACTGTGTTCCCAGACCTTATATGGAAGTCACAGGAGCAAGACGGATGTGGTTTCTGCCCCAAGGAGTGGTCAGATTTTGGAGAAAAGCATGGCTAATCTACACAAAGCAATTATAAAAGTGAATAGGACTTCGCTGCTGGTCCAGTGACTAAGACCCCATGCTTCCAATGCAAGGTCCCCAAGTGTAATCCCTAGTTGGGGAACTAAGATTTCACAAACTTCGTGGCATGGCTGGAGTGGTCAGATTTTGGAGAAAAGCATGGCTAATCTACACAAAGCAATTATAAAAGTGAATAGGACTTCGCTGCTGGTCCAGTGACTAAGACCCCATGCTTCCAATGCAAGGTCCCCAAGTGTAATCCCTAGTTGGGGAACTAAGATTTCACAAACTTCGTGGCATGGCCCCAAAAAATAAGTGAACATTCAGACCCTTCAAAATGACCACCCAGTAATTCTTTACCTAGGAATTCACGTGAAGGAAACAAGAGATCAAGAAGGAGATTCATGTGCAAGCGTCATCACAAGTATGACTTATAGCCGCAACACACAGGAAACAACCTAACAACTCATCATGAAGGCAGTGATCATATAAATGATGAAAGTCTGACTCTACATGAGATGTTAAGAGATCACCATAACCACGGTCTCAACAAATATGTAGTGTCATGAGAAAATGCTTACATCTTCAGTGAAAAAGCAGTCATCAAATCTTGTTTTACATGATTTCAAATGTTTAAAATATATTTTAAGTAGTAAATATTGTACGTGCACAACATATAGACATACATAAATATGTATATGATGCATTTGCCCAGACCTGGATTTCCTCCAGAATGCATCCCATAGATTGGGTGGTATTTGGATCAAAGATGGAGGAGGAAGAGATGACTCTGAAGAATGAACTTCAACCAAAGGAAAGTTTTAGCTGTTGCCGCCACCAAGGGGCAATTTGTATTTTGACAACGACAAGCAATGCAGAAAGACCATCCCAGATGAAATTTAAATTATTTTTTGGTTGGTTTATTTCCCCACTCCAAACTTAGAAGTTAAATTCTTGGAGAATTTGCCCATAAATCAGCTGGCAACAAGGGAAATCTGTCTTCCACAGCCTGACAATATCCTTCAGTAGATATGGGTGGGCACACAGCTGACCAGATTTGGAAAGAGACTCCAATTTTACCTTCCCATAAAATCTATGGGAAGCCTAAGGCAAGGGTTAAATTCTGGCTTATTTACAGATAGGGAAAAGGAAATTAAAATAAATGTAAATTCTAATATGATCTGTTTCCATTGTGGATTAGTTTTTTTCCATTATCATTTATATTGATATTTTCTGTCTCTCAAAAATTGATTTATAAGAAATTCAAAACTGTGCTTTCTCTCTTCTTTATTATGGCCAAAGCTTGAATTTCATCCAAAATAGCAGTGTGAGTTTACAATCCTGTCCCACCATAACTCAAGCAAAATGCAATACAAATTTTGTCTGAAGGCATCTATGGAAAACCATAAACATCAGCTGCCAGATCCTCATTTTTGTTCTCAAACTAGTTTGCAACAAAATATGATATGCGAATTTAGGAGCATTTTATGGAGCCATGAGACTGTGTCCTTAGAAAAACATCCAGGATCTGAGAAGCTAACACGCCTCCCTTCGGTCCCCTAACATCATATATTGGCGCCATTCTTCTTCCCATTGGCAGGCAGACCATGTGGCCGGAGGTCTGGATGTGAAATGAGACCCTATTCAGTCTGCTAATTTCCTAGAGGGCTTTTCACCACCTGACTGAATGAGGTGGGTGCTGAGAGCAGAAAATGAGGAAGTCTTGGTTTGGCCCAACTGCAAAGCACTTCCTATTACTGCCCTCCTTATGAGCCAGAAAGAGAATCAAGTCCAGGTTCATCAAGAGCATGAGGTGCTCCAGACAGATACTCTGTGATTAAAGGATGTTCCGCATCACAGATGGCTCCAGGGAAGTCCCAAAAAGAACTTCGGGTGGAAACAAACAGAATGAAGCAACTCCCACAATGTTAGGAATCCCAGTAGGGACTCTGTAACCCAAAGTGCATGGATGGACATCACCGCTGTGCTTGGCACACACAAAAATACTCCTGGGCATGTGTCTTGGTCAGGACTGGAGGGGCCTATAGCCATAAGATAATGCAGCCCACAGACTCACAAACTTTTCACTACCATCGCCAGTCCTGCATGGAAGCTTATTAACTAACAGTCCTGTGGTTCCTGGTAACCCACCTGAGGGTCAAGGCCTGTGACATTTCTGCAGCTGAGTCTCTTCTAATTCCCACAAAAAAACATGGACAGCTAGAAATAAAAGGCTCTCTTTGCAGTGGACCAGATGGGCCACATCTTTGAAAACCATCAGCAAGTGAAACTGCTCACTGATCTGTTGAAGCATAGTTCTGATGAATAGGTGGTAATTTACTGCCACCATCTGGGTACCCCGCCCCCATGGTCATGGAGACCAGGAGCTACAAGGAAGCCTTTGGGAGCATTCATGTCAGTTCAGAACAGTGCAGTGGATATTGTTTCTGAGGCAGAGGAAAGAAGTAGGAGATCTTTTATACTCATGCTTTCCAGTCTATCTCCATGATGTTTGTGTGTCTTCGCTTTCCAGTCTATCTCCATGATGTTTGTGTGTCTTCCTCTGTGAACTTCTGCACCTGCTGGGGAAGTCCATCACCCACCCATGAGTACTGCGTAGCTTCCGGGGAAGGAACCCGGCTGCCGGGCGTAGCTTCCGGGGAAGGAACCCGGCTGCCGGGCGTAGCTTCCGGGGAAGGAACCCGGCTGCCGGGCGTAGCTTCCGGGGAAGGAACCCGGCTGCCGGGCGTAGCTTCCGGGGAAGGAACCCGGCTGCCGGGCGTAGCTTCCGGGGAAGGAACCCGGCTGCCGGGCGTAGCTTCCGGGGAAGGAACCCGGCTGCCGGGCGTAGCTTCCGGGGAAGGAACCCGGCTGCCGGGCGTAGCTTCCGGGGAAGGAACCCGGCTGCCGGGCGTAGCTTCCGGGGAAGGAACCCGGCTGCCGGGCGTAGCTTCCGGGGAAGGAACCCGGCTGCCGGGCGTAGCTTCCGGGGAAGGAACCCGGCTGCCGGGCGTAGCTTCCGGGGAAGGAACCCGGCTGCCGGGCGTAGCTTCCGGGGAAGGAACCCGGCTGCCGGGCGTAGCTTCCGGGGAAGGAACCCGGCTGCCGGGCGTAGCTTCCGGGGAAGGAACCCGGCTGCCGGGCGTAGCTTCCGGGGAAGGAACCCGGCTGCCGGGCGTAGCTTCCGGGGAAGGAACCCGGCTGCCGGGCGTAGCTTCCGGGGAAGGAACCCGGCTGCCGGGCGTAGCTTCCGGGGAAGGAACCCGGCTGCCGGGCGTAGCTTCCGGGGAAGGAACCCGGCTGCCGGGCGTAGCTTCCGGGGAAGGAACCCGGCTGCCGGGCGTAGCTTCCGGGGAAGGAACCCGGCTGCCGGGCGTAGCTTCCGGGGAAGGAACCCGGCTGCCGGGCGTAGCTTCCGGGGAAGGAACCCGGCTGCCGGGCGTAGCTTCCGGGGAAGGAACCCGGCTGCCGGGCGTAGCTTCCGGGGAAGGAACCCGGCTGCCGGGCGTAGCTTCCGGGGAAGGAACCCGGCTGCCGGGCGTAGCTTCCGGGGAAGGAACCCGGCTGCCGGGCGTAGCTTCCGGGGAAGGAACCCGGCTGCCGGGCGTAGCTTCCGGGGAAGGAACCCGGCTGTGTGCCTCCCTCCACCCTTCCTTCCTGCAAAACCAACACTAAACACTATCGTCACTCTTTTCATCTTTTTTTGTAAAAGGGAAAATCCTCTTTAGATTTCTTTCAGATTAGTGAAAAATGGAACTAATGTAGGTCTTTCATAAAAGTGACATGGCATAAAGTGAACTTTCAAAAAGTAGAGGGGTGCTGGTACTCAAAAATGAATAGTCATTCATCACCTTGACGGTCATATAAGTCTTGGGTCATATACCAGCAAATCCATTAAGGATTAGATACGGCTTCCCAGGTGGCACAGTGGTCAAGCATCTGCCCACCAATTCAGGAGGTGCAAGAAACTCGGGTCTGATCCCTGGGTCGGGAAGATCCCCTGGAGTAGGAAATGGCAACTCACTCCAGTATTCTTGCCTGGAAAATTCCATGGACAGAGGAGCCTGGTGGGCTACAGTCCATGGGATTGCAGAGTCAGACACAACTGAGCAAAGCACAGCACAGCATAACAATATATTACAGTGATAATAAAAAAATAAAATATAGAGAATAAGGGTAATGAGAATAGACCCGTTATCACAGTCAACATTTACGTATAATCCTTATGCTATACCAAGCACTAGTCTAAGCATTTCAAGGATATTAACACTTTTCATCTTCACAATCTTTTGATTATGAGGATTTTATTATTAGTCCCACTCATGGATGGGAACATTACTTTGCCTACAAAGATTTGTATAGTCAAAGCTTTGATTTTTCCAGTGGTCATGTATGTATATGAGAGCTGAACAATAAAAAAGGCTGAGTGCTGAAAGAACTGATGTCTTCAAACTGTGGTGCTGGAGAAGACCCTTGAGCATCTCTTGGACAGCAAGGAAATCAACACAGTCAATACTAAAGGAAATCAACCCTGAATATTCATTGGAAGGACTGATGCTGAAGCTCCTCCAATACTTTGGCCACCCAATGGGAAGAGCTGACTCAGAAAAGACCCTGATGCTGGGAAAGACTGAAGGCAGGAGGAGAAGGGGACGACAAAGGATGAGATGGTTGGATGGCATCACCGACTCATCACCGACTCGGGCGTGAATTTCAGCAAACTCCAAGAGACAGTAAAGGACAGGGAAGCCTGACGTTCTGCAGTCCACGGGGTCGCAAAGAGTCAGACATGACTGAGCAACTGAACAACAACATACATGGGAAAACTGAGGCTTGGGGAGGTTAAGAGACTTGCCTAAGATCCCAGAGCTAGGAAGAGGCAGAGAGGGTTACTGGATCCAAGCCGTTCAAGCTCCAGGCAGAGAGTAGGGTTTGTGCCTTTAGCCACTGTGTTCTGCTGCCAGCTGAAAGCTTAGCAAGCAAACTCTACATTGTAAGAGCTTCGGCAATAACTAAAGAGACTGCAAATGTACCTCTGAATTGCCCAGCTCTCAAAACACAAGATGAAGTCACTAGTTGGACACCGTTCATAAGATGAAAGCAGGAAGCAAAGCTTTTCTTGGCTCTGAGAGAAATCCCTCCAGTGGTAATGCCCCAAGGGACACAGCAGCATCCCTACAGTGAGCTTATTAGCAGGCTCCCTTTGGTGCTGGCACACGAGGTGGGGTGTAAGAGCAAAGGGCCATTAGGCAAAGGCAAGTCTTCAGAAGACAATGGAGTGTGAGCCAAGACAGCTGATACCTCCCAGAAGGTCCAGCTTGACAGGACGAATAACATCCAGAGTGAGATCCTAGAGAACGCTGTCCTTCAAACTCTCCTCCATGAAATTACTTTCTTACCAAACCAGCCAATGGATAGCAGAAGTCTCAAGACTATATTCTCTAGCAAGATCGGGGGGCACAAATATTCTATGTAGACCATCAAAGCCCAGTATATAAGACTTAAACATAATGAAGGACTTCTCTGGGGGTACAGTGGTTAAGAATTCACCTGCTAATTAATGCAGAAGACACAGGTTTGATCCCTGGTCCGGGAACTAAGATCTCACATGCCTGCCGCGGGGCAACTAAGCCCGAGCACCACAACCCCTAGTCTGTGCACCCTAGAGCTGGTGCTCTGCAACAGAAGCCACCACAATGAGAAGCCCGAGCACCACAGCTAGAGAATAGCCCCTGTCACCTCAACTAGCGAAAGCCCATGAGCAACAACAAAGATTCAGTGCAGCCAAAATAAATAATTTTTAAAAAACATAATGAAGAATATGGATCTTTTTTTCATGATGCCCACTGCTGCTTTTATGCCAGAAAAAAAAAAAAAAATCCTCCCCAGCATCCCAGTATTAAACATATATTCACCTGTACTTTCAACTATGTTTCCATGGATGGGTACATGTAGATACATTTTTGTGTCTACATTTTTACATTTAATTCTTCTTTGAAAAGCTTTTTTTTTTTTAATAATGAGGTTTTTTTTCTTTTTTAGTATTTTGGTCTTTATTGAATTTGTTACAACACTGCTTCTGTTTTATGTTTTGGTTTTTTGGCCACGAGGCATATGGGATCTTAGCTCTCTGACCAGGAGCTCTTACCCCCTACATTGGAAGGCAAAGTCTTAACCACTGGACTGCCAGGGAGCTCCCACATTTAATTCTTTCTTGATTGAGGCATTTTTGACAGTTGAAAGTTTTACATATTCAAGGTGTAGAATTTGATGACTTACACTGTGAACTAGTCACCACAATCTAGCTAATACCCGTATCCATTACCTCAGACCCACCGACATATGTGAATCCACTTGTATTTTTGTTGGTGAGGAAATTTAAGATCTACCCTCTTACAAATTTTAAGTGTTAGATTGAATTCTTGAATCCATATGAAGTTTCTTTTGGGGTCCACTGTAAAATGAGGATCTGATCGTAGCTGGAAACAAGCATATGCGGAATCAGCCAGAAGTATTTTATTTGAATCACAGTTTCGGGGTTCTTTAGTTGAAAAAAATAACATGACTGCATTTAGGGATAGAGGTTTTAAAGGGGTAATTAAGGCAGCCCACTCCAGTGTGCTTGCCTGGAGAATCCCAGGGATGGAGAAGCCTGGTGGGCTGCCGTCTATGGGGTCGCACAGAGTCAGACACGACTGAAGCGACTTAGCAGCAGCAGCAGCAAGTTAAAATGAAGTCGTTAGGGTAGGCCCTAGTCTATTACAAATGGTTCTTAGAAGAAGAGATTAGGACACAGACCCATGAGAAGGACAACCACGTGAGGACGCAGAGAGAAGATGACCATCTACACACCAAGGAGAGAGGCCTCAGGAGACACCACCCTACTCACACCTGGATCTTGGCCCTCCCGCCTCTAGACCATGAGAATAAGCTTCAGCTAAGTCACGCCATCTGTGGTGCTTTGTTATGGTAACCCTAGCAAACCAATATCAAGAGATTACTCTTCTTTATCAAAATTCTATCAGCTTGTCTTACCTATTTTTCATCTTTAGATTCACTTTAGATTCATTGCATCCAATTGCCCAAAACCCAGACTCCGTCATATTTTTCTATGTGTTTTCAAGTTTTCTAGGATGAACATGTCTTCTTGCTTATTTAATCTAAGAGAAATACTGACATTTTTTCCCTTAAAAAGAAAGATATGGAATTTGATTTTAAGTGACAGACCAAGCACACTCATTTCCTCACATCTCTACAGAAACTCCACTACAGAATATTATAGGGAAAGTATAGCTTCCCTGGTGGCTCAGATGGTGGGGTCTGCCCACGATGCAGGAGAGCCAGGATGGATCCCTGAGTTGGGAAGATCTGCTGGAGGTGGGCATTGCAGCCCACTCCAGTATTCTCACCTGGGAAATCCCAGGGACAGAGGAGCCTGGAGGGCTACAGTCCATGGAGTCACAAAAGAGTCAGACACAACTTAGTAGTGACTGAACAACAACAACAACACACAGAGGGACAACCATGTGAAGACACAGAAGGAAGATGGTCATTGACAAGCTATGGAGACCAGGGGTTTCTGTGACTTTCAGCAAAATACAATGTTAACTGCTAAGAAAGGAAAGTAAGGAGTGTCAGCTAAATTCTCATCTTTTATAGAATAAGCCGCTGCTGTTGAAATTTGATTAACTCAAGGAGCAGAGGCATGGGGTACATATTGGGTTGGCCAAGTTCATTTGGATTTAACAGAAAAACTCAAACATGTTGGCCAATCCAATAGAAGGACGGAAATAAGCATAGCTAACAGAACTACAAGTGGAAATGGCTGGACCTGGCTGACTTTAGACAGAGACAGCGAGATCAAAGATACAGAGGGATGGAAAATGACTGCCAGTCTTTGAAAGTTATCCTGAGCCATTTTGTCTTCCCCAAATGCATGCATGACTGTGAGGGTGAATAGGCTTTGTCTTCAAGAAGTCGAAACTAGCCAAGCAGCGGAGGACAGCATTGAACAGACGCTGGACGTTTGAGTGTGGGGTAAAGGAAGAGTGGCCTTAATGTTGACAAGAAGTCATCACGTCTGTGGGAGAGATGGATGGCTACCTGTCAAAAAACAACACGAGAAACCACTGTCCAAGGCCACTGGCAGCTGCCGGGTAGCACATCCCTGTGCCCTGCACTTGTTCCACCCTGTGTGTCCTAAATAAAGGAGGGATTTACCATTCTTCACTCAAATCAAGCCAACAAAACAGCAGAAACCTTCCATCCACTGTATTGCATATGGCTGCTCAGTTAGGGACTTCCCAGCCTCTCCTGTTCCCCTGGCATGGCCATGTGACTCGTTCTGACCAATGAAATAAGAGCCTGTCCTGCTCTGAAGCCAAAACTGGTATCTTTTATCTTCAACCAGTGAGAAGCAGGGACCCTGAGACTCTAGGTCATGGCAGAGCAGCCAGAAGCTGGAAGGGAGCCTGGACCCCTGAGTCTCCACCTGGAGGAGAGCCACCTGCCAAATATGGCACCCACATTGGACGGGACCAAGAACAAATCTTACAATGTGTTAAACCGCTGCTAGGGTTTTATTTATTACAGCAGCTAGTGACACCTAACTAATGCGACACTGTATAGGCTAACAACCTGGACAGCTGTGATCCTGTCCGTACGCACAAGTTTGAACAAAATTTCGCATCTCTTCCTTAAGGTAAACTGTGCTTTCATTAGCGAGGAAATACAGGCAGTCAGAGAAACAAAGCGAAGAGCTGTTAAGCCAACGTGAGAGGTTTCCACGGGGCACCAGATGTAGAAAGAGCGTTATTAAACGGATTATATAGATCTTAGTGACAGTAATTTTGACCTCCTATAGGCACCGTCAGCTGTTAAAACAGTAGGAAATGTTGATGACCTTGTTCTTATTTCCATTTATATTTATTCTAAATTGGACACCTTGGAGATTGTTTAAATAAGAGAGGGAAATTCACTAAGTAACCCTGACAGCTCTGCCACTCTCTGATAGGGGAGGCAGCGGAGGCTTACAAAAGGCAGAAGACACCTGGGCTGGAGTCCCACGTCTGCCATCAGCTCAACTTATGCACCAAGACAAGTCACTTCATCCCCCCAAGACGCATTTTACAAAGAAGGTGTCACTTCCTGCTGCCCATCAGGGACACACCTCGAGGGAACCCAAGAGCGTGATTTGTTATTGTGTGACTGCATTGCTAAGAATGTCATGTGTGGAGTGTCCTTGCTTTGCACTTCTCATCTTCTGGCCACTGTTGATAACAGAAATGATTCCTTCAATTCAGAGAAAACCCACACCACGCAAGTCTGAACAAAATGGGCATTTAATGGCAATCGTGGGTGGAGAGAGAGGCTACCTTCAGGTCTGGCCGGAATCGGCATTTAAACAGCGTCATCCACATGCAACTTCACAAATATCCTTCAGTGGGTGAAGGGATAAATATATATCTGGTGGTGTAGCCACTGAAGGGGAAACAACTTGATGGATAGTTGTTTCCATCTATGCAATAAAGCAAACGATGGATATCCACACAATGAGGATAAATCCCAAATGCATTTTGCTGCCAAAAAGAAGGCAGCCTCAAAAAGCTCCCTACTATACGATTCCATATGTGTGACAGTCTAGTAAAATCAGAACTGGAGGCATGAGGGACAGAGCAGTGATTGCCAGGGATCAGAGGCTGAGATTTAACTATTTCACTACAAAAACTCAAAGGATTAGGGATGGGGTGATGGAACTGTTCTGTATCCTGATTGTTGCGTTGGTCACATGACTCTATATATTTGTCAAAAACTCATAGTGCTATATGCCAAAAATAATCACACGAAGTAGCTACACGTAGGGAAACAAAGACTGCCCAGTTGTGGTTGGGCAACTACTATAGTCTTTGTACTCGATGCCTAGAAAATCTACTTTAGGGAATCTTTAAGACTGTTGTTTAAGGCTTCAGAGTTTAAACAGCATGAGCTCAGATGCCTTCAACATCCCTGCTACAATTCTTTAGGCTATTCAACTGCTTGAAAATTTATTTTTGCCTACCACAAAAATAAGTAAGAGCGGGACTTCCCTGGCAGCCCAGTAGTTAAGACTCTGTGCTTCCTCTACAGGGGCCTGATCAGGAAACTATTAATAAGATCCCACATGCCTTGCAGCACAGCCAAAAGGATAAAAAAGTAAGAGTATTTTCTGTCTGAATTAATTTCTCCAGCTAATCAGGTAAGTCAGGGTACCCTAAGATGCAGGAAGTGCAGAGTTGTGACCAAAACAGACAAGCAGAGGACACAGCCTGCTTTGGGGGAACTAAAAATTGTAACTGAAAAGAGAAGATATCTACACTTAAAACACTGATAATAAAAGAAGGTAAAAGTTGTATGGTTAACTTGCCTGATATGAGTTATGTGTGCCGCCAAATCTGAGAAAGAAGACATCAATATTGATTGGGAATTATCACAAATTTATCCTCAGTAGGATCCAGGGAATAAAATAACAGTAGTTACAGGGTCTTCCCTGGTGCTTCAGTGATTAAGAATCTGCTTTCCAATTCAGGGGACGTGACTTTGATCCCTGGTCAGGGTATTAAGTTCTCACATGCTGTGGGGCAACTAAGCCCTCTGGCCACATCTAAAAAGAAGCCTGCAATCAGCAACCAAGACACAACAGAGTCAAATAAATAAACAAATAAAATATTTTTTAAAACAGTAGCAATAACTAGGAAGTGCCTACTATGTGCCAGTCACCATTCTGCTTTATTTATATCAGCTCTTTACCTGATCCTATGAGATAGGATATTAATTTCAGATTGCTATCATTATTATTACATAATTATATAAGTAATATTATTATGTCCATTTTATTGATTGAAAAAATGAAGGCCCAGAGAGGTCAAGAAACATGCCTAAGGTCACACAGCATGTGAGGGGTGGAGCCAGGATTGGGCTCCAGAGCCCAGGCTCCGACTGCTATTCTCCACTGGCTCCCAAAACATTTCTCCTCTGATCCCATGACGGCTGCTGCTCAGGCTCAGTCACGTCCCTTCACCAAAGAAAGCAAAGAAGGGCTCCATTATTGCTTCTGACTGATCCTACGACCCAGAATAAAACCCACAGAGAACACAAAGAAAGAAGTAGAAACTTCCTCTGGTGGGTGGTGAGGGGAGTGACTGTCTCTTATACACATCTAGATGTGTATAAGAGACAGCCATGGGATTGCAGAGTCAGACACAACTGAGCAAAGCACAGCACAGCATAACAATATATTACAGTGATAATAAAAAAATAAAATATAGAGAATAAGGGTAATGAGAATAGACCCGTGGGGTGGGGGGGGGTGGGGGGCCCCACAAGGAGTGAATGGGAAATCTCTATACCTGTCAACTTCACTGTGAACCTATACTGCTCTTAAAAATAAAGTCTTCATTTTAAAAAGTAAGAAAGAAACTTCCTCCTCACACTGGCCGCAGGGGTTGTGCCATGAACCCCTGTCATAGGTAAAACCAAAACAACCCTGGGGAGTCTTGGGAAAAACAAAACCAAAAAACCCTCAATCCATTTTTTCTCAAATTTAATTCTGAGTTTATTCTGTGTTGGGCAGTCATCCTGGAAATGAAGGAACACAGAGGACAGCATTTCTGAAGGAGGAGGTAGCTCCCTGCACCCAACCTCAGGACACCCCGCAGGGCACTGGCTTCCCCGGCCCCCGCACCGGGCGCCCCCGACCCTGGGCTCCCCTCTCCTGCCACAGGTCGCCTCTGCAGGAACAGGGGCCTCGTGCGCTGCAACACTGCCACCTAGTGGCCGAGGCTGTTCCATGCTGCAAGAAGCAAGTGGTTGGTTCCCCATTTCCATAGCTGAAATGGGCAATACAGTTTGATTTGGAGACTTTAACCAAGACTCACTGCTGCTTTCTGGTAGAAAACTATTAGACAAAGCGCGATGACTCTCTGGGACCAGATTCTTTGTTGGCAGGCCACAGAAACCCCAACTCTGTTGGGCTTAAGTGACCTCAGCCTAGGACAAAGGGGACCACAGCAAAGTGGTGAGGGGAAGGGGAGAAGTATCCAGCACAACTAGGGTCTCTGTGCTCTGGAAGGACCTGAAAGTGCACCCAGGAGGGAAGAGGCACCACAGACCCCCAGAGACACTACCGGGTTTTCCCCGCCACAAACTGGCTACCAAGCCCAGTGATCTACAAAGACAGCGAGCCAAGCAGAGCTCCAGGCTGATCTCATGATCTATTCTCTCCCTTGTCTTTGTCCACTAGTTTCACCCCGAGAAATTGCAGAGAGGAAAGGAAATATTTTTGTCTGAATCTTTCACATCCTTCCAGGGAAATTCTGGCAGTTTTATGAAAGGGCTTTTCTTTCCTCTTTTTCAGTTCTACTTGCTCCAGGAGGAAATCTCTCCAGCCTCTGACTCAAAAACTACCCATGTTCTTCCCTCTCAGCGACCACCTGAGTGCTGAGAGACCCGAGCAGGGGAAGACGTGAAAACACCGATCCCAACATTGATGAATTCAGCCTGCGTGGTGACCGTGACAGGGGGACAGGACCACCCGGCACTGAGATGTCTACTAGGGAACCGTCCCCATGGAAAAAACACAGCCTATCACCTGCTGTACATCCAACCAGAGGTCACTCGGGTCCTGCTCACGTGCCTGGCTTCCTTGAAGGCCCCCTAAAGCCAAGGAGTAGGGGAGGAATCTGGGCTCCAGAGCAGGTGACCTTGGCTGGAAAATCAGCCCATTTTTCAACCATCTGGTCACCGTGGTGAGCACCCCAGCCCCCGGGAGGAACACAGGGGAAAAGGAGACAGGAGGATGATCCTAGGAGTTTGTGGGCATCAGATGGGATGGATCAGGCATACCCACTACCTTAGTGTTGCTATCGTGAAATGCCATTCAGTTCAGTTCAGTCGCTCAGTCGTGTCCGACTCTTTGCGACCCCATGAATCGCAGCACGCCAGGCCTCCCTGTTCATCACCATCTCCCGGAGTTCACTCAGACTCAC
>SJYT01083533.1:280084-293534 GCA_006410635.1 Cephalophus harveyi | reverse complement strand
GCAAAGTAATGTCTCTGCTTTTGAAAATGCTATCTAGGTTGGACATAACTTTTCTTCCAAGGAGTAAGCGTCTTTTAATAGGGTGGCTTAAACAAGAGACATTTATTTTCTCAGAGTTCTGGAGCTGGGGGTCCAAAATCAAGGTGTTGGCCAATTTGACCTCTGGTGAGAGCCTGCTTCCTTGCTTATAGATGGCTAGCCTCTCCCTGTATCCCCACATGGCAGAGAGGGGGAGTGCGGGTGTCTCTTCCTCTCTATTTTTTAGCCATGCCACACAGCCTGTGAACTCTTAGTTCTCCAACCAGGGATTGAGCTAAAGCCCTTGGCAGTGACAGCACGGAGTCCCAATCACCAGACTGCCAGGGAATTCCCTGTTCCTCTCTTTTCAAGAGCACGTATCCCACCACGGGGGCTTCACCCTCGTGACCTCGGCTAAAACTGATCACCTGCCCACAATTCACCTCCCATTCAGTCCATATGACCACTCATCCATCACGCATCCACTCAGGGCTTCTCATGGGCCAGTCCTGTGCCAAGCGCTGAAGGTAGGGGGGGCAATGGACCAGTGCAGCCCTGCCCCATGAAATTTTGTCTAGTTTGGGGGTGTGAACATAAAAAAGTCATTCCCATAATGAAAAACAAGGGTCATGACAGAAGAGGGGCTTCTAATACAATATTGTTTTAAGATTTTTTTTTGATGCAGACTATTTTTAAAGTCTTTACTGAATTTATTACAATATTGTTTCTGTTCATGTCTTGGGTTTTGGGCCTCGATGCATGTGGGATCATAGCTCACCAAGCAAGGATCAAACTCACACTCCCTGCGTTGGAAAGTGAAGCCTTAACCACTGGACCACCAGGGAAGTCCCATAATGCAATTTTGATGGAACCAATGCAGATGGGACCTGCAGTGGATTCAACAGTATCCATCAAAACCTCATGTCCACTTGGAACCTCAAAATGTGAACTAAGGGACTTCCCTGGTGGTCCAGTGATTATGAATTCGTCTTGCAATGCAGGAGACGTGGGTCCCATCCCTGATCGGAAAACTAAGATCCCACATGCCGCGGAGCAACTGCTTAGGTCTGCTGGAGCCTGAGCAACACCAGAGAGTCCATGTGCCACAACAAAAGATTCCATATCATGCAATGAGGATCCTGCACGCACAACTAAGACCCAATGCAGCCAAATAAAAATAAATATTTCTTTTAAAAGTGACTTTCATTGAAAATAAGGTCTTTGCAGATGTGATTAGGGCATATTGAATAAAAGCCAGTGGGTGGTATGTTTATAGGGGAAAGAAGAGGGATTTCCACGCACAGAAAGCCATGTGGATGAAGATGGGGACAGAGAATAATGGAATGAACCAGGTCAAGGGGTTGAAAGAGGGTCTGGGAGGAGGAGAGCAGCACGGGCAAAGGACCAAAGGTGGGGGACACAGAGCACTGCTGCAGGTGGGGGAGGAGAGAGACGCAGGCAGACTGGGGACAAGGTGGGCTCCAGGTCACACAGGGCCCGGTGGGGCCCCTTCACAGTGCCTGAACTTCATCCCAGGCCTAACGGGAAGCCTCTAAAGCAGCTGGCGTCACGGGAACACGGCACCACACAATGCGGTTGGTAAGCCATCGCCTTGGGATGATGGAGAATGGACTGGAAGCAGGAATGACCCAGACGGAGACAGACACAAAGGTCCAAGTCATTAAAGGGTAGTGACCTCGTTATACAAATGGACCAAAGGCGGCTCCTGTCTGCTAACCAACCCCCACGCTGTTTATTTCTTGAGAACTCAGCTAGGACCATTAGCCCAAAGACTGCTGATGCCAAGCTCAATTTTTTACATATGCAATTGCTTTAAATGTAGCCCAAATAACCATGGTTTTATAGCCATTTAGATTCTGCTTGTTTTGCATATCCCAGGCACTCAACATCTGCTACCTTCCATAAGAAAAAACCCTGGACAATAAAAGATCCCCAGGTGTTATGGCCCTTTGGTGCTCCCTGACCTCCTACTGAGCTCTGGACACGTGAGCCCCACCTCCTTACCCCCAGCTATTGCCCATCTCCCCAGGGAAAGTGCTGCCTCTCTCGTGGTTCCGGTCATCTCATGGTCATATCTTTTGGTTTATCAGCTCCAATTTCCTCAAAGTCACCATGCTCTCTACTGCAGAAAGGGCCAGTAGGATGGAGAAAAGGTTCAAGAGATTTTGAGAGGACTGGGGAATTACCTAGCTATGGTGGGAGGGGAAAGGGAGCTGGAGAGGAAAGAAAGAATTAAGAGTTGTGCTGGGCTGAGGCTCGGGCAAAAGGGTGGGACAGTCAAGGAAACCAGGGAGAGCATCCCTGGGGGAGAAGGATGCACTCTACTTGGGGCATAGTGAGTCTGAGAGACGAGTGGGCCCACCCGGTAGAAATGCCCACGAAGTCATGCATTAGACACTGCAGCCACAGCTCAGCAGGACTCTGAGTGAGGGAGGGATGTGGATGCTGCCAGAAAGGAGATGGCAAGAGCAGTCACTTGGGGAAGCAGCCCAAAGAGATACCCACAGAGTGGGAAGTGACACCCTAATGTGGGGGGCTCTGGCAGGTGACAAGGAGCTTGAAGAGAAGGCTCCAAGGAGCACTCATGATGTGGGGCAGAGGAGAGATGGCTGTTGTTATCAGAAAAGCCATCATTGGGGTACTGCCCTGGGGTCCAGTGGCCGTAATTCCGAGCTCCCAATGCAGGAAGCCTAGCCTCAATCCCTGGTGGGGGAACTAGATCCTGCATGCCATAACTAAGACCCAGTATAGCCAAATAAATAAATATAAATAAGTATTTTTTTAAAAGAACAGCTATCAGAGTGCTAGGAAGAATTCTGAGAAGGAGGGATCCTTCCCTGAGAAGAACCCGAGCATTGGACAACAGTTTGGATGAACCCAGCAGAGTTTCAGTGGAGATGCAGTGGCAAGAAGCAGAATGATGGCGGTGAGGAGCAGGCAGAACACGAGGGAGGGAAGCGCCGAAAACAGACAACTCTTTCGAGAAACAAGGCCAGAAAAAGGAGGATCAGACTAGGAGTTAGAGGTCCCTCCCCTTGAGTCTGGTCCAAAACCATCTTCTGGTAGCTCTAACCCATCATGCCCTTTGGACGTCCCTGGTGCAGATAGAGAGAAGTGCTGTCTGCCCAGACATCCCCCTGAATATCTCCTGTAGAATCTGGAGCTGGGACTAGGGTACCAAATCTCCAGCTTTACTCAAATGCCCCCCCGGTTCCTAATTCCTGCCATCACCACTCCCCACTTTAAATAGCATTAAGCTGATCTTTACCACCTAGGTTGCTATGACAACGGAATGTCAGAGTGTGCTCCATCCTGAGCTCATGCCTTCTTTATTGAAAACAGGTCAATGAAGAGGGCGGGTAGCTTTTTTAGCAGAATCTGAAGTACTGAAATAAAGATTGTTGAGCCCAAGACCAGTCACTCAAAGAAAGAGTCATTATCCCCAAAGCAGTGAACAGATCCCGAATTGAGTCTCCTGAAGTCCAAAGGTATGGGGACTGGCCAACTGCTGGATGCTTGGGAGTCTTTTCCTTATTTTTTAAGCATTTGTTGTCTCCCCAATACCTGTTTCTCTTCTCTCCCTTTGAGGAAACACTTTGGCAATTTGGTCATCAGTGGGCATGTAACCCAAACCAGACCATTGGGATATAAACTGCAGAGATACAAGTTCTCTGGACCTGTGCAGAGGCTCCCCAGAGAGACCTCCCCTCTTCCCAGGAATAGTGTGGTGTGAAGATAAGAGCCCCAGGGCTGCAGACGGATGTTTCTGCACTGAGCAGGGAGTTCAGAGCTCCAGGGCATACGTCCCAGCCCACAGAAAGCAAATCCGAAGTCAGCCAGAAACTTGGTCCTTAGAAACCCTGAGCTGCTGGGTCAAGTCTCTGTCTCAAACTGGAGGAATCCTTGCACGCACACACATCTTGAATCTGTGGCATCCTGTGAGGTTCCATGACTTGTGTAGGAAGAGGAGAAACTGCCACCAGAGTCAGGCAGCTAGAAAGTTCCAACTAAAAAGTTGGAAAACAAAAAGTCCTTTTAAAAACAACACACAGGACGTGAGCATCTCCTTGCACCATAAAAATGAGCCAGTTTCCGATGAGACATCTGAGGCCCCGTGTTTCTGGAATTCTTTGCAAAAATGTCACATCCCTGATCAACGACTTTCCAATGCCAACAATCCATAGATTCAAATAATCATTGTTTGAATGTTTAATGAATAAATACACTGACCAACAGATTACTTTCCAGTCATTTCTCCAATGTGGCAACTTCTTCCAAACAGTTAGAGCCAACACAAGCCAGTCTGAACCGGAAAGTCGCTCCAGTCTCCAAAAAGTGTGTGCGTTCCATGTCCTCCTCCTCCTTCCTGGACCGGGAATGCCTCTCACATAGCCACGCAGTTTACGGCGCCTCAGGACGGTCATGCTGTGATGAGAATTCAAATGCTTTCTTGTCGGCTGGGATGTTGTGCTTTTCTCTGAGTTTCATGTGTTTGTGTTTCCCAAGACATGGCAGCTGTGTCCTGAAAAGTCATCTGCATTCCTTATTCAATTTGCAAAAATCATAAACTTGGTGGGGTTGATGTCACAGGCTATGACGGCCTCCCCTGTTTCCTAACTATGTCAGTGGAAAGACTCCCGGAAGGGCTCTCTTGTTTGTCTTTCCGGTAGATAACTGTCTATGCCAGTGGGCCAGAGGAATTTTGATCAAACCCCATTGACGTTGGAGTCTTTTCCTTCCCAAACTGGGAGATGCCACCTCTTATCTCCAGCTGACAAAAATTGAAAAGATCAGATCTACTGTGGTTTGGTGAGTCTCTGTGGACACAATCTCATTCATCACTCAAAGGTGTAAAATTGATCATTTGACAAAATCCATCCGAAATTCATCTGCACATATACTTTGAGTGAGTAACTGGCCTTCCCAGAATTTATCCTAATACACCTGCACACAGGTGAAATGACAGACGTGCAAGGTTCCTCTTGGAAACAATCTTTATAACACTTTCTCGAGTTTCTGTGTGCCAGGTACTGTTTAAGCACTTTCTATAGATGAGTTCATTTCCTTGTCACGCTTCTGGGAGGAAAGCAGGTGAGACCAGGAACTCCACTGAAAGATGAGGAAGCTGAGGGATACCATGAGGTGAAGCAATTTGGCCAAGCATTTTTGTAAAGGGACGAAGCCTGGAAACCAGTCAAGTGTTCATCAATAAAAGAGTGGCTGCATCCGTGCTGTGACAGCCATACCATGAAGTGAAATTACAGGACGTGAAAAAATGCAGCTTTTTATGTTAGAAAAAGATCTCCAAGACGTGCTGCATGTTAAGTGAAGACAACTAGGTACAAAACAGTGTTTGTGGTTTGCTAGTATTTGAGAGGGGAAAACAAACTATATATACATACGGAAAGATATAGTTATGTGCTTTTCCATGCATGAAGCTCTCTGAACACACTGTGGAGAAGCTAATAACCCTGGTTGCCTGTGCAAAAGAAAACTGGATCGCTGTTGGGCAGTCAAAATTTTTTTCATTATAGTATCACTTTTTTTCATTACCATTATTTGCATACTTTTTGAAATTTCAGGCATATGAATCTGTTTTGTCTTCACAGATTTTAGTGGTCCTATTACATACCATAAGATGTACTCATTTTAAGGGTACAGTTCGATGCAAATCTATAATCATCACCACGATCCAGCTTTAGAACTGTGCCATTGCCCCGAAAAGTTCCCCGTGCTAGTATGTAGGTGACCCCCATCCCCACCCATGCCCCCAGGCAACTACTGATATGCTGTCTGACTATAGTTTTGCCTTTTCTAGAAATTCATATGCGTATGTAGTCATACCATATGCATACTTGTAGGTCTGGGTCCTTTTACTCAGCATGGTTATTTGAAAGTCACCCTCATTGTTTCGTGAATCAGTGGGTGATTCCTTTTTACTCTGTTGTATGAATATGCCATAGTGTGTTCATCTGAGCCATTTCCAGCTGAGGGCAATGATGAATAACAATAACGCTGTTAGGAACATTCACAAACAAGTCTTTCATTTCTATTAGGTTAGATATCTAAGGGTGGAATTGCTGAGTCATAGGGCAGGTGTCCATTTGGTTTCACTTTCCAAGAAGCAGCCAAACTACTTCCCAAAGCATCTGCACCCTTTTACATTTCCATCCACAGGAGTCCAGTTTCTCTACATTCTTGTCGACACTTGATATCATCAGCCTTTTGTATTTTGGCCACCCTGTTGTTCTCATTACTTTTTTTTTTTTTTAAAGATTTTTTGATGTGGACAATTTTTAAAGTCTCTACTGAAGTTATTGCAGCATCGCTTCTGTTTTATGTTTTGGTTTTTTGGCCCCAAAGTATGTGGGATCTTAGCTCCTCCACCAGGGATCATATCCACACCCTCTGCCCTGGAAGGCGAAGTCAACCACTGCACCACCAGGGAAGCCCCTCTCATTCCAGTTTTAATCTACATTTCCTTAATGACTAATAGCATCGAGTATCTTTTTCTGTCTTCAAAACATATTTTTAAATCTGAATCTGAAACTACTCTATAGAAACTGAGGAATTTCACGCAAAAATTAGGAACTCTGATTTCTCTCCCTAAAATCTGACAAATCTGACATTCATGGAGACCCAACACCTCTTTTCCAGAAATCTTGCTTTCTAATTTTTCTGACATAAGGAAGCAATCCATTGCATATACTGTATATTATAATAGTAATATCTTTAGTGGGATCTGGAGCAGCATCCTTTCATCAAACCAACAATGGTTCCCAGACTTTCCTGATGTCCAGTGGTTAAGACTCTGAGCTCCCAATGCAGGGGGCCCGACTTCAACCCCTGGTCAGGGAATTAAGATCCCGCCTCCCACAGCTAGGACCTGACATAGCCAAATAAATTTTTTAAAATAAGAAAACCAACAATGGTTCCAAAGTCAAGGATAGGAACATTCATTCTCGTGGTATAAGTCATAAATGAGCTCAGGTGAGGTTTTGCCACCAAATGACTCTGCTAAAAATTTACCCAAAGCATTTCAGTTTTCAGAGCTTTGAGGATTTGGAATTTCACATGAAAGATGATGACTCTGTAACACCTGCTCCCCTGCACCAGAAGGGTCAGTCAATTCAGTCCAGTTCAGTCACTCAGTCATGTCTGACTCTTTGCGACCGCATGAACCGCAGCACGCCAGGCTTCCCTGTCCATTACCAACTCCTAGAGTTTACTCAAACTCATGTCCATTGAGTCAGTGATGCCATCCAACCATCTCATCCTCTGTCATCCCCTTCTCCTCCTGCCCCCAGTCTTCCCAGCATCAGGGTCTTTGCCAGTGAGTCAGCTCTTCGCATCAGGTGGCCAAAGTATTGGAGTTTCAGCTTCAGCATCAGTCCTTCCAATGAACATTCTGGACTGATTTCCTTTAGGATGGACTGGTTGGATCTCCTTGCAGTCCGAGGGACTCTCAAGAGTCTTCTCTAACACCACAGTTCAAAAGCATCAATTCTTCAGCGCTCAGTTTCTTTATAGTCCAACTCTCACATTCATACAGGACTACTGGAAAAACCATAGCCTTGACTAGATGGACCTTTGTTGGCAAAGCAATGTCTCTGTTTTTTAATATGCTGTCTAGATTGGTCATAGCTTTTCTTCCAAGGAGCAAGCGTCTTTTAATTTCATGGCTGCAGTTACCATCTGCAGTCTGCACCAGGAGGGTGTGTGCTTTCAAATGCTGGCGATCTCCAAATAGAGGACCAGGACATTTTCTCAGGGCATTTTCCTTTGTCCTATGAGCAGGCTCAGGACTGGGGTAAATGCATTTGCTTCCATTTAAGTCAGTCAAAGACCGTGAGATCTACTTAGATTCCCACCCGCTCAGAACCTCCTTGCTGTCTAGATTGGTCATAGCTTTTCTTCCAAGGAGCAAGCGTCTTTTAATTTCATGGCTGCAGTTACCATCTGCAGTCTGCACCAGGAGGGTGTGTGCTTTCAAATGCTGGCGATCTCCAAATAGAGGACCAGGACATTTTCTCAGGGCATTTTCCTTTGTCCTATGAGCAGGCTCAGGACTGGGGTAAATGCATTTGCTTCCATTTAAGTCAGTCAAAGACCGTGAGATCTACTTAGATTCCCACCCGCTCAGAACCTCCCCTGTACTTAAAGAATGAAAGGACTCCTGCACTCTTTACAAAGGAAACAAACCTGTTCCTTTTCCTAGCTGGGTTTACCCAGGATTTCCCACCTGGACCCCCCCTCTTATCCTCTCCACCAACAGGCCTGCTCCACACTCACAAAAGCTGACTGTTTCAAAATCTACTGGCAAATCTTATTAAAGTAATCCCCCTCCCTGAACCCAGATTATTACAGCCACCTTTACAGCAGAATAAAAATTAATTTTCTCTACTATAATAAGAACGATAAGAATGAATCACTTGGGACCAAATAAAGATTACAATTAGCCCCAGCAAAATAAATCTAAATTTAATGCAGGCCAGCAATTTCTCTCCACTCCTGTTTCCTCTCTGGTTCCCGTATGAATGAGGCTGCTGGGTTAGACTACCTCACCGGCTGGGCCACTGTTGATACACTTCCAACAAGGGGCTCTGGGAGGAATGCCAGGATTCAAGCCAACACTCCAAACAAAGGCTGCAGGCTTAGTGCAGGACTTGGAGACATTGCGAAGGAAGGCCATGTCTTTGTCAGAAACAATGAGCTGGGCTGCTTGAGACAGGTAGCTCCTTCTGGATCCCTGTGGATGGTGTGGTTAGCTAACCTCTCCGCCTGATTATTTACCCCCTTCTGGTAATCCTCTCATTCCAGTTTTAATCTACATTTCCCTAATGACTAATAGCATCGAGTATCTTTTTCTGTCTTCAAAACATATTTTTAAATCTGAATCTGAAACTACTCTATAGAAACTGAGGAATTTCACGCAAAAATTAGGAACTCTGATTTCTCTCCCTAAAATCTGACAAATCTGACATTCATGGAGACCCAACACCTCTTTTCCAGAAATCTTGCTTTCTAATTTTTCTGACATAAGGAAGCAATCCATTGCATATACTGTATATTATAATAGTAATATCTTTAGTGGGATCTGGAGCAGCATCCTTTCATCAAACCAACAATGGTTCCCAGACTTTCCTGATGTCCAGTGGTTAAGACTCTGAGCTCCCAATGCAGGGGGCCCGACTTCAACCCCTGGTCAGGGAATTAAGATCCCGCCTCCCACAGCTAGGACCTGACATAGCCAAATAAATTTTTTAAAATAAGAAAACCAACAATGGTTCCAAAGTCAAGGATAGGAACATTCATTCTCATGGTATAAGTCATAAATGAGCTCAGGTGAGGTTTTGCCACCAAATGACTCTGCTAAAAATTTACCCAAAGCATTTCAGTTTTCAGAGCTTTGAGGATTTGGAATTTCACATGAAAGATGATGACTCTGTAACACCTGCTCCCCTGCACCAGGAGGGTCAGTCAATTCAGTCCAGTTCAGTCACTCAGTCATGTCTGACTCTTTGCGACCGCATGAACCGCAGCACGCCAGGCTTCCCTGTCCATTACCAACTCCTAGAGTTTACTCAAACTCATGTCCATTGAGTCAGTGATGCCATCCAACCATCTCATCCTCTGTCATCCCCTTCTCCTCCTGCCCCCAGTCTTCCCAGCATCAGGGTCTTTGCCAGTGAGTCAGCTCTTCGCATCAGGTGGCCAAAGTATTGGAGTTTCAGCTTCAGCATCAGTCCTTCCAATGAACATTCTGGACTGATTTCCTTTAGGATGGACTGGTTGGATCTCCTTGCAGTCCGAGGAACTCTCAAGAGTCTTCTCTAACACCACAGTTCAAAAGCATCAATTCTTCAGCGCTCAGTTTCTTTATAGTCCAACTCTCACATTCATACAGGACTACTGGAAAAACCATAGCCTTGACTAGATGGACCTTTGTTGGCAAAGCAATGTCTCTGTTTTTTAATATGCTGTCTAGATTGGTCATAGCTTTTCTTCCAAGGAGCAAGCGTCTTTTAATTTCATGGCTGCAGTTACCATCTGCAGTCTGCACCAGGAGGGTGTGTGCTTTCAAATGCTGGCGATCTCCAAATAGAGGACCAGGACATTTTCTCAGGGCATTTTCCTTTGTCCTATGAGCAGGCTCAGGACTGGGGTAAATGCATTTGCTTCCATTTAAGTCAGTCAAAGACCGTGAGATCTACTTAGATTCCCACCCGCTCAGAACCTCCCCTGTACTTAAAGAATGAAAGGACTCCTGCACTCTTTACAAAGGAAACAAACCTGTTCCTTTTCCTAGCTGGGTTTACCCAGGATTTCCCACCTGGACCCCCCCTCTTATCCTCTCCACCAACAGGCCTGCTCCACACTCACAAAAGCTGACTGTTTCAAAATCTACTGGCAAATCTTATTAAAGTAATCCCCCTCCCTGAACCCAGATTATTACAGCCACCTTTACAGCAGAATAAAAATTAATTTTCTCTACTATAATAAGAACGATAAGAATGAATCACTTGGGACCAAATAAAGATTACAATTAGCCCCAGCAAAATAAATCTAAATTTAATGCAGGCCAGCAATTTCTCTCCACTCCTGTTTCCTCTCTGGTTCCCGTATGAATGAGGCTGCTGGGTTAGACTACCTCACCGGCTGGGCCACTGTTGATACACTTCCAACAAGGGGCTCTGGGAGGAATGCCAGGATTCAAGCCAACACTCCAAACAAAGGCTGCAGGCTTAGTGCAGGACTTGGAGACATTGCGAAGGAAGGCCATGTCTTTGTCAGAAACAATGAGCTGGGCTGCTTGAGACAGGTAGCTCCTTCTGGATCCCTGTGGATGGTGTGGTTAGCTAACCTCTCCGCCTGATTATTTACCCCCTTCTGGTAAATGCATTCCAGTTTTCCTTTGGGAACAATCTCCTCTCCTTCTTGGTATTTTGCTGCTGCTGCTGCTGCTGCTAAGTCGCCTCAGTCATGTCCGACTCTGTGCGACCCCATAGACGGCAGCCCTCCAGGCTCCCCTGTCCCTGGGATTCTCCAGGCAAGAACACTGGAGTGGGTTGCCCTTTCCTTCGCCAATGCATGAAAATGAAAAGTGAAAGTGAAGTCGCTCAGTCGTGTCCAACTCTTCGTAACCCCATGGACTGCAGCCCACCAGGCTCCTCCGTCCATGGGATTTTTCAGGCAAGAGTACTGGAGTAGGGTACCATTGCCTTCTCCGTCTTGATATTTAAGGTAGCTGCAATTCTACTCTCATCTCCAGGAATGGGTACTTGACCCAAGTCTGGCCAGTCAGAGACTCAGCACAGGTCAGTGACAATGAGGCACAGGACTTCTATTTGAAATACTTGGCAAGAACTCTTTATTCCCTCTGGCTTTTACTGAGAGGTCTTCTTATCCCCAAACGGATGCATAGAATAAGCTCATCCTCAAAGGAAATCCGAGATAAGGTCTTGATAACAATATTTTAACTGCTAGATCAAGCCATATCTGAAGCTTTTCAGCTGTATGAGCCAATACATTCCTTTTTTTCCCTGTCTTATGTTTTCTGTCTCTTGAAACCAAACGTGCCCTCACAGGCGTAACTGTTTCTTGGCATTTCACAGAAAAAAATGAGCCCTTCACTAAACTGGGCCCTCTGTGATAATAAATAGGATGTCTGATTCCTCAGAGGACTAAAGAAGACAGGATTTCACCCACAAAGACATAATGGCTCAGATCTAGGTCCCCAGGCAAACAGGAAAGTAATGGGGTGATACAGGAGCATGACTGTCCAGTTTAGACTTGGAAGTATGCTCAACAAGCAAAAAACAAGCTCAGTTTCCTGAAGGGCCAAAAGCTCTGATCTCCACCAGGAGGGATGGGTCTGAGTTTCCCAAGTGTGTGTTGTTGGCATTTCCAGATGATTTTGATAAACAGCTGGCACTTTGAATCCACCCACACTGCCTGGTATCAAATAGCCTGAAAATTCCCACACTAACAAGGCTGCTTTCTGCCTACTTCCAACAAAAAGTAGGTGAGCTTGGGCACTACCCCTCCATGCAATGCAAACCCTGCAGTATGAGTCCAACAGAATGGCAAGGACCTCAGAGATCCCTCCACAGTGACAATGGGAAGATGGGGTTTGGTTTTTCTTCCCCTTCCTCCTCTCTAGCTTGCAAGTTTCTTCTATCCTCAATAAACTCTATCCCCTGTGACCTTGTGGAATGCATCCTACACCCTGGTGCCCAACAGGCGGCCAGCTAGACTGATCCAGCTTTCCTGACAAAGAGGAGCTGTTGTCTTGGCAAGGCTTTGCCCTAGGGCATCTGACTGATCCCCTGAAGAGCAAGCCCCTCTCTGCTCTCTCTCTCTCTATTTGAACAGAGAAGACCCCTGTCCTCTGGGGGTCAGAGAGAAAGGCCCACCCACAAGCAGAGGGTGGACAGGCTGCCCCCATCACCCAGGGTCAGTGAGAAGGAGGACAGCCCAGACCCGAGGGGAAGCACACAGTTAGTGCCCCCCACCCCAGCGGCATGGGGAGGTTAGCCTGAGGTCACCATTAGCCGTGGGATCTGTGAAGGGTCAGGGTCAGCCTGTGGCCAAGAGAAAAGAAGCAGTGTGTGCGATCAGAACAGGAGGCTGGGCAGCAGCATGAGTCAAAACCAACTGGTCCTCACGGGGCTTTGAACTTGAGACAGTAGAGCCATTGACAGGGGAGCATTTGGAGCTGAAGGAGCAGAGGGCCTCTCCTGGGGGAGGGGGTGCATGTCCTCATTACTTTCCCTCCTCCCTCCCCCACCTGTCACTCCTGAGAGCTTGTCCGGAGGTTCTAGCAGGGGAGCGCAGCTACTCGTATACCCTTGACCGAAGACCGGTCCTCCTCTACCAGGGAAGGTGGTCCTCTTCAACCGAGTATGCAGCTCCAGGAGGGGTGGGCGTGGAGTGGTGAGGGAGGAAGGGGACACCCGCTGAGCCAGCCAGATCAGTCGAATCCGCCCTGGTGATTAATGGGGTGACAGGTGTCACTACCAGATTGCCCTCATGTCCCACCTGTAACCCTCGAGTTCACTGTCATCACTAACGGCAGCTACCACGTCCCGCACACTCATGGCACCCGGCTCTGAGTGAATGCCCTACAGGCACCACCGCCGCAGGAGGCTCCTGCACCAACCCTGGGAGCACAGTCACAGGGGCTGAATCCCACCCTTTCTATAGGTGAGGAAACCGACACTCGGAGAAGACCCAGCTCTAATCCAAGGTCACTGGGACAGTCCAGCCACTTCTTCCGATTCTCTTACCACTTCTCTGCCCTGCTCACCTGGGAAACTAAGGTCTCACTGATGGCCTCTGGGAACACGCAGTCAGTGCCAGGGAGGAAACCAGGGACTTTCAGTCCATTGCCTTTCAGACTTTTTTTTTT
>SJYT01083533.1:21411-279138 GCA_006410635.1 Cephalophus harveyi | reverse complement strand
ATAAGGGTGGTGTCATCTGCATATCTGAGGTTATTGATATTTCTCCCGGCAATCTTGATTCCAGCTTGTGTTTCTTCCAGTCCAGCGTTTCTCATGATGTACTCTGCATATAAGTTAAATAAGCAGGGTGAAAGTTATCTATTTTATACCTAAGAGTGTATGTATGTCAATCCCAATCTTCCAATTTATCCCTCCCCTGCTTAACTCCTTGGTATTCATCTACTTGTTCTCTATACCTGTGTTTTTATTTTTGCTTTGTAAATAAGTTCATCTGTGCCATTCTTCTAGATTCCACAGATATAGATATTAGACAATATTTGTTTTTCTCTTTCTGACTTACTCCATTCTGTATGACAATCTCTAGGTCCATCCACATCTCTACAGATGACTTGATTTCATTCCTTTTTATGGCTGAATAATATTCCATTGTATATACATACCACATCTTCTTCATCTACTCCTCTGTTGATGGACATTTAGGTTGCTTCCATTGTATTGGAAAAGCTTCCATCCCAATTGGCTATTGTTTTGGCTATTGTACATTGGGGTGCAATGTACAATATTTTAATGTACAATGTATTTTAAACTATTTTTAAATGTATGATGTGGTATTTAAGATTTGCAAAAGAGTGTTTGAAACAATAAATGCACACATACACTGAAGAAATACACCATCACGGGTCAGCTGATGGCCCTGGGCTCAGTCCCCATCACATTCCCCTCCTGACCCCAAAGGAACCCCTTTTCTGAACTTGGGGTTCCTCATGATTGCATTTTCTTTTACCTTGACCACAGTATATGATGTCTACTTACACCATGATATACTGTATTGTTTCTGGAGTTTAAAACATTGTATAAATAGGAGTATACTCTATTCCTTTGCAATTTGCATTTTCCACTACACGTTGTATTTGTGAAATTCACATCTATTGATACACATTGCTGTCACCCACTCATTCCGCTACTGTATTACATCCCATTGTATGGAAATACCATATGGATCCATTCTCTTGCTGGATATTGAGGGGGGTTCCAAGTTTCTGTGAAGAGATATAATGTTTTAAGAAACAATTCTCATACGTGGCTCCTTGTTTACATTTATTTGCATTTCCATTTACAGTGGAGTTTCCAAGTTGTTTCAGGAAAGAACAACTTTCTTATGGGGAAGCTGATAAAGATAAGCACTAAGAGCTTTCTGGATGCAGCAGAAGCGGGTCTGGAGTCCCTCCCGCTAAGCCTACCCCACCCTCTCAGCATCCCCAAAAGGCGAAGGCTCAGAGTAGAAGCGCAGCAGTTGGGGTAATTTGCCAACAGCCACCTGTCATGGAAACGGAAGGACTAGAACCGAAAGCCAGTGTCCTGCTCCCAGCCCAAGAAAAGCCAAAGGCAGGGACTGAGAGAGAAGATCACCTCTTTCTCAGCACTGCCCGGCTGGCAAGCCAGGGGTGCAAGTGTCCTGGTGCTTCTGCACATCGACTGCTTAGGGGAGGAGGAAGCAGAGAGCCTCTTTCTACGCAGATGCCTATGAGGCCACAAAAAGCTCTCATGGGGACTTCCCTGGTGATCCAGTGGTTGGGAATCCACCTGCCAATGCAGGGCATACAGGTTCAATCCCTGCTGTGGGCAGATTCCACATGCTGCAGAGGAACTAAGCCTGTGTACCACAACGTTGAGGCCCACATGTCTTAGGGCCTGTGCTCCACAACAAGAAAGGCCACCACGTGAGAAGCCCGAGCGCCACAACCAGAGAGTAGCCCCGCTCATCAAAACTAGAGGAAGTCTGCACATCAGTGAAGACCCAGCATAGCCATAAATAAATGCATATATATATATATACACACAAATTTTTTAAAAGCTCTCAGTGAATGTGAATAACAGTATTTAACATTTATACAGCACTCATTCTGTGTGGTGGGACCATCCCAAGCACCTGACATGCAGTAATCCATTTTTACTTTCTCGACAAGCAGAGGTACCATGGTCCGCTCCTTCATGGGATGAAACAAAAGCACAGAGAGGTGAAGTCACTTGCTCACAGTCACACAGCTAGCAGGGGTGGAGGCAGAATCTGAACCCAGGTAGTGGCAGGTTGCCCACTCGGAGCCCCTACCGGTCGAATGCCACCTATGGAACTCATCCTTAAGAAAACACCAAGAAGAACGAAGGCAGGCACCACAAACACAAGCACGAGCTGGGCCAGGAAGGCAGTGCAGAGTGAAGCGAGCAAGCAGAAGAAAATGAAGAGAGGCTTGGGAGGAGCCCCGCGGCGCAGCCTCTGGAGGAGACATCGCACCCTCACCCAGACAAATTATCCATCGGTTGTGATTTGCAATTGCTCTGTGCCTTTTCTAGGCTGAATCTACCTCCTCTGAGTGCATGCCTGCCTGGTCTCCGGGACAGGTCAAGTTGACAAGCCCAGAAGGATGCCCTCTTCAGTGAGGAAAAACAGCAGAAGCCAGGCCAGGGAACCCAAGAGCCTGACCCACACAACAGCCCCTACTCCACCTGCAAGCACCTCGCCCAGCCACCCAGGCTCACAGCCTCCCACCCTCCCAGGCAGCTAAGGGCAGTGCTTTGCACAAAGAAGACATGTCTCAGTTCATCTTGATTCTGATCTATGACAGAACAGCCAGGCGGTCTGGGTCATCAGCGCCAAAGAAAGGCAAATCCATCCCAACTTCTAACCCCTGAGACTCAGCCGGAAAATGACAACAGCCCCGGAAATGTCGCTAATTTGCGCTGGAAGAAAAGATCTTTGTGCCTCCCTCGCAAGGGTTCGTGACCTTGAGCTGTTCCCAGCTTAAGAGGATTTGCTGGGCTCAAGCCCTCGCTGGCTCAGTCTCGTGCTGGAAGAAGCGGCTGAGCCTCTTGTGAGCCCAAACGCAGAGGCGCCTACTCAACAAGAAGCAAGAAGCCCATGGGAGCCCGGTTGTCACCTGTCTCCTAATCCTCTCACCCCACTCAGGGCAGAAGGCAGTGTCTTTTTGAGAACCTGTTCTGAGAGGGATAGAGGGGAAGGGCTGCCCCCTGCTGTCAAGTCGATGCCAAATTTCAGCAAAACCTCCAGCTACTAAGGAGGGGCCATTGCTGCAGAAGGCAAGACCTTGTAAACCTTCTCAGACGCCCACAAGGCACGTCGACGCTGGTTCCCAAAGGACAAATGCTGAGCCGGCTGCTGGACCACAAATTGGATGGAGATTTTCAGAGAAAGAGCGCATCATGGAATTCACTCCGCACACTCAGCCAAAGGGTTCTGCACACAGTTATATACGAGCTCACACACTGCCCAGGCAGATGCCGGATGGAGGGAAGAGAAGAATTCCTAGCCCCACTGATAGGAATTCCATTCAGTTGGTACATACACTGAAAGCCCCTCGTGGATCAGGAGACAGAGAAACAGAGATGCCCCTACTCATCCCCCATGGCTTGGTGATGCCTGGCACCAACTGTGGATTTCGTGCAAAACTAAGATGCAGGAGCCCTTGACCAAAAATTTTTTTAAAGAATTTCAGCAATTTCCCTGGTGGTCCAGTGGTTAAGAATCTGCCTTCCAAGGCAGGGGATGTGGGTTCGATCCAGGGTCAGGGAACTAAGATCCCACATGACTCAGGGCAATTAAGTCCAGAAGCCTGGGTGCCCCAGTGAAGATACAGCCAAGCCAAAAAACAAAAACAAAAACATTCAAGCCAGCGACAACAAAGCATTAAACAAAGTATAGGACCCTCCTGAGGGCGGTACCCTGTGTAACTGCAGGGTCACATGTCCACAAAGCCAGTCGAGGATGCACGTGGCAGAAAAATAGTTTAAATCAATGGAGGGAAGGAAGGAGAGAGAGAAAGAGGTAAGGGGAAATCAAGAAAGAGAGGAAAATGTATATTTAACTCCAGAAAAGACAAATCCAATCCGTAGTGGCAGAAAGATAACAACAGTTACCTGGGGCTGGAGAGGGTTAGATGGAGTAGGGGATGTACTGTATGGGAAGTGGTACAAGGTATTTGAGAGGTGATAAAAATGTTCAGAGCTAAATTATGGTGAAGATTAAATGTGTATATAAATTGTCAACATTCACCAAAATACTATCCACTTAAAATGGATATATTATACTATATGAAAATGATACTTCAATAAAGTTAACTTTTAAAAAAAGAGAGAGAGAGGAAAGCAAAGAAAAAAGGAAAAGACAAAAGGAAATACACTGGACCATGCAACTCACAACCCAGAATTGTTTATGCCTGCCTGGACCCAGAGGTTGACAGAATCATAAATGTCAATGTTTGTTGAGCCTTGCTGTGTTTTGGCCACTGTCCTAAGGGATTTACATGTATTAACTCATTTACTAGTAACAACAATTCTCTGAGGTAGGTTTTTACTGTCTCTACTTTTTTTTCATTGCAACCTCATGACACATACTTTATAGTGGCAAGTTTGTGCTTTTTCTTTGATTCTATTTATTTTTAATTGAAGTATAAGTGGTTTACAATGTTGTGCCAACCTCTGCTGTACAGCAAAGTGCTTCAGCTACATACATATAGACATTCTTTTTTATATTCTTTTCCATTATGGTTTGTCATGATATTGATTATAGCTCCCTGTGCTGTACACTGGGGCCGTGTTGTCTATCCAATTCTAAATGTAATCGTTTGCATCTACCAACCCCAAACTCCCAGCCCATCCCTCTCCTTCCCCACCCTCTTGGCAACCACAAGTCAGTTCTCTATGTCTTTGAGTCTGTTTCAGGCACAGCTTGATTAAGTAGTTTGCCCAAGGTTCCAAATGCAGTCTGTACCTAAGCCAGGATTCAACCCCTGGTGATCTGAGCCCAAGCTCACACTGGAGGTGTTACAGAGAAATTACAGAGTCCGTGTCCTCAGCACAAACAGGCTTTTAAATGACATGAGTCTCTTGACAAGCTGAGCACAAAGTGGTCTCTACTTTGCCACAGTCCTCACCACTCCCTATTACCTGCCCTGGAGATAGCCTCCCGACAGCTCTTCTGTTTCCACAGGAGCACCTGCTTCACTCCATAACACGAGCCTGCCACCTGGATCTGAAATGTCCTTCCAATCAGACACATCCTCATCACTGAAAGTCAGGTCTGGCCTGACCAGCCACAGGAGATACTACTTCAGCTTCTCCAGGCTGCATCTCACGCAGTCAGGAGGGAAATATCAAGATACTGAAACAAAGATGGATCATATATCCCTCATCCACGCTTCCTGCCCTCGCCGCCTGCCCTCTGAACTGCCCACTCTCTGCCCTGTTTGTATGGGATTTTGAGCAGAGGGGCACCATGATATGATTTACATTTTACAAAGGTTTATTCTGGTTCCTTGATGAGAACAGAGTGTAAGGAGACCACCATGAAAGCAGGAAGCCGTGACAGGGGTCGTGGCAGATTCCAGGCAGGATGTGATGGGGTTTGGAGCAGGAGGAGGAGAAAGATGAGGTCAGACCCTGAATATATTTGACACTAGGGATGATACGACTCGTGCACCTGGCCAACCAGAAGGACAAATTGCCATCAACTGCCATGTGTGTAAAACTCATGTCTATTTCAATTCATTTAAATCCCAATTAACTTTGATTTTAAAACACCATGTGGAAGTGGCAGCTGCCTCCCCTCCTGACCCAGGATTGAAATGGTCTCACTTTTATAACAGTTCAGCCTGGATCCCCTATGACTAACAGAGATGCCATACAGGGTGAGCACTAAAGAGCTGGGAACATCCTTAAAAAGTGAGAACTTCTCTTTGATAGGGCACGGGTTACAGAATTCTTCAGCAAACACCGACACATATCCCCCTTTCGTCATGCTCAATTACGTCTAAGAATATGTGAACATCTTCCCAAAATAGCCCAGAGGAATGAGCAGGAAAAATTCCACCCTGAAAGGTCTTTCACAGAAGAGTTTGGAAGCCTGGAAACAGGTGTGTATAATTGAACTGTCTCGGGCACCAGAACTCGGTGATGGGCTGCCTGACATGACACCGTATTTCATTTGTATAACTGCTCAGTCCCTGCCTCGAGTCAAGGAGACACCTAAGACCATTTCTCAAATCAACAAGCCCATTAGCAGACGGATAGGAGGTGCCCTGCTGAAACCTCTCTCTGCTCAATAAGAGGAAGAACCACTGAGTAGGGAGAAGGGAGAAAGGTCACCAGTGACTCTCTGTGTGGCTGGCCACTGTCGCCATGGTAACCAGAGGCCTAGCAGACCCAGAAGCCACAGAGAGGCAGCCCCATGGAGTCCCATGGCTGAAAGATCTGAGAGCAAACGGAGAAGTCTTGCCTCCCTGGAGGATGGGGGTGGTTATGTTGACTTGAGGAAAGGAATCTAACTTGCATGCCTGGATTCCGACCCAAGCTTCCCTGCTTATTAACTGTGGACTGTGGAGCTTACACAAGGGCTCTAAACCTCAGTTTCTTCATCTGTAAAATGGGAGAGACAACGGATATTGTGAGGAGTTAATACAAGTTCTCAATGCGGTGGGTAGCGCTCAGCAATTCTGCTATCATCCCAGCCACCATCCACACGGTCATCTCCACCCTGGTCTCCCCACAAGCCATGCCACTGCCGCCTGGAAGATCTGGTCCAACACCTATACAGGACTAAGAATGGCTTTGCCCTACTTATGGTGGGTGGTGTTTTCCTGACATGGCCGCAGCAGTATATCCATGTCACGTGCTCTTCTTACAGTTGATATGGACACACCTTCATGGGCCAGGGTCCCCTCCTTTTGGGTAGGGGTTAGCCTGTGGCTGCAACAGAAGCGACCCTATATGACAAAGGCAATACATTTCCTGATCCTCCTGGGATGCTGGGCCTTGTAACCAGCCGCCGTACTATGAGGAAGTCAGGCAGCCACAGGGGAAGCCCTCATGGAGGTGGTCCAGTCACAGCACAGCTGAGATCCCACAGAGAATCAGTATCAACTACCAGACATGTAAGTGAGCAAGTCTTCAGATGATTCCTTCCAGGTGCCCTAGAGGATAGCAAATGTTACAGAGACAGCTATCCCTGCCAAAATCATCAGTTAGAAAGCAAAACAAATGTCATCGTTGTTTTAAGCTACTATGTTTTGGGTTGGTTTGTTATGTGATCAGAACACAGCTTCTGGAAATTTTAATTTTGAACACAGCTCAAACTGATCACCATCCATAAATCTCCTGAGGGCTCAGCCAGGGGATAGACCTGGCCAAGGAAACACAGGTCCATTAACACCTCAGTAATGAATTCTAGAAGGGGAAGAGCAGGTGCTGATTTATGCCTGCTACATTGTCCATTTCCACCAAGAATGGAAATCCATGACAAGGATTTATATCTGAGAGTTCCCTGCCTAGGACAGAGTCTGGCACATAGTAGGTGCTCAGTGAATATCGGCAGAATGAATGAGAACATCCAACATAAAAAGATTCAAATAATTAAGATCCTAGAGTGTGGGAACATTCCATCTTGATGTCTGTTGGTAATGATGATAACCAAATGAATGAAAGCAAGCTGGAAATATACACTTTTGGTTAGCATGGAAAGAATCCACATCTGGCAGGTAAAAGGAGACACATGAAGTGCTATTTTTCTTTTCAAAGCTGTTTCTATGTTTATGAAAAGAAAAAGGGTGCCTTATTCTGTATAGTACATAACAACAAAGCATAAAAAAGTACACAATGAAGAATCTGGGGACTTCCCTGGGGCTTCAGTGACTAACGCTCTGTGCTCCCAATGTAGGGGGCCTGGATTCAATCCCTGGCCAGGGAACTAGATCCCACATGCTGCAACTCAGCGTTTACATGTTGCAACTAAAGATCCTGCATGTCACAACGAAGGCTGAAGATCACACATGCTGCAACTAAGACCCAGCACAGCCAAGCATTAGCAAGTATTTTTTAAAGAAAAAGAATCTGAATGTTTCCTGACTAGGATGTTCATCTCAGGACTGGTTGTAATAGTGAATCACTAGAGTTAGCCTAAATGCCCATCATTTGGAAAAGAGTAAACAAACCATGGTGCAAAGGAATATTACACAGCAGGTAAAAAGCATGCGGGAAGTCCAAATGTGCTAATGTGAATAGGTCTCCAAGATACATTGTTGGCTGCAGAAAAGCAAGTTACAGAATACTATGGCCAATACAACACTGAGATAAAAAGTTTAAATGCACAAAATAATATATTGTTCATGGCTCTACATATAAATAAAATATAAAAATGGTTTCAAGGATGCATGATCAGTTTATAATTGTGATTGTTTCTGG
Source organism: Cephalophus harveyi (assembly GCA_006410635.1). NCBI lineage: Eukaryota > Metazoa > Chordata > Mammalia > Artiodactyla > Bovidae > Cephalophus > Cephalophus harveyi. The sequence goes on along the minus strand of SJYT01083533.1, from coordinate 270,888 downwards.
GGTGGGTGATGAAATTGTGCAGAAGAGAATATCAACTTCCCCAGTAATATTCGAGGTTGTTTTTTTTTTTAATAAAATAATCAAAGACTTGTTGCAAATGTGACAAACTGTTAACAGCTGACATTTCTAGGTGCTAAGTACACTGATGTTGGTTACGTTACTCTTTGTACTTTTCATATTATTTTCTTTCTCAAAATAAAAATTATGTTTTAAAAAAAATAAAGTGAAGGCTTTTCACACTCTGCTGGGAGACTGTGAGTGGCAAGACCATTTTAGAGGGCAATTTATTATAATGGCAAATGCATCAACCTTCAGACACAGCAATCTCATGCCTCAGTGTTGACCTTGGAGAAAGGCATGAGTGCTCACAGGGCAGATGCCAGGATGCTAAGTACTGTTTGCAGCAACAGAAACTTAGAAACAGCTCAAATGTCCAGCAGTGGGAAAGAGCCACAGAATCTGGAGCAGTCCCATATTCTAGAACAATATCTAGAAGTGACGAAGAGTGACACAGACATCTATGAACTGGTATGAAATCATCTCCCCAATGTCAAGAGAAAGAAGGCAAGTTGCAAAAACAATTATGTGAAGTATAGCATTTGTGTGTTGTTTTTGAAAATATGTGTTGCTGGTTTTTTTTAAATATTTATTTGGCTTCACTGGGCCTTAGCTGTGGGGTCTTGCAGGGTCTCCGTCGCATCCTGTGATGCACACACTCTAGTTGCGGCTCATGGGCTTAGCTGCTTCGAGGCACGTGGGATCTTAGTTCTCCAACCAGGGATCAAACCCGCCGTGTCCCTTGCACTGCAAGGCAGATTCTTAACCACTGTACCACAAGGGAAGTCCCCATTTAAGTACTGTATTTTTCCATAGCTATATATGTTTATATTTAACTGCACAGAAAAGGTCTGAAATTTAAAAAAAAAAAAAAAAAAGGTGTAATGACTGTGGTTACCTCTGAAGAGATAGTGGGGGTAGAGAAATGGGGTTTGTGATGTTGATCATGATAAGTGTGAGGCTTATTCGTACCATTTTAATATTCACATGGGTAAATAATAGTAGCAGTAATAATAATAATGCAGACCCGAAGATGATGCTTCCTATTTGCCAGATGCTGTTCTAAGTGCTTGACATACATTCATCCGTTTGATATAAGCACAGCCCTGTGAGGTTGGATGAAGGATCCCAGGGCACAGAGAGGTTAAGAAGGTGACCTGGGAATTCCCTGGTGGTCCAGTGATTTCGCTACCATGGCCCAGGATCCAATCCCTAGTTGGAGAACTAAGATTCAAATCAGCTGTGCAGTGCAGCCAAAAAAAAACAAAGAAGCTTACTCAAAGCAAAGAGAGTAACAACTGTGACAGATTGAAACATAATAACTACATATAAATCCACGGGTTTGTATTAATAATACTCAAAACCTTTCTGAATCTACACCATTCATTCACTAGTTTGAAAATGAGCCCTCTCCGTGTGCCAGACAGAAATCCCAGGCCTTGTGGGGCAGACATTTTGGTGGGAAAAAGAAAGACCATCCACAGAATAAAAAAAATTAAGGACTTCCCTGACAGTCCATCAGCTAAGACTCTGCATTCCAATGCACAGCCTGGGTTCAAACCCTTGCTGGGAAACTAAAATCCCACATCTCAATGTGAGTTCATATGTTGCAACTAAGATCCAGCACAACAAAATAAATAAAAATAATATTAAAAAATTAGATGTATAGCACGTTAGCAATTTCAAGGGCCATGAATAAAAATAAAGACAAGAAGGGGATAAAGAATGTTGACAGAAGGGAGAAAGATGGTCACAGTGCTAGATAGGATGGCCAAGAACCTTCTCTTAGCAAGGGCCACCGGCCGAAAGGTCTGAGAAAGCAAGGGCAAGAGAATGAATGAGGCTCCAGGATGACGGAACAACAGGTGCAAATATCCTGAGGAAGGAACATGCCTGGGAAATGCCAGCGACAGTAGGATGCTGCTGTGCCCACATGGGTCAAGTAAACAGGTAAGAATTGAAGACCAAGTGGAGAAGCCTGATCACTTGGGATAGTCTGGTCCATTTTAAGGATAATGGCTTTTATTTGGAGTGAGACTAGTGCCATTGAAACATTGTGAGCAGAAGAGGGATGTGGTGCAATTAACACGCAGCAGAGCTTCTCTAGTTGCTGAAGGAGAAAGGATTGGGGTGAAGTGAGACCAGGGAGCTGGGGAGACCAGGAATGAGACTACTGCAATAGTCCAGGCAAACAATGATGGTGGCTGGGAGCAGGGTCAGGCAGTGGGGTGGGGGAAGGGAGAAAGGGTCAGATTCTGGATATATTTATTAGAAGGTAGAGTCTCAAGAATTGCTAATGTCTTGGATATGATAGAGAGAAGAGGAATCAAAGATGGTTCCAGGCATTTCAACCTGAGCAGCTAGAAGGATGGAGTTGTCATCAACAGAAATATAGAAGGCTGCAGGAGAAATGGGTTCGGAGCAAAGACCAGGTAAGGAGAAGATACCCTGAGACCTCCAGGGAGAGATGTCACATAGACGGTCAGACAGAGAAGTCTAGGGCTCAACGGAAGGAGTTGGTTGGAGACAAGACGAATAAGTATTATGCACCATCTGCTAAAACCTGAGGTTCCAAGAGCTACATTGGACGGCAGGTGTGTTTTATGAAGCCTGCATAGTATTTTTAATTTATATTTATTTCCCCCATTTCTCATAAAAGTCCAGATTTCCAGCCATGGTTTGAAAAATTGGAAGATCTGGCAACCCTGGACCCCTCTTCCGGCCTGGAGATGAGCAGCGTCTGCTCTCATTAGACCAGGCAGCCAACAGTGGCCCCCAACTGGCCACACCAAGCCATCACCTCACCTGCCTGGCCCCCAGGGTGTCTGAGTTTCTGTTCCCGGCACCAGACTCCAAAAACAACGAACCTCCGCTTTGACAACTGCTATAGCAACAAAACTAGTGAAGCCTGGAACTTTCAACTTTTTCTCCTGCCTCCAAAAAAGCATATTATGAGGCTCTCTCAGACAAAACAAACTAATATGATCTCTAACTTCAGTGGAGTATGAAGTTGTTAAACACACACAGCAACAGAGAACGAGATTCAACACCAGCCAGCCATGAATGAACACAAACAGCCCCATCTGGTTCTCATTTGCCTCCTCTTTCAAACTCGAGATCCCCACCAAAACAAAAATTACAGGTCGGTAGTGTGTTAGGAAGTTGTCTGCCACAGCACAGAAAATTTCCACTCCCCACCCCAAATCAGCCAAATGAAGATCAATGCATCGATAAAATGCAATGACGTGTTAACGCACACCTTAAAAAAGATTAAATGCTTTTTAGCCCAGTCTTAGGAAAACCTAATAAAGAATTAACTGTCCGCAACACCATGGAATTTCACTCAAGGTTTTACTTTATGTCAGGACTTCTTAGATCATTAACTTTTAACAGACAGGCTTCCCCCAGCTTTGGGACATGTGGCTGCCATCACAAGCAGCACTGATAAGTCATTAAAATTGGACCCCTGCTTCCTCTCAGAACTTCAGGTGTGGGCTCCAGCTGATGTCAAGGCTAAGACAAATCCCAGCCTCGCAAAAGCACGTGAATTTGTGCAGTTCAAAGATGTTAGCGGTATTCACTCCCCCAAGCCTCTGAGAGCTGAAGTGGAACTACCCAACTAAACTCCCACCCACGTCTGAACACTGATGGCAACTCCTGGAGGAAGTTGGAGGACAGACTGGAAAGTAGGTGGGTGGTCTCTGTAAGGCTTCGGGAGCATATCCACACACGCCACGGAGCTGGGGCATTCTCTCCACAGAGAATGAAGGAGCTGAGGCAGCCTCTTGCCAGTTGACCTGAGCAAGTTATATACCTCTCTGTGTCTTTGCGTCCTGTCTATAAAATAGGCTAATTTTTATCTCCCCCTATCTCACAGAGCTGCTGTGAGGATAAAACGAGTTAATTCTCCCGAAGTGTTTGGACCAGGTCCTAGTATCCACCGGTCACTCCATAAGTGGGAGTTACTGTGATTGTTGTTGTTGTTATTACAGAGACTTTTTTCCCTTTGTTGGACAGAGTCTCTGCATCACATAAGGTGTGGAGGGGAAGGGCTAATGCCATTGATGGATGACTTCTCTGGGATCACACTTGGGGGTCAAGATGCTGGCTGATGCCAGCTGGGGGCTGACTCAGCTTCCCCACAGCTCCTGGCCATGGCAGGCTGTGACAAGGAATATAAAGAAAACAGAGCAGGCTAAGAGGAGGGGGCAATCCCTATTTTAGGTAGAGAAATGAGGGAAGTAGTAGCTGGTGGGGAAGGATGGAGGAGGGTCAAGGGTACCTCTTTAAGATGGAGCATGTTTGCTGTTGGGAATGGTCCAGAAGAGAGCAGGGGCCATAATATAGGAGAAAGAGCTAATGAAGAGAGTCATCAGGTAGGTGGGAGGAGATGGGGATCAACACGGAAGCCTCGCCAGATTTCTCACTCTTTGATGTGTCCACCCATCCCTGGAAGATCTTGTCTCCATCCCTTTCAGGGCGTGTGTTCTCCAGAGAGAACCATCACTGTGATGGGCTAGTGCTGGTGCTGAACTGGTTGACATTTTGGACACCGCTCCCCTCACTGAGCATCTCAATTCTTTATTCCATTTACTGAGCTGCAGATAAGTGAGGACGGAAGCTACAACTGCTCCACCTAGTAAAACCGGCATAGAGTACAATGTGAGATGCGCAGTAGGTGTTTAATAAATGCTGATGAGATGAATGGCCAGCATGGACAGCTGCCGAAGGGTCCTATTTGGTTTCCTAAAATGTCAAGGATGGACAGTGTTGGAGCAGCACTAAACCAGAACGCTGGCCATCCCCGCACCCCCAACTCCTGCCTGGGTTCTACCTGCAGAGGATTGCCAGAAGAGGCTCTCTGTGACAGTGAGCCAAGGCAGGTACTCAGAGGAGGGACCCGCTCACCCTCTTGGCACACATCTGGTCTTCACCTGCGGTGGGAAGGCTGAAACGACAGTGCTGCTCATGCACCTGCCTGGGGACAGGAGACAAGCCCCTTCCAAGGGGTGGCGGGTCCCTGCTCCTCCCATCCACCCTGGTGGTGTAGGGATGCTCGCTTCACCAAGAGGGAAAAGCCATTCAGCAGTGACCCAGGCAGGACCGGGGAGTGGACCGATAATGTTCTGATCTGTGTCCAACGCAGTGACTTACAGCTCTGGGCCCCCTCTCTTTGACACTCTCCTATGCGCCTAGAGTACTTCTCCCCACCCCCAGACAAGCTCATTAACAGTCAGGCTGCTCTCAAAGACCAGTTAGGGACAAATGCACATCCTCCATAGCAGCAGCTGGAAATCAACAAGACCAACTGAGCACGTTAGGAGATTATCCAGCCAAGGCTGCGGGCTTAACAGCTTTCCTTGGCTCCTCTCACTCTGATCCCAGACTTAAGTGTAAGGAGCCTGATGAGCTTTGGTGCCCTCCAAACAACCTGGTCCTTATTCTACGATTCTCGGTACCATGCTAAAGAGTTTGTCTGAAAAGACACTTTGCAGCCATCATTCACGTGCGTACCCATTCATTGGACAAACAGCTGTGAGCACTTGCTAAGGGGACATGGCAAGGCACTCAGGACCCGCATGGCCCCTGCCTCACGGGGGGACATTCTCTCAGGAGGAAACAGACAACAATCCACACCCATTACAAGTGGATGACGCAGACTGAAGAGGGGACACGCGCAATGGGAAGATAGGGCAGGAGCAGGAAGGACTGGTGTGCTTGGGGTCATGAAGAAAGGGGTCACTAAAGCCATGACGGGTGGTGGAATCTGAACAAAGTTGGAAGGAGGTGAGGGAGGTGGCCAAACAGGTATCTGGGAAGAGCACTCTGGGGGACGGAGCAAAGGCTTAGGGGCGGGAGGCACACACAGGCTTGAAGAAAAGCGAGGAGGCCAGTGTGCCTGGAGCAAGAGGGTAAGGAGGACGGGGGCTCAGAAACATCCCAGCTCAGATCACGTCAGACCACCTTGAGGATCTGGCTTTTGTTTGAGTGAGATGGAGTCTTTGTAGGTTCTGAGCAGAGGAAGGACATGATCTAACTTAGGCTTTTAAAAGCTTACCAAATTCAGACTCAAATTGAAGAAAGTAGGGAAAACCACTACACCATTCAGGTATGACCTAAATCAAATCCCTTATGATTATACAGTGGAAGTGAGAAATAGATTTAAGGGCCTAGATCTGATAGAGTGCCTGATGAACTATGGAATGAGGTTTGTGACATTGTATGAACAGGAGCCAGGGATCAGGACCATCACTGTGGAAAAGAAATGCAAAAAAGCAAAATGGCTGTCTGGGGAGGGCTTACAAATAGCTGTGAAAAGAACAGAGGTGAAAAGGAAAGATATAAGCATCTGAATGCAGAGTTGCAAAGAACAGCAAGAAGAGATAAGAAAGCCTTCTTCAGCAATCAATGCAAAGAAATAGAGGAAAACAACTGAATGGGAAAGACTGGAGATCTCTTCAAGAAAATTAGAGACACCAAGGGAACATTTCATGCAAAGATGGGCTCGATAAAGATCAGAAATGGTAGGGACCTAACAGAAGCAGAAGATATTAAGAAGAGGTGGCAAGAATACACAGAAGAACTGTACAAAAAAGATCTTCATGACCCAGATAATCATGATGATGTGATCACTAATCTAGAGCCAGACATCTTGGAATGTGAAGTCAAGTGGGCCTTAGAAAGCATCACTACGAACAAAGCTAGTGGAGGTGATGGAATTCCAGTTGAGCTGTTTCAAATCCTGAAAGATGATGCTGTGAAAGTGCTGCACTCAATCTGCCAGCAAATTTGGAAAACTCAGCAGTGGCCACAGGACTGGAAAAGGTCAGTTTTCATTCCAATTCCAAAGAAAGGCAATGCAAAAGAATGCTCCAATTACCGCACAATTGCACTCATCTCACATGCTAGTAAAGTAATGCTCAAAATCCTCCAAGCCAGGCTTCAGCAATACGTGAACCGTGAACTCCCTGATGTTCAAGCTGGCTTTAGAAAAGGCAGAGGAACCAGAGATCAAATTGCCAACATCCGCTGGATCATGGAAAAAGCAAGAGAGTTCCAGAAAAACATCTACTTCTGCTTTATTGACTATGCCAAAGCCTTTGACTGTGTGGATCACAATAAACTGTGGAAAATTCTGAAAGAGATGGGAATACCAGACCACCTAACCTGCCTCTTGAGAAATCTGTATGCAGGTCAGGAAGCAACAGTTAGGACTGGACATGGAACAACAGACTGGTTCCAAATAGGAAAAGGAGTGCGTCAAGGCTGTATATTGTCACCCTGCTTATTTAACTTATATGCAGAGTACATCATGAGAAACGCTGGACTGGAAGAAACACAAGCTGGAATCAAGATTGCCGGGAGAAATAAAAAAAAAAAAAGTCTGTTAATTAAAAAAAAGGATCCCTCTGGCTACTGTGTTGGGAATAGACTAGAAGCAAGAAAGGAAGCAGAGAGGCAGGAGGCAGTCAGGGTGGAGAGAGAAATAAACTGATTCTGGACATATTTTGAAGGTACAGCCAAGAGGATGTGGGATGAAAGATCAAGAAAAGCCGAGGATGACTCCAGGGTTTTGGAGGATAGATTTGGCACTAAGTGGGATGAGAATGTCTGGGAAGGACTGTGGGCCAGGAAGTCTGTGCTGTCACGAACAAAACTGTGGGTTTCACCACAGACCCAGGCACGGGTTTCATCACAGACCCAGGCACACAGCTTCAACTCTAAAGACCCAAAGTTCCTCTTGCAAAAGCCAAGTATGAACAGATAACCACATTTACATTGAAGTTTACATTGGACTTTGTATGTACCTTCAGATCTATACATAGATGCCAGGACCTTTAGCTCAAATGCTGCCTGTGGCCAGGAAGAGGAGGTAAATGAGTGAAGCAGACCAGGGGAGAGGCAGAAGGGAGTGTTGAGGACTGTGGTTAACTGCAGGACACACTCCATCTCAAGGCAGCTCTCTAGCTTTAGCCCACCATTGCCAAGTGTTTCTCTAGTGGCTCAGATTGTGAAGAATCTGCCTGTAATACAAGAGACCCAGGTTCAATCCCTGGGTAGGGAAGATCAGCTGGAGTAGGGAATGGAGACCCACTCCAATATTCTTGCCTGGAGAATTCCATGCACAGAGGAGCCTGGTGGTGGCCTACAGTCCATGGAATCACAAAGAGTCCAAACACAACTGAGCTACTAACACTTTTCATCAGAGTGATGAACAGCCAACAGAGAAGACTGGTCCAGGATGGCTCAGTCTTATGACTTTTCAAGAAAAGCTGGAAATCTGGGTTTTTATTTGAATCCTCTCTATTTTTAAAGTTTGGCAACTAGCTTCCTTTTTTTATTCTCTGTGGGCCAGACATTAAGCAAGCCAAACAAAACACATCCATAGGCAGGACTAGGCACACTCCTACCCACTGTAACTTCTGTTCTAAAGGTTCCTAAAATTTTTATGGCTTTAAAGGGGTTTGATGAAAGTGAAAGAAGAGAGTGTAAAAACTGGCTTAAAGTTCAACATTCAGAAAATTAAGATCATGGCATCTGGTCCCATCACTTCAAGAGAAATAGATGGGGAAACAATGGAAACAGTGTCAGAGTTTATTTTCTGGGGCTCCAAAATCACTGCAGATGGTGACTGCAGCCATGAAATTAAAAGGCGCTTACTCCTTGGAAGGAAAGTTATGACTAACCTAGATAGCATATTCAAAAGCAGAAACATTACTTTGCCAACAAAGGTCCGTCTAGTCAAGGCTATAGTTTTTCCAGTGGTCATGTATGGATGTCAGAGTTGGACTGTGAAGAAAGCTGAGTACCGAAGAATTGACGCTTTTGAACTGTGGTGTTGGAGAAGACTCTTGAGGGTCCCTTGGACTGCAAGGAGATCCAACCAGTCCATCATAAAGGAGACCAGTCCTGGGTGTTCACTGGAAGGACTGATGCTGAGGCTGAAGCTCCAATACTTTGGCCACCTCATGCAAAGTGTTGACTCATTGGAAAAGACTCTGATGCTGGGAGGGATTGGGGGCAAGAGGAAAAGGGGACGACAGAGGATGAGATGCCTGGATGGCATCACCGACTTGATGGATGTGAGTCTGAGTGAACTCTGGGAGTTGGTGATGGACAGGGAGGCCTGGCGTGCTGCGATTCATGGGGTCGCAAAGAGTCGGACACGACCGAGCGACTGAACTGAACTGAACTGAAAGGGGTTTACCTCTGAATCAGCAAATATTAATGAACTGAAAGATGACTTTTTATAATAGTACATCAACAAATAGTATTAAAAGTAAAGCAATGGTTCTGGATAAAACTACGGTTCAAAACAACACATGCACCCCAATGCTCATTGCAGTGCTGTTTATAACAGCCAAGCCATAGAAGCAACCTAAATGTCCATCAATAGAGAAATGGATAAAGAAGGTGTGGCACATAAACACAATGAAATTTTACTCAGCCATTAAAAAAGAAAAAAATAATGTCATTTACAGCAACACAAACAGACCTAGAGATTGTCATACTAAGACAGACAGAGAATGACAAATATCATATGACATCACGTACATGCAGAATCTAAAAAAAGATAACAAACTTATTTACAAAACAGAAATAGACTCACAGACTTAGAGAATGAACTTAGAGTTACCAAAGGAGAAGGGTGGAGAGAGAGTGATAGATTGGGAGTTTGGGATTGACATGTACACACTGCTATTAATTAAAACAGATAACCAACAAAGACCTACTATATAGCATAGGGAACTCTGTAATAACCGAAATGGGAAAATAATTTGTAAAAGAATAGACCCATGCGTATGTATAACCGAATCACTTTGCTATACATCCGAAATTAACACAACATTGTTAATCAACCATATACTAATAGAAGATTTTAAAAAATTTTAAAGTAGTGGTACAATATACAACACCTACTGGGTACCAGGTTCTGGTATATACAATTGCTTAAATCTTGCACAACCAATTAACCTCATTTTACTAATGAAGAAAGTCAAGGCAAAGAGATAACCTTCTCTGGATCACACAGCTACTATGTAGTAAAACAGAGCCTGGAACACGGGAAGGCTAGATCTAGGTTCTGTGCTCTTGGCCACTGTGTTACACTGCCTTCTAGAAGTGGCTGTTGTTCATAGCTCTATTAGCATTGGCTCATTTGGCTACTTAACTAAACCGAAGCAAATCAGTTTGACACATATTTTGCAAAGCACTGGAGCTGTACAACTAATAGGCAGCATTTATATGTATCTGGTACCATTCTTAGAGCTTCATATTCATTCTCACAATCCTGGGAATGGATGTTACTATTACTACCCCCATTTTACAGATAAGACACAGAGGCTCAGAGAGGTTAAGTTACTCACCCAAGGTCACACAGCTGGAAAGTGGTAAAGACTGGATGGCGTGCTGCAGTCCACGGGGTCAGAGAGACGGAAACAACTAAGTAACTGAACTGACTGAAGACAGACCAGATTTGGAATCCACAGGGATCATCTCCCATTACTTCATGGTAAATAGATGGGGAAACAGTGGAAACAGTGAGAGACTTTATTTTCTTGGGCTCCAAAATAAATGAAGATGGTGACTGCAGCCATTAAATTAAAAGACGCTTGCTCCTCGGAAGAGAAGCTATGACCAACCCAGACAGCATATTAAAAAGCAGAGACATTACTTTGCCAACAAAGGTCCATCTAGTCAAGGCTATGGTTTTTCCAGTACTCATGTATGAATGTGAGAGTTGGACTATAAAGAAAGCTGAGCGCCGAAGAACTGATGCTTTTGAACTGTGGTGTTGGAGAAGACTCTTGAGAGTCCCTTGGACTGCAAGGAGACCCAACCAGTTAATCCTAAAGGAAATCAGTTCTAAATATTCATTGGAAGGACTGATGCTGAAGCTGAAGCTCCAATACTTTGGCCACCTGATGCAAAGAACTGACTCACTGGAAAAGACCCTGATGCTAGGAAAGACTGAAGGAAGGAGAAGGGGACGACAGAGGATGAGATGGATGACATTACTGACTCGATGGACATGTTTGAGCAACCTCCGGGAGTTGGTGATGGATAGGGAAGGCTGGCATGCTGCAGTCCACGAGTTTGCAAAGAGTCAAGCAACTGAACTTAATCTACAAAACGACATTCAATTGGGTTACTAGAAGTGTGAGGAAGTAACCTGTAAGATTTAGGGATTTTCCAGACCAACTGAAAGGTTATCTCTGTTATTTGTGACTCACAGACCCTGACCTGGAGGGTTTGTGACTCACAGACCCTGACCTGGAGGGTTTGTAACTTACAGACCCTGACCTGGAAGGTTTGACTTTCCAGAGAGTCAGAAAAACAAGTTGTGTAAACTGTGTGTTATCCGCAGAATTATATCGCCAGACCCTCACGAGCCTATCCTTGTAAAGGTCAGCAGTATTGTGACCAATCATGATATATCTATACCTCCCCGCCCAATGTGGTTTTTGTGCTTAAAAACTGTTCTGTAACTGTCATCGGGGTTCGCTCCTTGCTTGAGGAGGACAGAACCCCGGCGCGCCGGTTCAATAAATCCTCTTGCTATTTGCATCGATCCTGTGTCTTGGTGGTCTTGGGCGACGGACTCCAGGGCGGAACCTTGCGGTTCAACAGAAGAACCTGAGTATGAATCTGCCTTTTCAACTATGGATTTTATGCAACCTCAACAGAGCTCAAGCATTTCTGGTGAAAAGTTGGCATCCAAATTAAGAGGTGATATAAATATAAAATCCTCAGCAGAGTTTAAAGACTGGGTATAAAAAAGGAATGCAAATATCTCATTAATGGTCTGTTCATATGGATTACATGTCAAAAAATAACATTTTGGATAGATTGGGTTAAACAAAATACATTATTGAAATCCCACCTGTTCCTTTTTACTTTGTAAATGTGACTATTGGAAAACATTAAATGACACATGAGGTTCACACTGTATTTCTGTTGGACGGGTCAGCTCTGGGTGACTGTAGCCGACATCAAGCGTAGATAACGTGGTTACATTCCATGCTACTATCTGCAACAAGCAACAGTGCTTCTCATTTGCTTGATACATCATTTTTATTTCATCCTGGAAATGAATCTGAGAATAAGGTAGCAGCCTTGCTCCCATTTCAAAGAAGGCAAAAGTAAGGCTCTATCCTATCTTGGCCAAGCCACCAATTCAAGGTGGAACCAAGTCTCCAATTCACATCGGAGCCTTAAGCATGGCACGCAGTGGGCCACTTCTGTAACGAGTGCACACTTTTAGAAATTAATTCAAGGGAGAAGTCTAAGCAGACACAGACGTGGTCCCAGCACAGCAGCCTGCCCCAGACACCCAAGTCTGTCTGCATCTTTCTAACATACACCTGTGAACATATGTGCATTCATGAAGCTCACACACAGAGCTCAAGGCAAGACAGTCCATGTGACGGCACCTTCCCAGAATCTCTTCTCCAGCCCGTGATGCATGTTTTTCTCCCATCCTTTCCCTCCCATGTTCCCTTGCAGCTCCTGCCCCAGCGGGCTGGATCTCACCCCCTCAGTCACTGCTGGAGTTGCTGGTAGATCTCACTTCCCGCAACCATGACTGGAGGAAATAACCCTACCCAAGGGTCTGGGGTCCTCCTACCCTGGCCCAGACACAAAGATTTCCCCCAAGCAACTTACAGAATAGAGGCAAAACACAATTGTCATAGTAATGGGCTTATTTTAAACTAACAAGCAACTGTATCTCTCTTTTGTCATTTCATTGTTTAATCAGGCTTGAATATTGTTACCTTTTGATCACACCCTCTTTGTGCTTTTGTCTTCTGCTTTGTCATTTGCTATAGTAGGAGAGTTAAGATGCAGAAAGGCTCAGGGAGGTTCTTCTGCACACAATCCTACACTTCTTGCTCTTTTGCTCTGCATAGTTTTAATCAAGTTGGTATCTTATTGAATATACAGCTTTCGTTCTGCATTTTTCCTCCTACTTAACTGAGCATAAACACCTTCTCCTATTATTAAAAATTCCTAATACACATCATTTATAAAGAATACCTAATACGCCACTGAATGGTTTTACCATAGATTTTATAAATCATTCTCCTGCCTTAAATCAGTATCATGAATATTTTGAATAGCCTGATTTTGGAGTCAGCGGGGTAGATACTTATAACCTTGAGCAAGTGATAAGCTTTCTAAGCCTCAATTTCCACATTCTTAGAGTGGGCGAATTGGGCTCATAATTCCTACCTGAAAGGTTGTTGGAAGGATTAAAAAGTGATATACAGGCAGCCCTTCCACAGTGCCTGGCACACACCAAGCACTTAATGGCAGCCAAATTATTCAATCAAGGAATCATACTCCACTCGTTGGAAAACTAAGTTGTTTTACTATTATGAATAGCACTGTAAAGAGCATTTCTGTGTGTAATGCTTGATTCATTTTTCACATTTGAGATTATTTCCTTTTGATAGATTTCCAGCAGTAGAAATACTGGACCAAATAGTGTATGGGTAATACTGAAATCTCTGCCAATTCTGGCTTTGTCCAACAGATACTGCCAGCAATGCGAGCATGCCTGTTCCATTGTTTATTGCATAAAAAACCATCCCACATTTAATGGTATAGACCAACACCATTTTATTATAGTGCAGAAAATCTGAGGTTTAGGAAGTCAGACCAAGCACGGAGGAGAAGGGATGTCCACTTCAAAAAGGAGACAGTCTCAGCTGGGGAGACCTGAATGGCTGGGTTGACTCTAAGACTTGGACTTGGTTCATCTGAAGGCTCTTTCACTTATACATCAGAGCATGAGCTTGGACAGCTGGAAGGCTGGGCTCAGTTGTCAACCAGAGGCCTATCCATGGCCTCTGAATGTGGCTTAGGCTTCCTCTCAGCATGGCGATTGGGGCTCTGAGATGAAATTATCACAAGAGGAGAAATTCCAGGAGAACCAAGCTGCATGGACTTTAAGGACCTAGACTCAGAAGTCACACACCATCACTTACACTATCATTGTCCCAAGTCAGCCTAGATTCAAGGGGAGGGGACATAGATCCCGTATCTCTCCTTGGGAGGAATATCAAAAATGTATGACTGGTTTTTAAATTGCTGCAATATCTTTTACTAGGACTTCCCTGGTGGCTCAGATGGTAAAGCATCTGTCTATAATGCGGGAGACCCGGGTTTGATCCCTGGGTCGGGAAGATCCGCTGGAGAAGGAAATGGCAATCCACTCCAGTACTATTGCCTGGAAAATCCCATGGACAGAGGAGCCTGGTAGGCTACAGTCCATGGGGTAGCAAAGAGTCAGACACGACTGAGCGACTTCACTCACTCACTCAATATCTTTTACTATGAGTTGGCTTGATAAAGTAATGCAATGAAAACACAACCTCTTATCTATAACAAGCAGTCACAAGTGACCAGAGTCTGGCAGATTTTGCCAACAATGAGAGAAAGATTGGATTGAACCTCCCACCATCATGACTTTCTCTCCATAGTCCCGAGCAGGGGTCCAGATGGAGGCCACAGAACAGAGCAGCCCAGCTCCCAAAACAATCAAACACAAGACATCGGCTTAAAAACTCTTGGCTGAATGAACTATCCATTGTCTTCGCACACCAAGCAACCATTCCCCAAAGTGGTCATTCCAACATCTCAGTTTTTATTTGGTTTGGTCTGGCATGTGACCCAGACCTGACCAATCAGTACTGTCCAAACCTCTGGCAACAGTAATGAGTTCAGAGGCAGGAAAATCTGGTGAGAGTCAATCTTGTCACTTCTGCTAAAACAACCAGGAAAGAGAAGCTCTTTTCCATCGCTAGCTATAACGATGGTATGATCCTAGATTGCCACAGGCTACTCCTTGAAGTGGCAGCCTGAGAAAGAGACCAGTAGGCAAGGCAGGAAGAGGGACCACATCCTGGATACAGCCATGCCTGAAGCTGTTCCTCCCAGATATGACAGTTTAGTGAGCCAATCTTCTTTCCTTAAGCCTGTTTTGTGTTGAATTTCTGCCACTTGCAAACAAGATGTCTAGCTACTACATCATCATCATCATTTCCTTGACCTTGCTCTTATACCCATCGTTCACCCAAAAAATAAAATAAAATATAATCTTCCTTACCTGCAAACTGTTGAAACAGGGAAAACAGAAACATTTCACGTTTGTTCCAGTTCATAAAACCTTTCAAGCTAATGCCTAACATCTCTCTCCTATGCGTTCTGTCACAGCAATTTAAAAAATAAAATGGGGGAATAAAAGTGTTTCTAAGCAACAAATTATATATGTAATGGGGGAGGGGGGAGAATTAGCAGGTTTAATCTAGTTAGAAACTATTTCCATTTCTTTCTGAAGTTGCTACCTGCGTGAAACCTCCACAGGAGAATGAAACAAAGGTTGAGCTATTTTAATTCTTCTCTGATAAGTTGGTAATAAATGCACCCTGGAAAGACTTGAATGGTGATACTCAGCATAGGCAAATGAATGACATTATTCTGATAAAATAATTTCTGTAAAAATAAGTTACGGCTTTGGATACTGTATTAGTTTTCCACTGTTGTTTATAATTTACCACAAATGTAGCAACTTCAAACAATGCCAGTTTTAATGGGGACAGCATTTCATTTGGGGGAGGTGAAAAAGTTCTGGAGATGAATTGTGATGACGGTTGTACAGCCATGTGAATGTACTTAATGCGATTGAACTATGCATCTAAAGAATGGTTAATTTTACCGCAGTAAAAAATGCAAACCCAGTGTTTCAGACACCACACTTCCACTACAGAGTTGGGGAAGGGAGGCTGGATTTAATCCCTGGTTGCAGAACTAGGATCCTGCATGTCATGCAACATGGCCAAAATTTTTTCAGTGCAAATTTTATTCATAGTTTCCATAGGTCAGAAATCTAGACATACTGTGTCTGGGTTCTCTGCTCAAACTCTCACAGGGATGTCAACAGGCTGTGTCCTTATCTGGAGCCCAGAGTCTTTCCCAAGCTCACTCAGCTTGTTGGCAGTGTCAAGTTCCTTGTGGTTGTAAGACCAAGGTTTCCTTGCTGACTGTGGGAAGGGACCTGCTCTCAGCTTTTAGAGGCCAGCTGTGTTCCTTACCACATGCCCCTTCCATCTTCAAAGCTAGCAATGGAGACTCTTCCTTATGAAAAATCCACGTAACACTTCACAGCTCTCAACTTCTTGGTCTCTAACCCATAGACCTTGACGTAAAGGGTCCATTGATTAGATCCGGTCCACTTGGATAATCTCCCTTTCTTAAAAACAGTGCACCATAAAATGCACCCCAATCTCCAGAGTGATATACCTCCTATTCACAGTCCCAGGAACCATCAAGAACATCTACATTAGGGAGTCTGGAACACTGGAGAACATCTTCAATTTTGTCTACCAGACATGCCCTAAAACCCAGCAATTCCAATCTTATATATATTTTCCAGAGAAATTCTTGCGTTTGTACACAGGAGATATACAAAAACACTCACTGCAACATTGCTTATCATAGTGAAAAACAGCAAGTAGCCTAAATGCCCATCAACAGGAGAATGGATGAATATACTGTGAGAGAGTCCTGCAATAGAATACTATACAGCAATGAAAATGAACTACAGCCATGTGTCTCAGCAAAATGAGTCCAACAAACATAGCTAGGGAAACAAGTTGTAGGAGGATGTGTGTAGTCATATTCTGCTTATATAGTTTATAAACACACATTTATGCAGTTCATGATTCCCTTCAAGAATAGCAAATTTAAGAAAAATGCTAAATTCAAGTAGTGAATTCCTCTGGGGAAAGAGGGAAAAGATATCTAGGAGGAGTAAACAGAAGCATCATTGTAACCATCATGTTTTATTTCTTTGGTTGGATGGTAGGTGCTTGGTGTTCATTAAAACGTTCTCTATATCTCCTTGGATGCCTGGAATATTTCATAATTTTCCAGGTAGTAAGCTTTCATAAATCAATAACAGAAAGTTGAAACTGAAACTCTAGAATTGCCTGCTGTTGAGAAGTTTCAGCAGGTGGGTAATTGTGATATATAATGAGCTACTTGAATGAATTACAGGCCAATACCAGCTAAGAATCATGAACGGCTTTCATTTTCAGTTTTGGATTTGAAAACATACCAACAAACATACCAATGGCTTCTAATGAAGAAACAATCACCAGCTGGGAAAACACACGTTGCCTCTCCAGGCTTCCTCTTACAAATAGAATATATCTTTGATTTAAGGGGATGTAAAGCATGGTCGTCTATGGGGTTGCACAGAGTCGGACACGACTGAAGCGACTTAGCACCAGCAGCAGCAGCAAAGCATGGTAGACTATCACTGGGGAATTGAAGACTGTCCAGATATGCCACCAGGATAACTAGAGGGATAGAAAATTCTCCAAAAGCCTGGGGGATAGTCCCAAGGTGACACTGGCTGAGGCCAGCATGGCTTTAGAAATCCGGGTTTCATGTGTCCAGAGGCAGTGTGGCCAGATGGCTGCACCCCTGAACCCTGGAAATTCTTGGATTGGGTCCACACTTGGCCACTTCAGCTGTGTGACCTCAATTAAGTTCCTTGATCTCTCTGTGCCTTGGGTCTCTGTCCACAACATGTGGGTGATGAAAGGACCCCCTTCACAGGGCGGTTCTGAGGATTGAACGTGTGAATGGCTATATAGTACCTATATAGCCCTGGCCACCTGCCAACAGCCACTTGGGGCAAGTTTATCAAGCGAACCCCCACTCCACCTTTCCACTGTGAGGAATGGCCCTAAAACAGAGATTCTCAAAGCGGGTGATTTCCTCTGAGAGGACACTGAGCAATGTCAGGAGACATTTTTGGTTGTCACAACTCAGGGAGTGGACGCTATTGGCATCTCATGAGTGGAGACCAGCATGCAGCTCAACATCCTACAGTGCCCAGGATGGCCCCTGCAACAGAGACTCATCCTGCCCCCAGTGTCAAGAAGCCCAAAGTGCCAAAAATACAGTCCCGGTCACTGTCTTCGATATGACAATGCCCATATAGCTCTCTCTGTATCACAAGCTGGGAATCACCAACGTAACCAACAACAGGGGACTAGTTACAAAAATAAATGAAGAAAGAAAGTGAAGTCGCTCAGTCGCTCTTTTTGCGACCCCATAGACCTGCTGGGCTCCTCCGTCCACTGGATCTTCCAGGCAAGAATACTGGAGAATGTTGTCACGTCCTTCTCCAGGGGATCTTTCCGACCCAGGGATCGAACTCGCATCTCCTGCGTTGCAGGCAGACTCTTCCGTCTGAGCCACCCAGGGAAGCCCAATAAATGAAGCACCAGCAATCCAGTAAAATGCTGGGAGCTTTTTAAAAGAAAAAGTGATGTCTACCTACTGGGACCAAAAGATCTACAGGATAGAGAATAATGTGGGGGGGAGGGGGGGCGGAGGGAGCAAGATGCATAATGGTGTGAAGGCGATCTCTCATATTTTTCAGAAGAGAAGGTAGAAATAGATGCATTTATTCTGTTTTACGCATCAGGTTTCTTTTTTTCTGGAAGAAAACTTCTAAAACTGTAAAGTGGTTACCTTGGAGGGGCAAGGATGCTGGGAGAAGAGGACAGCTCTAACTTTCCATCTTGTATCACCCTGTAACTTTGCACTCTGTATATCCTTCTACTAATACTGCATTTTCTGTTTAAATGTCAAAACAGGAAAAATTATCCCTTGGGGTTATCCAGACATGGAGCTTAAGGCCCTTTTTTATTTTCTTGTAAGTATCGATCTACACGTGTCTTACAAGGCTGAACCATGGTATATTAGAAAAAATAATTACTTAGGTGCTAGGTAATGAAATAAGGTGAAACGATCTTAAGTGAGCTGCTGTAGAAAAAATTAAATGCTTCCCCTAAAGATGTCCACATCCGAATCCCCAGAACCTGAGAATAAGCTACCTTACATGGCAAAGGGAATTTTGCAGATGTGTTAAATTAAAATTTTTCTTTTTCTCTCTTTTTTTTTTTTTTTTGCAACAAGCACAGCATGTGGGGTCTTAGTTTTCCAACTCAGAGTCAAACCCATGCCCCCTTGCATTGAAAGCACAGAGTCTTAACCACTGGACCACTAGTGAAAAAAAAGTGAAGTCACTCAGTCATGTCCAGCTCTCTGCAACCCCCTGGAATGTAGCCTACCATGCCCCTCCGTCCATGGGATTTTCCAGACAAGAGTACTGGAGTGGGTTGCCATTTCCTTCTCCAGAGGATCTTTTTAACCAAGGGATCAAAGCTGGGTCTCCCACACTGAAGGCAGATGCTTTACCATCTGAGCCACTGAAGTCCTCAATTAAGGATTTTTGAAATGAGATTATCTGGGATTATCCCATGGGTTCAATGTAATCACAAGGGTCCCTGTAAGAGGGAGGCAGGGGAGTCAGTCAGAGAAGGAGATGTAATGATGGAAGAGGAGAGAGGATGGAGGGAAAGGAGGGAGATAGAGGGGGAGAGAAAGCCAGATTTGAAGATGCCGAGCTGCTGGTCTCGAAGAGTGAGGAAGGGCCCATGGGCCAAGCAGTGCAGGCAGCCTCCAGATCCAGGAAAAAGCAAGAAAATGAGTTCTCCCCAGAGCCTCCAAAAGGAACACAGCCCCGCTGAGGCATTGATTTTATCCCCGTGAGACTGATTTCCAGCTTCTGACTCCAGAACTGTAAAATAAAACACTTGTGGGGGGGTTTAATTATTTGTTTTGTTTGCATTTTATACTTGTGTTGTTTGAAGCCACGAGTTTTGAGATCATTTGTTACAGTAGCAATAGAAACTAATAAGTGTGCCAAAGCATTTATATTATTTTCCCACAAAAGGTGTTTTATCTTTTCTTTTTTTGCTAAATACTTTATTTGATCCGTAATGAACTCTGGGCTCGGCCAGTACTCCGCACTGTATATGTGGGAACCAAGGCACAGAATTAAGAAATGATTGTTGCCAGTGATCATACTTGGGGTCACAGTCAGCACTTGTACTCAGGCCTGCTATTCCATCCCGCCTCCTGATACATACGCTGGCACAGACAAAAGAAGGCTGTACACAGAGCAGATTCTGCAGCCAGACTGCCGGATTCAAATGCTGGCTTGGCCCCTTACTGGCTGTGTGATCTTGAGCAAGTTAATTAACCTCTCTGTGCCTCTATTATCTCATCCCCAAATGAGGATCATAACAATATCGACCTCAGAAGGCCACTGTACTAATAAAATCAATTCATATATGTTAAGTACCTGGCACTAGAATGACTTCAAATCAAGTGAATATCCTCAGTATCATTCATCTCAGGTTAAGGTAGAGTTTGGCATAATGTTTTTTTCCCATGACAGGTACTCAGTAAACAGGCGTTGAGGGGCATGCTCTTGCTATAGGCCCAGGGTTTTCAGGAGCAGTAAGCACCCCCAAAACTCCCTTTTAAGGATGTTTATCTTCCCTAAGTCTTTACAGCGCCCATCCCCAGCCTCTGCAACCTCCTCAAGGCCTACCATTAAAGGTTGTTCCTCAGCCCCAGGCACTCTCTCACTTCCCCCTTCTCACACTTTCCTGGAGTTCTTTGCCTGTGAACCTTAGTATCTGCCCAGCAATGTACTATCCTTCCTCCCACAAGAGAATGCTTTTACTTTCGGGAACCCCTTCACCTACCCTCAGTCTTTGTGGTTTCTGATGACATTAACTCCACCCTCTAGCCCCAGGCCCAGGCTGGCCAACCAGCTTGCAGCACTCCTGCCTCCAGCCAAAGTGATTGGTTCAGGGATTGTCACATGACCAAACTGATCCAATAAGATTCGATCCTGAGATTTGTAACTATTGGGAGGAAGGTTTCTTCTTCCTCCAACCTAGGAGAATATAAACCTTCGACTGGGTAGGCATACAGAATCTTGGGAATGTCAGCTCCAGGAGGGCCAGGATTTGGCTGTGTTTTCTTCTCCAATATATGCTCAGCACCTAGAACATCTAGCCCATTGCAGGTATGCAATTGCCAGTGCAATTAATAATGCTGAATAAAGATTTAATAGGTCTTCTTATTCTGAGAATGAAGCCATCTTGGGACTGAGAGATCAGTTCCAAGGGATAGGTTTGAGCACCTGGATATAACCATACCTGAAAACCTAACTCTGTGGACATTTTAGACACATTGCTAAATAAACTGCCAGATCGACTCCCACGTGTGCCTATAGAGACATTTGTACAAAGACCTTGCAGCATCATTTATAATAGCAAAAGGAAAAAACACCAAAAAAAAAAAAATCCACCTAAATATCTATCAATTAGGTACTAGCTAAATAAATTATGGTAAATCCACACAATGAACTGCCACACTATAGTTATAAAGAAAGAGGCAACTCCCTATGAACTTGTAGGAAGAGTCTGAAAGATATGTTTAAGGTTTAATACAAGCACAGAACTAAGTGTAAGCTACTGTGGAGAAAGGTGAGGAGAAAGGGGAGTGGATTGTGAGGTCTAAAGTTGAGTGGATTGTGAGGTCTAAAGTCAGCTCCATGGCAACCATCCTTGTCTTGCTGCTTAGCTCTGCACCTACAACAGAGTCCGGCACACGGAATGTTCTCTATAACTCGCTGGATGAATGAATGAACAAACAAGATTTTGCTCCTATATGCATAGAAAAGTCTCAGAAAGGATACACAAAACATCTGATGATACCAGCTGCCTCTGGGAAGGAGATCGGGAAGGATGGGGGGATGGATGGGAGGGAAGGAAACCTCATTTTCAACTTAAACCTTTTGAATTTTGAACCATGTACATGCACATCTGTTCTAAAAAGTTAACTAAGTAAATAACAAGACAAAATGTCATCTATTCGTAGAAGGAAAAATCTCTTGTCTCTCTCTGGAAATCCACATCCCCCAGGAAATGGGGTTGTTAACCACGCTTGGTCTCTGCTCTGCATTCTTTGGTGGGGTGCGGGGGCAGTGAAGGCAAATCAAAGTCACAAGGCGGCTGTTCAGGGACCAACAATGGCTACTGAATCACTGGGAGACTCTGGGAGTCCCACGGCCCTCGCTGGGTCTCAGTTTCCTCGCCTGTTAAATGGGAGAGCTGGGCAGTGACCTCAAGCTCTGTCCTGAAAATCTAGCATCCCTCCAGGAGAGCATGGCAGACAAAACATCAGCAGCCTCGGCATCCTCCCTGGAGCCATCAGCACGCATCTCCCTGGGAGGTGGCATGCATTGGGTTTCCACGTGGGAGCATTTGTCTTGGCCTGCCTCGGGGCATCACAGGACGGCTGCTGGGAGCTACTCGGAGGCTAAATTATTTTACTCGACATATTACCTCGCCCCCTTCTCTGGTTATTTATGCTCTGGATTTGGCCCTATCGATGCTTCGTTATGGAGACTGACACTTGTGGTAATTACGTGTTTCCTTGACCAGATTAGTCATTCACGGCATCTTCCTGGTTTTTTTTTTTTTTTATTCCTGCTCCTTTATCAAGGACAACAGAGCATCTGCTAGTAATGCTCCAGCAAGAGCCAGCACATATTGGGTACAAAAGACCAACCGAGGTAACTCTAGTTTTCTCACTTAATTTTCATGAGTTGGAGATACTGTTCTGGAATATAATACATATTCAACAGGTTGAAATAAATACCAATTTTGACTGCCAAAGCTCAAAAACTTGGCTGGAATATTATAAGGTTTCGCTGTTGAAATAGCACCTGTGTTAAGAAAACCTAACATATATTAATCCAAAATCCAAAGCAGAACAATTTGGTGACTCTGCATTTTACAAAAGCATTTATCAAAAAGGTCTCTAATTGGCAAGTTCCCTAGGACTTCTAAAAGGGGGACTCGTGGTGAAGCTAATCAAGTTGGAATTGCACACAGTTGTTTGAGAACATAGTTGCTGCCTAAAGCGGGAACTACTGATAGTGCCGGGGGCTCCCCTGGACTTGGGGTTTTTCCATGAGTGAACAGATATCTTTTTCTCCTACCCGCAGCACTCTGATGCACTCAGACTATACCAGCTCAATGCCCAGTACCACACAAGCAATACTTGTCGGACCAGCCTAGCAAAAGAGCCACAGTGCGATGGTCATCTAAGAACAGGGCACAGGGTTCAGAGAGGCCAAGGGACTTAGTTAAGGTCACACCACCCTAAAACAGCAGCTCCAGAATCTCTGATTGCCACCGGTGGACCCCTAAACAATACACTTCCATACTCTGCAAACCGAATCATTCCAATTCGCATTCCCTGCATAGGGAGAGGGCTGTGAAGGTTGAGGTCAGTGGGTATGGGGGTAACGGGAGTAGCAGACGACATGGGTACCTTGGGGAGCTTACAGCCCAGAGAGGCCAGCCGATGTGCACAAGGAAAGGATGCCAGTGCCTACGTGAGAGGCTGTTAGAGGCTGTGTGTCAAGGCTATGGAAGAGGTGGTGGGTGTTATGGGAATTCAGAAAAAGATGACAACATCTTTGGTCTTGAAAAGACCCAGGCAGGGGTTAGGTGAGTAGAGCTTCCTAATCCACGAAGGACAGGACAGATCTAGATGGGCTGGGAGTAAGAGAGAGAGAGAGAAGGCAGACAACACAGAGAATGCTCAGGGAGGGGGCAATGAGCTGACCCCTGATCAGTTTGAGTGGAAGGAAGGATGCAGCAAGAGGTGGTAAGAAATAAGGCTCAAGTAGGGACCTTCCTAATGGTCTAGTGGCTAAGACTCTGTGAGACCAATGCAGAGGGGCCCAAGTTCAATCCCTGGTCAGGGAACAAGATCCCACACACAGCAACTAAGAGTTTGCATGCCTCAACTAAAAGATCCCACATGCTGCAATGAAGATCAAAGATACTATGTATGGCAACTAAGACCTAGGGCAGCCAAATAAATATTTTTTAAAATAATAGTAAAATAACAAGAAGCCTTTTTTTAAAGGCTCAGATGCAAAGAGGTTAAACCAAGGACGGCAAATATGTAGCACACATAGCGTAATCTCCCATGTCCAGGACAGACCAGTAGCAATTGCACTGTTTTCTCTCGCTGAGTTTCAGAATCCTTCTTAACACAGGCTCCAGGGAGCCATTACTCTGAACAGTTTGAGATGGAGTCTCTTTGCCACTATCCCCTAATTAAAGAGAGGAAAATCAGTTCAGTTCAGTTGCTCAGTCATGTCCGACTCTTTGCAACCCCATGGACTGCAACACACCCGGGTTCCTTGTCCATCACCAACTCCTGGAGCATGCTCAAACTCATGCCCATCGAGTTGGTGATGCCATCCAACCATCTTATCCTCTGTCATCTCCATCTCCTCCTGCCTTCAATCTTTCCCAGCATCAGAGTCTTTTCCAATGAGCCAGTTCTTTGCAACAGGTAGCCAAAGTATTGGAGCTTCAGCTTCAACATCAGTCCTTCCAATGAATATTTAGGACTGATTTCCTTTAGAATTGACTGGTTTGATCTCCTTGCAGTCCAAGGGACTCTCAAGAGTCTTTTCCAGCACCACAGTTTGAAAGTATCAATTCTTCGGTGCTCAGTTTTCTTTATGGTCAAACTCTCACATCCATACATGATGACACACTTTGACTAGATGGACCTTTGTTGGCAAAGCAACATCTCTGCACTGAATACAGCAGTCCCCGGAGCCACAGCATGCTGGCGTAAGGAAAGAGGTCGCCGTTACCACCATCACCCCTACCGTAGTTTGGCCTCATGCCAACCTACAGGGAGGGAATACAGCCCCACCCATCAACAGAAAATTGGATTAAAAATTTACTGAGCACATTAAAAATTTACCTGCCCATCAGAACCAGACCCAGATTCCCTCATGGCCAGTCCCTACCATTAGGATACTTCCACAAGCCTCTTATCCTTCTCCATCAGAAGGCACACAGAATGAAAACCACAATCACAGAAAACTAACCAAACTGATCACATGGATCACAGCCTTGTCTAATTCAATGAAACTATGAGCAATGCCACCCAAGACAGATGGGTCATGGTGGAGAGTTCTGACAAAACGTGATCCACTGGAGAAGGGAATGGCAAGCCATTTCAGTCTTCTTGCCTTGCAATCCCTGTGAACAGTATGAAAAGAGAGGCAAATACAGGCACATTATAAAGAGGACCTACTATGCTGCCAAATACAAGGCTATATTATTACTCACCATCATCCTGCTAATAGCATACCTAGTTAAGGATATTAAGGCTCATCTCCCAATTCATCCCACTCTTCCCATTCTCCCCTCCATGTGGCCAAGTCCACATGCCCATCCTCTAGTCTGCATCTCTACTCCTGATAGCTATTGGGAGGCTGTTGTATAGCACAGGGAGCTCAGCTTGGTGCTCTGTGATGACCTAGCTAGGTAGGATGGGGAGGTGGAAGGGAAGTCCATGGCAGATATATGTACACATATAGCTGATTCACTTTGTTATACAGCAGAAACGAATGCAACATTGTAAAGCAATTATGCTCCAATAAAAATAAGTAAATAAAAAAACTTAAGCAAATATATATGTATACATACATATACTATACATATACATATATATGTATATATTAAGGTTCAGGGATCTTAAGTTCAAACACAGAAAGCAAAACAAAAAAAGAAACTGATTTGAAGCCACAGAGTGTTATTTCAAAGCCTAGTTTCTTTCCCCACACAGTGGGACCTCATTCTCTTTTCCTCCAAGTCAGAACTTTATGTCTATGTGGAAATATTTCAACACCTATTCTAGCAGCCAACCTGTATCCCAAGCCCCCACACCTCAAAAGCAAAACAAAGGTGCCTCCCCGTTTCTACCCACTCCAAATTCCTAACGTCACCCCCACTCACTTCAAACACCTCCTTTTTCCCTCGATGCTGGCCTCCAAGGTGCAGGGGTGAGCCTCCCAATTAGGGGGGCGTGTCCGCATCCAGGAACTGCTGGGGGCACCCCGCTGAAGCACTTTCTCTCTCCCTCTCCACCCCCAAGGCCAATTCGCCTCGGGTTCCTTTTGGCAATCATTCCCTGGTGTTCCCTTACAGAGGAGAACTTCACGTCGTTCGCTAATTGAGTTGTTGTCATGGAAATCACTTTCATTCGCTCTGAAAGGACTGAACCATCCGGCCCCCCTGATTTCTCACTCCTGCCTTTGACAATAACCAGCTCCCTCCCACCCCTCTGCTCTCAACTGCCTGCTCTTCCTTCCTTGAGCCGTCTTACTCCAAATCTGGAGTCAGGGAAAATAAGTTTTGTGCTTGCTTTCCCAATCCTTGCTGTAGTATTCCACGCACTGTTCACTGAAGAGTTTACTCTCAGGATTTCCCTGGTGGCTCAGAATTCACCTGCAAGTGAAGGAACATGGGTTCAATCCCTGGTGCAGGAAGATCCCACAGACAGCGGAGCAACCAAGACCGTGCACCATGGCTACTGAGCCTGTGCTCCAGAGCCTGGGAGCTGCAGCTACTGAGCCGCGTGCTGCAACTGCGGAGGCCCTCATGCCTAGAGCCCAGGCCCCTCAACGAGAGAAGCCACGGCACTGAGAAGCCCGCACACAACTAGAGAGCAGGTCCCCTCCGGAAACCTCACCCCCAACCCCAACCCCTAGCTCTCCGCAACAAGAGAACAGCACACACAACAGCGAAGGAACAGCACGGCCGGCAGGGTGGGGAGAAGTCCACTCTCTGCCTTCAGGTCAGAGGCGCCACTCATTTCCTGTGGGAGGGGTCATGGAACGCTTCTGACCAATGAGACCTGGGAAGTTCCTGCCGGGCTGCAGCATCCAAGTGCAGATGCAAGACTCTCCTTCTGCCAGGGCATCCAGCAGCCCTTAAGGGTGGTGGCTGCTACAGCGGCCTGGGTCCCTGAGTGAGGATGACACAGAGCCAAGCCTCCAACCAGCCTGGGATAAACACACAGATTGGGCAAGGAATAAAAGTTATTTTGGGCCACCGAAATTTTGAGCTGACTTCTTATCTCAGCTGATTTGCCCTCCATCAGAAAAGATAAAGACAATGTTTAGCCTCTTTAGACTAAAGCTAGTTTCTCGGAAGGCACTGACCCCAGTCATCATTCTGAACACAGTCCTGTGAACAAAGATCATGGCATCTGGTCCCATCACTTCATGGGAAATAGATGGGGAAACAGTGGAAACAGTGTCAGACTTTATTTTGGGGGGCTCCAAAATCACTGCAGATGGTGACTGCAGCCGTGAAATTAAAAGATGCTTACTCCTTGGAAGGAATCTGCAGCCCATCACTTCATGGGAAATAGATGGGGAAACAGTGGAAACAGTGTCAGACTTTATTTTGGGGGGCTCCAAAATCACTGCAGATGGTGACTGCAGCCGTGAAATTAAAAGATGCTTACTCCTTGGAAGGAAAGTTATGACCAACCTAGATAGCATATTCAAAAGCAGAGACATTACTTTGCCGACTAAGGTCTGTCTAGTCAAGGCTATGGTTTTTCCTGTGGTCATGTGTGGATGTGAGAGTTGGACTGTGAAGAAAGCTGAGCGCCGAAGAATTGATGCTTTTGAACTGTGGCATTGGAGAAGACTCTTGAGAGTCCCTTGGACTGCAAGGAGATCCAACCAGTCCATTCTAATGGAGATCAGCCCTGGGTGTCCTTTGGAAGGAATGATGCTAAAGGTGAAACTCCAGTACTTTGGCCACCTCATGTGAAGAGTTGACTCACTGGAAGACTCTGATGCTGGGAGGGATTGGGGGCAGGAGGAGAAGGGGATCACAGAGGATGAGATGGCTGGATGGCATCACCGACTCAATGGATGTGAGTTTGAGTGAACTCCGGAAGATGGTGATGGACAGGGAGGCCTGATGTGCTGCGATTCATGGGGTCACAAGGAGTCAGACATGACTGAGCGATTGAACTGAACTGAACTAAGCTTCTGGGGACTTCA
The DNA here is from genome assembly GCA_006410635.1 of Cephalophus harveyi. Taxonomy (NCBI): domain Eukaryota; kingdom Metazoa; phylum Chordata; class Mammalia; order Artiodactyla; family Bovidae; genus Cephalophus; species Cephalophus harveyi. Next base: position 242,981 of record SJYT01083533.1, on the reverse strand, counting down.
TTCTCAGTTCTGTCACTATGAGCTAACTGATAAAGGGCAGGTCACTTAACCACTCCATGCCTCAGTTTCTGCATCTGTAAAATGGGATGAAAGTAATACCTACCTCTAAGAGGATGGTTAAATTAGTTAATCTATGAAGATTAGATTAGCAACTGCCAAATTAATAAAAATTAGTCATTAATATAATCACTGGTAGTACTTTTATCACTATCATCAAGGCATGCACTCTCTGAATTTCCTTTAAAGCTGGATTTTAATTTATAATAAATCATTCTGCTTTGGGGTTTCCCAAGACCACCCATACATTTAGTGATTCACTAGAAGCACTCGTGGAACTCAGTATACAGTTGTCCTTATGGTTAAGGTTTGTTGCATAACCTGATCAGCAAGAGGAAAAGTCACAGGCTGAGTGTATAGTAATCTTATGCACAGGCTATCGTATACTGACTCCCTCCCCACAAGGTCACACAGACCTCACTCTTCTCTAAGCCACAGAAACACAGCAACATGCACGTGCTGTTCTGCCCAGGGAAGTCCATTCGCGTCTCAGTGCCCACAGTTTATACTGGGAGCTGATGATGTAGGCGCTCTCTGCTTAGCATGTGTCCACCTTCCAGACTCTCAGAAGGAAAGCAGGTGTTCAACATAAACCACAAGGTTCGTATAGTCTGGGAACAGTGAACCACACTTAGAAAACAGTTCAAGTGCCAAGTTCCCAGACTGTTGGCCAGCCAACCATCAAGTAGACCTTTCTAAGGATAACAGTCTCGCATTATGTTAGCCCTTTCCTGCACACATCCATACCCTCCAAGCAGCCACACCACCTTGAGGGGACCTAACTGGCTTTGAATGGAGGGATGGAACCGTACAGTCATAGATAAAAACACTGGAGGTGAGCAGGGCGGGGGATCAGCTAGGCCAGCCTGTGCCCTCCAATCCAGGGATGGCGGAGGAATGGCTGCCTGATGATTAGTCCCAGCACTAACGAGCCCCAGCTCTACCCAGTGTGGCACTCCTTCCTGGTGAGCAAGACAGGATGCAGAGGTCGGCTGTGCAGAAGTGGGTCACCTGACCATCCATGCCTGGGAGACATCCAACCAGGGCAGAGCTGTCGCTTCCTAGAAGGGCTGCAGAGACTTTCCAAGATTTACCACCTTGAGTAACAAAATCTTCCTCCCTACACCCAAAATAATTCTTTCCTCTGTTAATTCCATTCTCTCTCATGTAGTCCTCTGTGAACAGCAAGAATCAGTGTTTAATATCTTGCCCTAAAAAATGAAATGTGCACATTTGACAAGAGTGATAACATAGTCTACTGGCTGTCTACAGTCTGAATTAAATAACCCAATCACACATGCCCTCCCCATCCTAAAAAAAGAATCTCAGGACTTCCCTGGTAATTCAGTGATTAGGGCTCCATGCTTTCACTGCCGAGGGCTCGGGTTCAATGCCTGGTCGGGGAACTAAGATCCTATAAGCCACAGGGTACAGTCCCCCAAAAAAAAGATTTGCCAAAAAAATTCAATGCTCAAGTGTGGTGCTCATTAGCCAGTCCTGACTAGTGCATATAAAGTTAAAACATAACTGCCTACATACCCATTAATAAAAGAATGGGTAAGTCATAGTACTCCACATCTTTTTTTAATGATGAAATTCACATTTATTGTCATGGAAAGATGTCTTTGACTGACAGGTTTTCTGACATTAAAAACCAATATGAATTACCTGCCCTCATTTAAAAACAAAGAGAATCCATGTAAAAATCTGGATTTCTCGATTCTCTACAAGGGGGTTGGCAAACTATATAAAGGGCCAGATAGTAAATATTTTAGGATTTACAGGCCAAATGATCTCTGTTGCAGTTACTCAACTCTGTCACTGCAGTGTGAAAGCAACTGGAGACAATAGATAAACAAGTAGGCATGGCTCTTTCCCAATAAAACTTTATTTATCAATACGGGCAGCAGGCTGGATTTGACCCACAGGCTGTGGCTTGCCATCTCCCGCTCTAGAAGGAAGAGCTAGGCTGTTTCTCAAATCTTCCATCCCAGACCTATTGTAAGAGCAAAGATCACAGTCTCGCATTCCTGGAGGGCTGGATGGGGAATGCAGCTGGGAGAAGCAGATCACGGGGAGCAGCGGTGACTGGGGTGAAGTGAAGAGGTCCAGATGACTCCCATCAGAGAATGCTGGCCCTATGTGGACTAATCTGATGCTTCTAGAGATGCCAGAAATCCCCATTTTTATTATGAAATGTCTGTTTTTAAATCATAACCTCCATGAATTTCCCCAGAGGTATAGGGGAAAGTCCTCGCGTGAGTTTCTTCCTGAGCCCTTCTCCTTTTCTTATAAGGACATCAATCATACTGTATTAGCGCCCTAAGGATCATATGACTATCTGCAAAATGAAGTCACATTAGCAAGTACTTGGATACGTCTTTTTGGGGGGACACAATTCAACCCATGGCACCCACACATCCAGCTCAAGGTGTTCCAATTTGCAACCTCTACCTTAAAATCTAATGCAGTGGGACTTCCCTGGCAGTCCAGTGGTTAGGACTCTGCACTTCCACTGCAGGGCATGTGGATACCATCCCTGGACAGGGAAGTCAGATCCTGCATGCTACACCGCATGGCCAAAAAAAAAAAATCTAATGCATTAAGCAGATGTGATGAAAGACAACTTTATTAGAATCCAAACCCCTGCCCAAATGGGATTTTCAGGAGGACCTGAACTCCTCTGCCTGCCTTCACCAGTCCAACTCCTTGGCCAGTCCCCTTTCCAGATTAAAACAGCATACGCACACACCTTCTGGAAAGCAAGCCAACTTCCCCGGACCCTGACAGTCGTCACCACAGCAGCTGTCAGGGGAGATGCCAGTGCTTCTGTTTATTTGACTGACAGCTACATTGGGGTCAGGTCAAAGCCAAGGACAAAGCAAGCATTGCTTAACAGACAGGCAGCCCCCAAAGGCGTGAGGGAATCACACCCATACAAATAGTCTCTCAAGGTTTCCCCACAGAGAAAAACATCTCATTCCCAACTCCCGCCCAGCCATTCAGCCTTGACTAACACTCCAAACAGCCTTGAGATGCCCGGAATCAAGCGCAGCCCAGGGCCAGCTCATCAGAGATCCATCTAATGATGGTGAGAACGCAGTCAGCGATGGATAGTTCATTTCACCTGATGGCTTTATTGTAATTAACCAAATGCCCACAATGACTCTGTGTAATTCTGGCCACTGTGATCAGACCCACAGTCTGAGCTAAACAGCTGAAAAATGCTCAGCGAACACACCTCGGTGGTGACAGCTGCGGCCACCAGCTGGAGTCGGCTGACCCCAGCAAGGTCGGAAGAGAAGCCAGGGTAGTCACGGTTCTAAGAATGCAGTTTATTCTATTTTCCTTTATCTTTTATTCAAACATCCAACAGATGCAAACTATGTATTCAAACAAAAGAATGAATGAATACGAGTCACCCTGGCGCGGACTTCTTACCTCATTTCTAACGCATTAATGACCAGAGTCAAGATCCCGTGGACACTGAAAGGCCATCTTTCCATTTTCATTAGTATTTACCTTTCAAAGATTGACTTTGGGCTTCTCCAATAGTTCAGCAGGTAAAGAATCCTCCTGCCAAGGCAGGAGATGGGTTCGATCCTTAGGTCGGGGAGATCCCTTGGAGAAGGAAATGGCACCTGGTACAGTATTCTTGCCTAAAAAATCTCATGGACAGAGGAGCCTAGCAGGCTACAGTTCAAGGGGTTGCAAAGAGTTGGGTATGACTGAGTGACTCAACACACACACATAAACGAAGATTGACTAGCCAAAAGTTTCCGAGGATGGAAAAAACAAAACTACAATAAAATCCCCAAAGCTAGGAAGACAAGACATAGTTAATTTACCAATCAGAGTTATAATAGCTTTTTGGCCAGTGAGCTTCCAGATGTTCAAGCTGGTTTTAGAAAAGGCAGAGGAACCAGAGATCAAATTGCCAACATCCCAGATCATCAAAAAAGCAAGAGAGTTCCAAAAGAACATTCTGTTTTATTGACTATGCCAAAGCCTTTGACTGTGTGGATCACAATAAACTGTGGAAAATTCTGAAGGAGATGGGAATATCAGACCACCTGACCTGCCTCTTGGGAAACCTGTATGCAGGTCAGGAAGCAACAGTTAGAACTGGACATTGAACAAGAGACTAGTTCCAAATAAGAAAAGGAGAACATCAAGGCTGTATACTATCACCCTGCTTATTTAACTTTTACGCAGAGTACATAATGAAAACTGCTGGGCTGGATGAAGCACAAGCTGGAATCAAGACTGCCAGGAGAAATATCAATAACCTCAGATATGCAGATGACACCACCCTTATGGCAGAAAGTGAAGAAGAACTAAAGAGCCTCTTGATGAAAGTGAAAAAGGAGAGTGAAAAAGTTGGCTTAAAGCTCAACATTCAGAAAACGAAGATCATGGCATCCGGTCCCATCACTTCACGGCAAATAGATGAGGAAACAGTGGAAACAGTGTCAGACTTTATTTTTTCTGGGCTCCAAAATCACTGCAGATGGTGACTGCAGCCATGAAATTAAAAGACGCTTACTCCTTGGAGGGAAAGTTATGACCAACCTAGATAGCATATTCAAAAGCAGAGACATCACTTTGCCAACAAAGGTCCGTCTAGTTAAGGCTATGGTTTTTCCAGTGGTCATGTATGGATGTGAGAGTTGGACTATAAAGAAAGCTGAGCATGGAGGAATTGATGCTTTTGAACTGTGGTGTTGGAGAAGACTCTTGAGGGTCCCTTGGACTTCAAGGAGATCCAACCAGTCCATCCTAAAGGAGATCAGTCATGGGTATTCATTGGAAGGACTGATGTTGAAGCTGAAACTCCAATACTTTGGCCACCTGATGCAAAGAACTGACTCATTGGAAAAGACTCTGATGCTGGGAAAGATTGAGAGCAAGAGGAGAAGGGGACAACAGGGGATGAGATGCTTGGATGGCATCACCAACTCAATGGACATGGGTTTGTGTAGACTCCAGAAGTTGGTGATAGACAGGGATACCTGGTATGCTGCAGTTCATGGGGTCGCAAAGAGTCAGACACGACTGAGCGACTGAACTGAACTGACAACTCCTACTCATCCTTATCCACTTCACGGTTACCTTTCATCTGGGAATCTTTACCCAACTTCTCCAGGCAAAGAAAGTCTCTTTAATAATCAAGGTATTCCTCCTATCCAAAGTCTTATCACGTCATTCTTATTTATTTCTTTCATTTTGTCTGGAAAGCATGTCCCTGAGAAGAGCAAGTAATTCAGTTTCTTTATCTTTGACTACTTTAGCCATTATCATCAGGCTCAGCACATAATGGGATCTGCCAAACATTTCCTGGAAGAATAAGCCTAGACAACATTAGTTCCCGAGGGGCATATAAAGAAGAGGAAAATTTCAGAAGATCTCAGATGAAGGAAGCAAGACTTACATCCACAAAAAGGTTAGCAGAGTATGATTAAATAGGAAAAAGGCTAAATCCACAAGCAAATCCTATGAATGCAGAGAGCCGAGTAAGCTGTGTGAGCCAGCCTGAGCTGGTGCTCCATGAGAGGAGTGAAAGCTCCAGGTTAGCAAGGTCTGGGACAGGTGAATGAGAGGCACATGAAAATGTAAGTTCTCAGAGACAGCATTGCTGATTGTGTGTGTGATGGTCTGTAGGACAGCTGCGACGCGGCAACTTGTAATGAAAACACATATTTGTTCTTTATTCCTATTCCTGGCACAGAGTTTCAAAAACTCTTGAAATTTCATAAGTGATGGAGCCAAAAAGGTGAGAGTGTGGGACTTCCCTGGTGATCCAGTGGCTAAGACTCTGAGCTCCTAATGCAGAGGGTCCAGGTTCTATCACTGGTCAGGGAACTAAAGATCCCACATGCTGCAACCAACATCTGGCACAGCCAAATAAATTTAAAACTTTTTTTTTTAATTTAAAAAAAAGGTGAGAGTGTTTTGTTATCCATAACAAGCCCCTTTCAACCACATCCCAGTTTATATTAATGAGGTGATTTTTGCAAAGCCCCAAGACAGCTGCAGGAGGGGACAGTTTCCAGGGAACCCACCATGTGACTAGAGGGTTGGAACTTTCAGCCTCACCTCCTGACCCCCAGGGAGGCGAAAAGGGTGAAGTTTGCATGGATCACCAATGGCTGACCTGATTTAATCTATCATTCCTATGTGACAAAGCCTCCATATAAACTCAAAATAATGAGGTTCTGAGAGTTTCTGGGTTTGAATGCACAGAGGTGCTGGGAGGGTCATGCACCCAGAGAGGACGTGGAAGCTCTGAGGTCCTCTCCTTCAGAACTTGCCCTGTGAATCTCTCCATCTGGCTGCTCCTGAGTTGTATCCTTTTATAATAACTAGTAATCTGGTAAGCACACTGTTTTCCTGAATTCTATGAGTCATGTTAGCAAACGGTTGAAACTGAAAAGGGGGTTGTGGGAAACCCCAATTAACAAGCCTGTCGGTCAGGAGGGCAGGTGACAACCTGGACTTGCCCTTGGTATCTAAAGTTGGGGGCAATATTGCGAAACTAAGCCCTTGACCTGCAGGATCTAATACTCTCTCCTGGTAGACAGAGTCCAAATTGAGGTCAGTTGTAGGACACTCAGCTGGTGTTGCAGAGAACAGCTGGGTGGTGTGGAGGAAGCATGCCCCACTCCCTACAACTGGAGTGGAAGTGTTCTGGGGGGAAGAGTGTGAGAGCGGAGAAGATACACAGAGTTTTTCCTTTTCGACACCCTTAAGGGACATCCCTGTTTCCCATCTAAGTTCTCAACCAATTAAAACAAAAAAAGGCTGCTATAGAGCCAAGAATCAACTTTATTACTATAAAGTTAATATTGGAGAATAGAGCCTATTTACAGGAAGCTGGGCTCCTCATACTGAGCCCCAGAGTTGTGCAGACTGTCTACAATCCCAGGCAGCCCTAGAGATATAAAGGTACGATGGGATACCATTCTGATCCTATCAGACCCGTAACAATTGAACAGTCTGGCAGAAAGTGATGACAAGGACATAGAGCAACCAAAACACTTCCACATCACTAGAGGCCTTAAAACCGCACCACCAGGGAATTCCCTGGCGGTTCAGTGGTTAGGACTCCACACTTTCACTGCCAAGGGCCCAGGTTCAAGCCCTGGTCGGGAAATTAAGGTCTTGCGAGCTGTATGGCATGGCCAAAAAAAAAGGAAACAACAACAAAAAAAAAACTGTACCACCACTTTGGAAAACAGTGCAGCACCATCTGGTGAAGTCGGAAATGCAATTAACACATGACCCAACAACTCTAGACCTAGAGCCTGGAGAGTTTACTCCAGCTTCCATAAGGATACACACCAGAATATGTTCCTATCAGCCTTAGTTCATTACAGTGGAAACCAGAAAACCATCTAAATGTCTGCCTGCAGTAAAGTGGATACACTGTGACACATTCTTACCATGGAATAGTATACAACTGTAGAGAAGAATGAATTATTGTTACGTCTAGCAACAAGGATGCACCTCTGAAATACAACGTTTGCTGGATGAGAAATGACACAAAAGAAAACTCAGAGCAGAGTTTCACTCAAGAGTTCACAAAGACAAAAATCAAAATAATAGACCACTGGGGAATTCCCTGACAGTCCAATGGTTAAGACTCTGTGTTCCCAAAGGTGGGGGCAAAGGTTCGATTCCTGGTTAGGAAATTAAGATCCCACTTGCTGTGTGGCCAAATAATAAAAGAATAATAGACCATTTAGGGAGGCGAACATCGAACAGCAAAGGAGTGAAAACCTAAAATTTAGAGAAGAGTTTCTGTGTGAGGGAAGAGGGAACAAGATTGGGATGGGGAGCTTAAAGAAGGCTTAAAAGCAGAGTCGACAAAACCCAAACCTATTCTGAGAATGAAAAGGGATGTTATTAAGAGTTTTGTCAAAACAACAGGACAAAGCTGGGAAATCAAGACGTACTGTCATCCTCTACCTGTCACCTTTTTACCATATGTGGTAGGTACCTGGGTGTTCATTGTATGCCTGGATTTCTTACATTTAATTTATAGATGATTTTGCATTTATTCAAGTCTATAAAAAAAACCCATAAGTATATTTATGTATAAACTGGCATTCAAAATGGCATATCCCGAGCATTTTGTGGTAGGGAGCATCTCCCCATGAGTTTGCCAGCAGCCCTCCTGACCCTCAGCATCTGGCTGCATTTGAGCTGAGAATTACATTCAAATGCAAACAGACGAGCCACACCATTCAAAACACTCTGGAAATGGAAATACCAACATCTGTGGCAGAGATGGGTAATGACCCACCAGGCAAGGCCATGACACTAAGTTAATCCTTAATGTGTCTAAGAGCTTTTTTTCTTTCATCGGGTCATTTAATAACGCGACAACTCACTTCTTTCCTCCGCCTTCAGCTCCCCCATCGCCATGGAGACGATTGTGAATCAGCTATCATAAATAAAAATAATCCAACGGCACACGCCTGCGCCACATGCCACTTGGATGTGCTGCCAACTCAATTTTATTTTTTTCATGCCCAGAACTCATGGGAGCTCAAGCAACACAGGACACCTCCAGAGGAAGAGATCCTTTTCGGTGACTGTTTAAAGACAGAAGTGGGTCCATCAGGTCCTAGGTTGCCTCTTACCAACCACACAAAGTGGGGTTTGGCGGGGGGTTGTTTACCTAAATAGGAATCTCCCTTTGGGGGCCATGCGCATGTGTTCATTCATTCAGTCGTGTCTGACTGTTTGCGACCCCATGGACTGTAGCCCACCAAGCTCCCCTGTCCATGGGATTCTCCAGGCAAGAATACTGGAGTGGGTTGCCATGCCCTCCTCCAGGGGATCTTCACAACCCAGGGATCAAATCCGTGTCTCTTGCATTTCATGCATTGACCGGGTGGGTTCTTCACCACTGAGCAACCTGGGGAGTCCCATTCATTAATAACTCTGCTATTGAAACAAACTTCTCCCGTGTCCTCGAATAATCCCCGAAAGCATACAAGAACTCTGCCAAGACACCATTCTCTTCTGCGTAGCATTCAATGCCTGCCTAAGTCTGCCCTCACCTGGGTCCCTGCACCGTGTGAAGGGCCGTTTACCAAATGTTTTCAGGAAGATGAAATTTCACAATTGGAAAGTTAGTCTCTTCTTAATTTCCCTGCAAACCTCCTAAAGAGAGAAAGCCTCCTTCTGGTGCTAATGAGCCTCTAACACTTGGCTGATCACCTTGTTAACAGAGAGACAGCAGGTCTCCGTCTGAGAGCTTTTGGCAAGCAACAGTCTCCAAGCTAGAATTTAAGACCATTGTTTTGTTTTTATTGTCTTCATTTTGAAGGGTTTTGTCTATTTATGGCAAGTGATGCTGGCTTTTGTTTGTGAGAGTGATAGAGATTGCTTTTAAAATAAACATATTTAGATAAAGCCAATGAATCAATTTTAAAATTACACATTAAATTGAAAATAGCACAGGAATATACCAGAGGTGGCCTCAAGAAAAACTGTGAAGGGAATGCATTAAAACTAAAGTTTGGGGAGCGCAGCCTCCTTGGTGTACTCTCTGCTCCTTTCTACCTTTCAGGGGGCTGGATGTGCACATAGTAGGTTTGCAGTTCAAGTCTACTGAAAACATAAAGGAGGACCAGAGACAGCAGAAAAGCAGGGGTTGGAATAAGCTGAGTGCCAGTTACAGGGCAACCTCTTACCATTCTATTCCGACCACATCTGTAAACTTTTTTTGTTCAAAGCTGATCTGTAAGTGGCTGCAAGCCCCCTATGGTGAGGAAGAGTAGGCTCTCAACAGCTAACCTTCCACCTCTCCACAGACACACCTGTAGCAGACATCACCAATCAACTGTGCAATTCTCACCCATAACAGCAAGATGTATGCAAATATTTCTAACACATGAAAATGTTTTAATAAAATGTAAAGTGAGAAAAGTTGTTTTTAACTATTATGCTGTATTTTTTTATTTTTCCTGTGGGCTACCACACATCCTGTTTTGGAAATAGGGAACACAGAAACACTCAAATAAGGAAAGAAAGCTGCCTTATTCACACATCAACCAGAGCTACACAATGACCCATCCAATCCTGCAAGTTTAGAAGGTAATTTGGAAACTAATAAATTGGCTTTTTTTTAAATTATCATAATCATTATTGCTCGCGATTCAGTAAAATAAAAATCACCAACCAAAAAAAAAATAATAATAACCCTCAGATACTGTTGGTGGCATGTCGACAGATAAGCCATCTAAAAATTAATTTGGCAATATGAATTGAAAGACTGAAAACTAATCACACCCTTAACCCAGGAATTGTATTCCTAAGATTCTATAAGAAATAATTCCAGAAAAAGAAAAATAATCAGAAGTACAAGAAAAAATCAATTTTTTGCAATAAAGCTGTGGCAGTGAAAAATCATAACAACCTAACTGCTCAAAAAATATAAGGGGTTGATAATATTTTAAAGGTATGCCCTTGCATAGAAGTGGTATGCCATCTTCAAAATTAATCTCTGAAGAATATTTAAAGACCTACGACCATGCTCAAAAGCTCATATTAAATGAAAAAAATCAAGTTATAAACCTTTACATTTAAGATAATGATTTCAGGGGTATGTGTGTGTGTGTATTTACAAACATGTTAATATATACCATAAAAAGACTGGAAGAAAGTATATTACTGCTGACTTTTCCCAGATGGTTTTTAATTTTTTATTTGTTTTGTAGTCTCTAAATTGTCAATATTAGTTTGAAAATCAAGGTTGGGAGGAAGACTGCTTTCTAAGCATTTTAAGGAGAACTAATAGTTCTATATCCACTGAGTTTGTTTTCTGTTGGGGGAGGCACTTAAGTTTGTGAATATTTTTAATTGACAGTAAAGGGGTGGCAGTCATACAACCCAGAAATCCCACTGCTGGGCATACACCCTGAGGAAACCAGAACTGAAAGAGAAACATGTACCACAATGTTCATTGCTTCACTGTTTACAATAGCTAGGACATGGAAGTAACCTAGATGTCCATCAGCAGATAAATGGATAAGGAAGTTGCAGTACATAGACACAATGGAATATTACTCAGCCATAAAAAGGAATGCATGTGAATCAGTTCTAATGAGGTGGATGAACCTAGAGCCTATTATACAGAAGGAAGTAAGTCAGAAAAAGAAAGATAAATACTGTATATTAACGCATATATATGGAATTTAGAAAGATGGTACTGATGATCCCACATTCAGGGCAGCAAAGGAGACACAGATGTAAAGAACAGACTTTTAGACTATGTGGGAGAAGGCGAGGGTGGGATGATTTGAGAATAGCACTGAAACATATACATTACCATATGTAAAATAGATGACCAGTGCAAGCTTGATGCATGAAGCAGGGCATCTAAGACCAGTGCTCTGGCACAACCCAGAGGGATAGGACGCAGAGGGAGGTGGAGGGGGGCTTCAGGGGACACAAGCATACCTGTGGCTGATTCATGCTGATGTGAGGCAAAAACCATCACAATATTGTAAATTATCCTCTAACTAAAATAATTACTTTTTAAAAAAAAAATTTTTAATGCATATTCTTATGCCAAAAAAAGAAAGTAAAGGGGTGGCAGTAGGAATTGAAAAGATACCCAGCATTTGCCAATGCCAACATGCCTCAGCCTCAAATACATTCAAATTCCAGCAGGAGGCAGTGTTCCACTTTGAGTAGGCTGACTTACTGGAAGACTGACTCATTCATGGAGCTCTCTCAGAGATCTCTCTGGAGATCAATTAGGAGTAGTTCTGAAGTAGAGCCACCCTGCTGATCTTTCACCACCCCCACTCCAAAAAGGCCTGAGCTTGAAACTGCACCCCAGCAGTGGAAGAAGCTGGGCAAAAACTCTACAACCTTTCTCACCCAAGAACCAAGGGTACACACTAGAAAGAAGCTACCTGGGATCAGAGATCCATTCCACAAAGACTTACTGGCAGCAACTGGGTGCCAGGTCCTAAAAACATAGCAAAGAACAAGATGGGCATAGCTCCATCCCACCTCCACCAGGAGCACAGTCACACAGCGGAAAGAGCCCTGAACAAGGAATAACGATAGACTATCTGCCATCAGAGCCTGTGGTGGGAGAGCCTAGTCAATGTAACGTTCAGCAGAAAGCTGAAGGATGACCAGGAGTGGCCAGACCGGGGACGAGGTGGGGGAGACTCTAGAGGAGGTTGATGTACACAGGGCACTGGAAGAATGAACGTGTACATGGAGTGTGGTTCCCAGGTGGAAAGGCAAGGACAAGCTCCCAAGGGCACTGAGAAACTTCTAAGGAAGAAGTGACCTCTGCATTTGTATGAGCCGCTCTGAAAGTCTATAAAGGACAGGCTGGAGTTGGGAGAGGGAGTTAGGTTTCCATCTGCAGACAGGCCCTTAGCAATGCCTGCATGTTCATCTGCTTCCATGGGGAAGGCAGACCACTCTGCTTGTTAGAATTGTCATCCTAAGCAAGAGTAAGTAGGCCTCAGACGGGAACTTGAATACATGCTTCAGTGCACGGACTTTGATGGCTATCTTGGCCATTCCAAGGCCTTTTTATATATCCTCAGTTGAGTTCCAGATCACTGAGACTGACAAAATCCCTTATTTTTGGACGAATAAAGATTCTGGTGTGCCAGAATTCTACCAGCTGTGTTCTCATATCCTTTCAACAATAACAACAAAAAAGAAAAAAAAACCCCAAAACCCTGGGTTTTTGTTTGTTTTTGCAGGGCTCACGGCCACCATCAATAAAAACTACATTTCCCAGATGTCTTTGCAGCTAAGTGAAGTCATATAACTAATGCTCCCTTTCACCTCCTTTCCACCCATCCTTTTGGTTCTGGCCATCATTGCACCGACAGGATCTGCACACTGAAGTCTCTGCAGAGATACTTCCCAGCCATTCTGCTTGTGTAAATAATTCAAATACAAGGAAATGAACAAGTGGAGAGCGCCCCATCATGACTGTGGGGTACTGCAGCCTGTAGGTAAATACTTCCCTCTACCCCATCTTGGGCAAACAACCACAAGGTGTCCTTCCCAGTGCTCCTGGACTGAACCCCAGTTGCCCAGGACAGTAACCAGCTCAATACACAGCTTTGAGTTGGTTTCCTCTCCTTCCCTGCTTCCTCTCCCCAGTTAGCCCATTGCCACTTCTTTGGATCCAGTCGCAAAATAATGATAGACTATTTGCCATGAGACCCTGTGGTGGGAGAGCCTAGTCAATGTAACATGATGAACACAGCCCTTATCAGGTTCTGCTGGCAGGACAGGGTGAGAGAAGTCTGGAAGTAGGACACTGGGGAGGTTTTGCAAGCAACTTCTTTTTTCAACATTTACTTTATTTATTTGGCTGTGCTGGGTCTTGGTTGCGGCAAGCGGGATCTTTAGCTGTGGCATGCAGTTTCTTTAGTTTTGACATGCAAACCCTTAGTTGCAGCATGTGGGGTCTAGTTCCCTGACAGATATTGAACCCAGGCCCCCTGCATTGGGAGCTCCGAGTCTTAGCCACTTGACACCAGGGAAGTCCTGCAGGTGGCTTCTTTAAAAGTCAAATTAAGGGACTTCCCTGGTGGTACAGTGGATAAGAATCTGCCTGCTGATGCAGGGGACATGGGTACAATCCCTGGTCCAGGAAGATTCCACATGCTGTGGAGCAACCAAGCCCGTGTGCCACAACTACGAAGTCCACATGCCTAGAACACGTGCTCTGCAATGAAGAGAAGCCCACACTCACAACTAGAGAAAGCCCAAGCAAAGCACGGAAGACCTAGTGCAGTCATAAATAAATAAACAAAGTGCCTTTTTTAAAAAGCAACTTAAGAAGCAAGGACATGTACTTTTTTGCCCTTGGCCATTTGCTCCTCTCAGGACCCTGGAAGGGATGGCTGGGGCTCCATCTCACACCAGGAAGAGGGACCCACCCCTTAGGGACGGCAGTGAGCCGGAAGGAGATTGAACCCTGAGGGTTTGGCAGTGGAGCTGCTGTACAAGATCTGGATGGTTATTTATGCCTTTTTAGATGATGATAGAGAAATACACTTTTATCTTCCTTAGCTATTATTTAAGGCCTCAGTTAGCAGCAGCGAACCTATACTATACGTAAAACATACAATCTAAGTGATCAGTCACATCCCATGCCACATCCTACAGGAGATTTAAAGTGATAGCATGAACTCTGGACACTCAGATTTCTCATTTTATTTCAACAAGGAGAAAGTTCTAATTCATCTTTGGGTCAGAACACAGTGTATCCTCTTCCAAGCTCCCCTGACAAGTGACTGTGCTGGAAATCCTCAGGACACAGGTAAAGAGCTAATTACCAGACTCCAGTCCCAACGAGGCTCCGAACATCTCTCTCATCTGCAAGAAAGATGTCATTTAAATGGCATCCCTGTCAGGGAACCAGAAAGGTTGCCTGCCTCACTCCACACACAGACCACATTTGTCACCCTTCCTTCTGCAGCCAAGAAATCATTATTTTTCCTGGTGCCACTGGAGAGAGGTGAAGCAGCAAGGATCCTCCAAGTTACCGTGAGGTCCCCTGGCCCCTGTGTCAGCTTCCAAGATTACCAATGCTCAGGTGAGGAAGCCAGTGCCGGGGAGCTGGCCCAGGTGTGCTCAGAGAGCTGCGAAGTAACTGCAGATAAATCAGAGGTCGATCTTACAGCCCAGGATCCTGCAGAAGAAGGTCTTGCTTAAGGGCTGTTATTATTAAGACAGAGGAAAACAACAGCTCTGGCAAAGCACCAAATTAATTATATCAGCTGGTAAAATGTATTCCAACTTGCTAGTTAATAAGGTAGACAGGTTCTTCCGAACCATCTCTAAAGGCAAAAACCAGCAGCATGGGAAAACAAAATGAGGTGCCTGGAGGTACAGAGATGGATGCTGGTTCTGGCTCCAAACTGCTGTATGACACTCAGGAAATGCTCGCCCTCTCTGAGCTTCACAGATCTTTCCGGCGTTTTACAATTGTAGTTTATTGGGAAATGATTTACATGGTTCAACTTCAAAAGGTACAAGATTCTCAAGTAAATATCTCCCTTCTGCTAACATTTTATAGCCATTCAAATCTTCAGAAGCAACCCATATTATCAGTTTCTTATGAACCTTCCAGAAATATTTTATGTATACAAAAGCACACGTATGCACACCCCCCAAACACACACACCCATGTACTATTCTTTTTCCTTTTTCTAACAGAAATAATTACATACTATATGCCGTGTTCTGCATCCTGTTTTGCGTTTTCACTTAGCAGTATCTTCAGGTTACTATGGCCAACATTAGAGTGTTTTCATTCTTTTTTTTTTTTTATGGCTGCATATTGCCCCATTGTATGAAGGCACCAAAATGCATTTAACCAGTCCCTCTTAATGGACAGGGAAGCCTGGTGTGCTGCAGTCCACAGTGTTGCAAAGAGTCAGACTGAACAACGACAAGAACAACTCTTGATGGACATTTAGGTTACTTCCAGCCTTTTGCTACTACAGGGCTGCAGTGAACAACCTCATGTATAGGTTAATTTGCACGTGTTCAGTCTCTCCGACTATGTTCCCTAAAATGGAATGGCTGAGTCAGAAAGTGTGTGCATTTGTAATTTTGATAGACAATGTCAAAACTGCCCTCCAGAGGAAGTGGACCCGTGTTGCCATCAGCAGCAGATAAAGCTGAGTCTCAGGACTTCCCTGGTGGTCCAGTGGTTGTGACTCTGTGCTTCCAATGCAGGGGGCACAGGTTCAATTCCTGGTCGGGGAACAAAGATCTCATGTGCCACACGTGGGCAAAAAATAAGGTCAAGTGTCAACTTCCCCATTGATGAAGCTGATGATGCATCCCCAAGCTCTGTCACTCATTGTTGTCTTCCCAACCATGAGTATGAGTTTCGGTTACAGCTGATTACCATCCGCACTGTCACTTTCCTTACTGAGGGGAAACAGCCCTCTATAACCATGTGCATATCAAAAATAAGGGCAAAAAAGGCAGCTGTTGTGGCAGAAAATGGCTAATTCCAGTGTCCTTTCTCAACTTTCTCTTCCTAGTAATAGAATCCCCCAAGCTTGAGCTGTGCCCAGGGCTAGATATTGCCTTTCCCACGCCCCTGGCAGCCAACTGTACCCACATGACTTAGGTCCAGGTTCTGGGAATGAGTTGAAGTGATGCGTCCAATTCACAGGTCACATCCTTTGAAAAGGAAATGCCCCACCGTCCACTTCCTATCTCTTTTCCCTTCCCAACATGGGATGATCCATAGGGATAAGGCAACCTCCACCATGAAATACCACACTACCAGGGCAAAGAGAAAGAAAACCCCTGGATCCCAGGATGATGTCGGAGATCATGGCAAATTTCTACCTGGGACCTCCTGCCCACATCAGGATGGTGAAATGAGAAAAAAAAAAATGTCTACCTTGGGACTTGCCTGGTAGTCCAGTGGCTAAGACTTCATGCTCCAAATGAAGGGGGCCCAGTTCAATCCCTGGTTAGGGAACTAGATCCTACGTGCCACAACTAAGAGTTAGCATGCCACAACTAAACCTTCTGCAACTAAGACCAGCACAGCCAAATATATAAATACTTTTAAATGTCTCTTTTGTTTGAGTCACTGGAATTTGGGATCTCCATGATTCAGCCCCTCTCCTTGATCCAAGATGGAAAGAAAGCATGTTTCTCTGTGAATAAGAAGAATACTCCCAAATGTTGAACAGGAAACTATCTGACCTGCTTCACCATGTACATTGCCTGCCTGGTCCCTAGACCCCTGAGTTTGGGGGTCACCCATCCCTAAGTCCAGTACCTTATTTCTCTATCAGTGTGGGTCTCACTGGGGAGCCCATTCCAAAGTGCCATGTAACATATTCAACTTCAACTTAACTTAGTTTCAAAACATTTAGAAAAGACAGAATTATTTGATAATTTATGTTGAGACAACTGATAAGCTATTGGGATTTGGCTACAGAGCCCTAATTCACCCTAATGCTAAAATAAATTCCAGATATCAAATAAAAAGAAATCACAGATGCACCAGAAAAAAACCTGAGTGACTTTTTTTCTATAGTTGTGGACGTGAAAAGGCCTAGCCCCAACTCAAACCCACACCCCAACCCTGACCTTCAGCCCCATCTATGTCAAAACAGAAAAACCTTCCGGTCATAGTTTGACAACCTTTGTTGCAGAGCATGATGAGTGAACCAGACACGGGGCTTCCCTGGTGGCTCAGGGGTAAAGAGTCTGCCTGCCAAATGCAGGAGACATGGGTTCAATCCCTGACTGGGGAAGATCCCACATGCCGCAGAGCGACTAAACCACAAGTACTGAGCCTTCAACTACTGAAGCCCCAAGTGCGCTAGAGCCCAAGCTCCACAACAGAGAAGCTACCACAATGAGAAACCCAGGAACTGCAGCTAGAAAGCAGCCCCCGCTCACCATGACTAGAAAAAAGCCCATGCAGCAATGAAAAAGCAGCGCAAACAAAAATAAACAAATAAACAAAATTATTTTTTAAAAAAAGAACAAACCAGGGATAAACGAAGCCCGCCACCAGCAGCTGTAAAGGCGGACACGGATGCCAGGCCTGGAGCCGCAGCTGTCACCTCTGCTTTGCCGGCTGCTCCCGGCTGCAGTCTCACCCAGAGCATCCAGCCCTCTCTGATACCCCAGGGCCCTACCTAGCTACAGCAGACAGAATAAACGTCCTGGTCCTAATCCCCAGGTAGCACTAGTGGCAGAGAACTTGCCTGCCAGTGCAGAAGACGTAAGAGACGTCTTGACCCAGGTTCAATCCCTGGGTCAGGAAGATTCCCTTGGAGGACGGCATGGCAACCCACTCCAGTATTCTTGCCGGGAGAATCCCATGGACAGAGGAGCCTGGTGGGCTACAGTTCATGGGGCTGCAAAGAGTCAGACCTGAGTGAAGTGACTTCGCACACGGCACAATCCCCAGAACCTGTAAATATGTCACTTTACATGATTAAAGTGACCTTTCATAGGCGGTAAAGTTCATGATTTTGAAACAGAGAGAGCATCCTGGATTATCCAGGTGGCCCCATGCAATCTCAAGGGTCCTAAGGAGAGAGAGGCAGGAGAGTCAGAGTTAGAGGAGATGTGACAATGGAAGCAGAAGAGAGAGGGATGCACTTGGAAGATGAAGGAATGAGTCACAAGCCAAGGAAATGCGGGCACATCTAGAAGCTGGAAAAGGCAAGGAAACAGATTCTCCCCTGGAGCCTCCGGGAGGAACACTGTCCTGCCAATGCACTGACTCTAGCCCTTCAGACCATTTCAGACTTCTGACCTCCAGACTGTTGTCGTTCAGTCACTCAGTCATTTCCAGCCCTTTGCGATCCCATGGACTGCAGCATGCCAGGCTTCCCTGTCCTTCATCAGCTCCCAGAGTTTGCTCCAAGTTTATGTCCATTGGGTCGGTGATAGTATCTAACCATCTCATCTTCTGCTGCCCCCTTCTCCTTTTGCCTTTAAAAGATCCTGATGCTGGGAAAGAGTTAAGGTAAAAGGAGAAGAGACCTCCAGACTAGAAGATAATAAATCTGTGTTATGTTAGTCCATTAAGTTTGCAGTAATTTGTTACAGCACCTATAGGAAACTAATACATGAGCCCAACAGTAGCACGCAGGGCCAAGCAGAGAAACCTAGGCCACAACTCCCTGAGATGGTTGTGACTTTTCCATGTCTGGTCCCATCTCACCATAAACCATTAACACATTTACAAATACCAGGATTTAACATCCAGATTACATGTCCCAAATCACTTCTTGCAGCTGGAAGGGACACCAAATTCTTGGTCACACCACATGTCTGGCTTCTGGTTTGGAGACTGTGTCTTTGTACCCATATCTCAGATGCACACCAACTGCGAACTGCTACTGCTAAGCCACTTCAGTCGTGTCCAACTCTGTGTGACCCCATAGACGGCAGCCCACCAGGCTCCCCCGTCCCTGGGATTCTCCAGGCAAGAACACTGGAGTGGGTTGCCATTTCCTTCTCCAATGCATGAAAGTGAAAAGTGAAAGTGAAGTCGCTCAGTCGTGTCCGACTCTTCACGACCCCATGAACTGCAGCCTACCAGGTTCCTCCGTCCATGGGATTTTCCAGGCAAGAGTACTGGAGTGGGGTGCCATTGCCTTCTCCACCAACTGCAAAAGTCATCCTGAAACCATCCATTCATTCTTTCTTGCAATAACTGTTTATTGGCCAACAGCTGAGGGTCGGGAGCTGTTCTAGGTGCTGAAGTTACACCATGGAACAGAAGTACTCTTGTGTGTTGGGAATATATGGCCCTGAACAAACACAGAAGGTCCTCACTCCGTGGCAGGCACTAAGTACTTTATGAGTTAGAGCTTGTCACTGAGCACAGCAACCTAGGAGAATTAGTGTTGCTATTATTAGACCTATTGTACAAATGTGGAAACTGAGGCCCAGAAAGGTTAAACGGCTTTGCACAATGTCACAAGCGGTTTGCTTTTATCCACCTCCCTGGATTGACTGGTAGCTCAGCTGGTAAAGAATCCACCTCCAAAGCAGGAGACCCTGGTTCAATTCCTGGGTTGGGAAGATCCACTGGAGAAGGGAAAGGCTACCCACTCTAGTATTCTGGCCTGGAGAATTCCATGGACTGTATAGTCCATGAGGCTGCAAAGAGACAGACATACTTCACACCATTCAGCAGGAAAAGACCCACTCACACCATGTTTTCATTCCACTCTGGGCTGCCTTCCATGCCTGGAGGGTACAGAGACAAGATATAAGGGAAATCTGACCTCAAACTGGAGATCAGTGTCCCCACAGATGTGAAATTGCCACCTCCCAATTCCACAGAATAATACACAAAAGCAAACTCAGTTATTTAGCTGCAGAAAGAAGGAGAGGGTAGTTGTAAGTGGAAAACTGCTGGGTAAAAGCTTCCCCTGCTGTGAGCTATTCAATTCATTCATTAAGGGTGAAACAGACGCCAATCCACTCCATCCCTAAGGGGCCCAGGAGACCAGTTTATTGCATCTGGGGGCACCAGGCTCTGCAAGGGGCTTCCCAACCAACCATCTGTGTGGTAGAGTTCCTCCCTCACCTCTTAGCCGAATCCAAGGGTCAGAAAGTCAAATGCCTGCAGGGACCAGACAGCGACAGTGAATGAACAGAAGCAGCCAATGCACTTGCTTGCATATTAAGTATGTAGGAATGATCTTCACTTCTACTAAAATGTCCTCTCCTATTATTCTCAAAACACACAGCTCTCTGGAACTACCTCTCATTTCTGACGGAGTCTGAGAAACAGAGAAATGATTTTTAAAAAGGATCCTTTAAGAAAAACGATGGTTCAAGGAGGATTATGAATGGTAACTGACAACCTCAGTGCAAGAGACAAGAGGGGCTGGTGGTGACTGCGGCAAAGTAGTGAGTCTAGTCTGGTTCCAAGGGGGACTGCAGGGCCCTCTGTTTCAAGACAGACCAAAGCTCCAGATATTTATGAGCAATAATCTACTTTTTATTTTATGTGATAGTCTTTTTTCAAACACTCCATAAGCAAAACAAACTATATCTGTTGGCTAGATTCAGCCTCAAGGGGCATCATTTTGCATCTTTGGCTTAGGAGAAATAAGGACCATGGATTACAGAAGCAAATTCTAGTGTCTGGGAGAACATACAACCCTCCTTCCTGGCCTTCGTCTGGTTTGAGTAAGCTTACATTCACCCTATGTACAGCCCAGACCTTCTGAAATCATTGCATGTTTGTGCAATGTCATTCTTTCAATGAAATTCATTGGTTAACTGCATAGCTAATAAAAACTTTATTTCCCTATACTCGTAAGGCATTGCTAAGTCACTTCAGTCATGTCCAACTCTGTGTGACCCCATAGACGGCAGCCCACCAGGCTCCCCCGTCCCTGGGATTCTCCAGGCAAGAACACTGGAGTGGGTTGCCATTTCCTTCTCCAATGCATGAAAGTGAAAAGTGAACGTGAAGTCGCTCAGTCATGTCCGACTCTTCACGACCCCATGGACTGCAGCCCACCAGGCTCCTCTGTCCATGGGATTTTCCAGGCGAGAGTACTGGAGTGGGGTGCCATTGCATATTAATAAATTCAGAAAATTCAGACTTCTAGATTTGGGGTCAAGTAAATACGGTCATAGTATATATGAGTTTGTCTCCCAACCAATGAAATAAGCAGCATTTCTCTCTATCCTTCAGCTGACCACTGAAGTCTATTTAATGGACAAGAGCTTTCAGTCAGATGATGTTAGAGCAGCTAATGGTACACAGTCCCATTCTAGGCACTAGAACAGAAGCAAGAGGAACACAATAGTGCATTTCAGCTCCATGAAAAAGGATCTGTCACTCTGAGGAGTCACACTCTGAATTTTTTGGAAGTCAGTCAATAGCGATCTAAGAACATCTTTCTACATCATTTTGCAGGAAAAGTAAGAAGACACTGGGCAATCAAAACTGTCACCGAATTTAAGATAGGATCTACCTTTCCCCCTAAAACTATTAGACCAGAAACCTCTCGCAGAGCAGATGTATCAGTCAGGGTTCTTCAGAGAAGCAGAACCAAGAGGAGCTATATATTAATAGATACACAGAAAGATTTATTCTAAGGGATTGGCTCACATGATCGTGGAGACCACAATCTGCCATCTGCAAGCTAGAGGCCCAGGAAAGTTAACGGTGTAGTTCCAGTCCTAAGAACCACAAGCGTCTAATGTCTGAGGTCAGGAAGAGACTGACGTTCCAGCTCAAGCCGAGAGAGCAAACTCACCCTTCCTCTGTCTTTTGTCCTATGCAGGCCATTAATAGCTGTGGCGCTGCCCAGCATCACTGCTGATGGCAATTTTCCTTACTCTGTTCACCAATTCAAGTGTTAATCTCCTCCAGAAACACCCTCAGAAACATACCCGGAAATCACATTTTACTATCTCTGGGCATCCCTTAGTCCCATTCAAGCTGACGCATAAAATTAGCCATCACAGGAGCCAACAGGAAGAAGTTGAAAGCCTCACAGAGGTGCCAAAGCCAATAAGACATTCGGCCAAAGCAAACATTTTATTTCTTGAAATGAGGCATGCAAACCACAATGGTAGGGAAGGTGACTGGGTGGAACACGGCGTTATTTTAAGTGGTGGACAAGGGAAATCTTTAACACGTGTATTTCTTTTCATATGAGTGAGAAAGAAATATAACTAGCACAGCAAACCAGGATGAACAAAGCAGTTCAGATTTACGACTTGGGACAGAGCTAAGCCTGATGTTTAAGTTTGAAAACAAGTAGGTCAGTTTCAAGATAAATAGGAAGAAGTCAGAATAGCATTAGTATATAGTGACAAGATCATTAGGGCGTTAACAGCAGCTTGTGAAATGCTGGAACTAATTCAAGTCATGATACACTCCAGGGACCAAGGCTCACTTTGAAAAAACTGCAGAATCTAGCCTAAGGGTTACACACGACTGGAGCTCAAAAACACTGACAAACATGTAAAAACATGACAGTAAAGTGACCAAATGAAACGCATCTCAGGACACCAACACCCACTCTGATCTCTCTGTCCTAGCTCCAACCTGGTTGACACAATGTCTTCTGTGATAATCAGTGGCTTCTGCCAAGAGAGCCTGCAAACACAGTTCATTCAAAAGGAAAATGTAATTTCTGTGCTTAGGAGAAGCCCTCTCCAGGACAGCAGCTGACGGGTGCAAAGCCGAGTGAAGAGACGGTCTCCCCTAGGTCGACAGGGATTCATCAAGAACTGACCGGAAGATGCCGCAGGGAATTTGACCCGAAGCCACAAGGATGCCTGGACCTCTCTCGTAACCTTTTGCTTCTAAATCTCAGCTCCTACTGGTAAGGGTGTCCTCATAAATTGAAACGAACCTGAATCAAAGTGACAAGTCTTAGCGTGCCGCATTCCCCCATAAACAAGCAAGATTTATACCTTCCCAAGGCTATTATCCAGGCACATTTATCTTTATTTCTGTGTGTAAGTAATGGGTGCAATGCCTCTGCTGACAAGTCCCAGGGGATTCATTATGGAAACCATGGATGAGAGGTTCCTTAGGCTCCTCTCCTTCCCCATTCTCAGCATATTTTTCAAACCAAAGAAAGAGAATTTCATTTAAAAGACCAATGGCCCATGTGAATAAGCGTCATTCCTGGGTTCCAGCTTGACTCAGTGACAGATTTCCAGTGTCCGGGAAGCTGAGAACATTTTTCTCTTTTCTTTAATTACTTAATCTGGTGACCATTACTGAAGATATCACAGATCAAAATTGAGAAAACTCTGTGCTAAGCAGCCCTGTGGCCAGGAGATGGGCCCACTCTGAAATGAATCGTTCCCTTAACCAATTTTTACAACATATTTATTGTATGCTGGGGGCTCTGATACACACTGAGAACGAAGGTTTCCAAGTCAGACAAGATCCTCACTCTAGTCTAGAGGGAGAGATAAAGCATCAACAAGTGGACAAGTAAGATTCTCTCAGAAAACAGCTAAGTGAGGTAGGATGACGGGGCTTTATGACCCCATGGACCGTAGCCTGCCAGTCTCCTCCGTCCATGGGATTCTCCAGGCAAGAATACTAGAGGGGGTTGCCATTCCCTTCTCCAGGGGATCTTCCCGACCCAGGGATCGAACCCAGGTCTCCTGCATTGCAGGCAGATTATTTACTGTCTGAGCCACCAGGGAAGCCCTTAAAACAGAAGGATGGGGAAGCTAAGCTCACTCCCATCCCAGGGACTCTGCCCTTGGTCTTCTCTCTGCCTGAGACATCACAGGCACAGCCATTCTTGTCCTTGGCATCCGTTCCAAATGGCCTCAGTGTTCTTGATGATTGCCCGATGCTCTGTTTGTAAAGATACAAATATCTTGGGACTTCCCTGGTGATCCAATGCAGGAGGCCTGGGTTCGATCTCTGGTCAGGGAACTAGATCTCAGGTGCATGTCGCAAGTAAGTCGTTTGCATGCCACAACTAAAAAGATTCTGCAAGCCTCAATGAAGATCCTGAGTGTAGCAACCAAGACCTGGTGCTGGCAAAATAAAATAAATAAACTTTTTTTTTTTTCAAAGAAGATGCAAATATCTCCTTTGGCCTGGATGAATCTTCCCCCTTGGATTTTGCCAAGGCTGGCTCCTTCTTCCCATTCAGAATTCAGATTCAGTGTCACCTTTCTGGCAGGCCTTGACTGAGCATATAAAGTAGCCCCTGCGTCCCAGTCACTCTCTTTCCCATTATGCTGTTTCATCATCCTCACGGTATCTCGCAAAGATGGTGGCAACACATCTCCCACCTGGCACGCTCCTTCCACAATGTAATCTTGTCATTCCTTCCACCAAGAGATGGGAGGTCCCCTCCCCTTCGGTCTGAGTGGGCTGTGACTGCTTTGGCCAGTGAAGTGCAGCCCAAATGATACTGTATGACTTTAGAAGCAATGTCCTACAAGGCCATGCGGGTTGCCTTAAACTTGGAGCCCAGAGGCCACCATGTTGCAAGGAAACTCCATCGTATGCAGGAGCTACATGCATACAGATACTCAAACCAGCAGCCTTAATCTTCACGTCATTCCAGCTGGGAGAGTCAGAATGATGGGCGGGGGGGAGTGGTGGGAGGGGTTGAGGGGGAGAACATGTGAGTGAGGGAGCTGGGAATGATTCCCGCCCCCAGCCATCAAGTCACCCCCAACCTTCGAGACTTCCCAGCTGAGGCTCCAGGCACTGCGAGGCAGAAACAGTTATCCCCACTGTGCTCTGGTCAAATTTCCAACCTGCAGAATCCAGGACTATAATAAAATGGTTGTTGTAAGGCATTAAGCTTGGGGGTAATTTCTTATGCAGCAAGAGCGTCTGGAACATAGCATTTACCACTAAATGAACGCATCTTCTTTATTTGTTGATTTCCACTTCACCCACGAAGAATAACATTCCATTACGCAGGAACCATGCCTGTTGCACGCAGCCCCTTGAACAGTACCTGACGTGCAAGAGGCTCTCAATAAATATTTCTTGAGAAACTAAAAAAGGAAATCATGGCAAAACCATGCACAGTTTGAAAACTGCAGTATTAGTCTCCTATGGCTGCTGTAACAAATGGTGGCTTAAAACAACACTTAACATCATGCTGGAGGCCAAAGCCCAAATTAGCATCATTGTGCGAAAATCAAGGTGTCAGCAGGGCCACACTTCCTCCCAGGGCCTTGGGGAAAATCTGTTCCCCGCTCCTTCTGACTTCAGGTGGGCGAGACTTTCCTTGGCTTGTGGCCACATCACTCCAGTCTCTGCCTCTGAGGTCACATGGCCTTCTCTTCTCTCTGTCAACTCTCTCTCTGCCTCTCTCACTATTTAAGGATATTTGAGACAGCATTTGGGGCCCTTCCAGGTAATCTAGGACAACCTTCCCACCTCAAGAGTTTCAACTTAATCACATCTGTAATTTCTTCTGCATATAATGTCACATTCACAGGTTCCAGGAATTAGGATCATCTTCGAAGGGAGGGGGCATTACTCAGCCTCGCACACCATCCAGGAAAGCAGATCCAGCTCCTGGCAACACAGCAGGCCCCCTGGAGCATCCCCCACACGCACAGTTTCCACCCACAGGGTTCTGCCAGCACCACGCCTGTGGCAGACGCCAAACCCAGAAAACTCAGAACCTCTTTATGTTTAGAAAAGCAGGAGCAGAGATTAAAGAAAAGCCAGCTCGGCTATTTATTCTCCGTCCACTGACCTTTTGACAAAAATGGGGAGCTTCCATGTATAAAGTGCACCAGCACAAGATTGAAGCATGTGAAATTCCTGCTATTTAACCATTTTTCTACCTACAAAAACTGCAGTTCCTAATGAATCACAGGCCTGAGGAGGACAAAGATCTCTAACTTCTGCCCCCAAAGCCCACTTGTCAGAACTGCTGCCAAGATGCAGAAATCCCCCCCAAGAAGGTTGCCCCCAAAAGGTGAAATAAAGGTAAATAAACAGCCTTCAATAGCCATGAACCAGTTGCACAGTCTAGCTGCCTTGAATTTCTTTTTAAAAATATTTATTTATTTGGCTGTACCGGGTCTTAGCTGTGGCATTTGGGATCTTGCAGCATGCAGAATCTAATTCCCTATGGCATGTGAGATCTAGTTCCCTGGGATGGAACCCAGGCCCCCTGCATTGAGAGTGAAGTGTCTTAACCACTGGACCACCAGGGAAGTCCCTAGTTGCCTTGAATTTCATTCTCACTTTTGGAAAGGGTATCATGGCAATAGCTGGGGGGTGAGGAGTGGGGGACACATCTGCCTTGGCAGCTCCAAAGGCAACTGTGAATAACATGCACGTGAATGGGCGTGGTTGTGTTCTCATAAAACTTTATGTACAAAAACAGGCTGGAGGCGGATTAGGCTCACAGGTTCACAGTTTGCCAACCTCAGCCCCAAGTCCAAGCTTTTGCCTTCCAACCTCATCGACAATCAAACCTTCAAAACAAGCTTGGCAGCACCTCCCACACGCCTGACCTTCCTTAAAGCACAGCTGATGCTTCTGCATCTCCTTCACCGAGGCTGTATTAAAAATATATGAATCCTGTGGACTGACACACTCCCTCTTTTAAGGAGAGGCTCTTGTGATTTCCAAACTACCTCCCTGTTTCCTGGCGTGGCTGTCAGAGAGAACAGAGCAGCGGATTCCTGAAGCTAGCCCCCATCTCCTTGCAGGAGAAGCTAATCACTCTTCGGCTTCCACAAGATCTTCAGGGCTGGATGACAGGTGCCAGGACATGAACGAACCAACTGGCCCAGCATCGCTTCTGCAACATCCAAGTGATGAGAAATTCAAATGCAGGTTTAAAGAAAAACACACGCAACCAGACGACTTAAAAACTCGGTGATGAAGGTTGACGATGGCAGCCTGAAACAGGACCCAGGTGAATCTGCTCACTGTGCCCCCGCAGTAGACACCAGTTTCACCAAACCCACAATCAGTCGCTGTGACAGCTTCAACTAGAATCTGTCCTTCTGGGGCCACCTTTTCATCTTGTTGAAAGATGTTATTTTTCCCTCAGACATATCCACTCTCAAGAACATCTCACTCCACCCATATGCAAACCACGCCTGTAAGATAGAAATTAAAAAGTAAAAAGGGAAAGAAAGAGAAAAGGCAGAGACCTCACTCCCAGGCCCTGGCTCCCTGCATCTCATCCTCCAAGGTCCAGACTCCAGAAAGCACACTGGGTGGACCATTTCGACTAATTGTTGAACAAGAAAAGACCCTTTCATACCATGAAGCTGAACCCAAGGGAGCAATTATTAGGAGATAAAACGAAAAGGCATCTGCATGCAGGAGGATAAATTTGCACACTTTTCCATTTCATTAGGAGAGTCTTCTGTGGATTTTTGACAGTCACCTTGAACAGAATTAGAGAGAGAACTGATAATTGCCTAGAGCATCCGGCACAGCCATGCCGCCCCCGTGGGGGCACACCCCTCCCCCCCACACACACACTCAGACACACACTCACACACTCATGCACACACACACACACACACAGTTTGCTCTGCGAGCTGGTACCCCTCCCCTCCCCGGCCCCTATTTTGTTTCTGAACTAGGAATGGGGGGATAAGTCATATGGAACTCGGCTACTTCCCTTGAAATGCAAACCCATGCTCCAGCCTGCTCCCTGAATTTCTTCCAGTTCTTCCTTCAAATCAAAGAGGATGAGGGCTCCCTGTCATTTCCTGGTCACAGCTGCCACCTTTTAAAAGTAGGAAGAGACATGCAAGCACACTCCCAGGCCCCAGGGGAGGGGAAAATGCAGTTAACCAGAACCATAATTCTATCTCTGATCCTGGTGCCGCTGAAGAGATGAAGGACAATCTCCCCAGGTCCTTTGGGGGTGACAGGTATGGAGATGCCGCTGGCAGACTTATCAGCTCACTTAACTGGGAGGAAAAACTAACTACTTACAAATGTCTTCTGCTACTTCTGGGTCTAACCTGATTGAGCAGAGTGGACAGAACCCGGTTCAAGTTCACCTCAAAATTTTCAAAAACAAACTGTCCCTGGGGATACCCTGCAAGGTTTTAGCATTCCCCTTCTCCCCAAAGTTACTTTTGGTTTCTTGCTCCTTCGCTCTGTCACTTATTTCTTTCAAGGTCCCCGTGTGGGCTAAGACCCACAAAAACAAGGATGAATACAAAGGAGTAACAGAGAACCATGCCAAGCGCAAATGCCAAAGTCAGACCCAGGTTCAAATCCCGGTCCCACCACTTCTTGGCTGGACGACCTTGAATGTGTTATATTATCTTTCTATGGTTCCAGAATGGAGGTAGTAATAGTCGAACCTCAGGACAGATTACTATGAAGATTGAAAATGAAGTGATATGTGATATGGGCTTAAAGCCTTGCTCAATGAATGGTCATTATTACTATTATTATTATTATTATTTTAGCACATGTTGGACAAGTAATCAACTATAGCTTGTGAGGGGCCCAACTGGGTGCCAGACCCACAGTGAAAGCTCCATAAACATGAACTCTTATTATTTTCACCACGAATGGCCAGGCTACTACAGGGACACAGATATCCTGTGTCCTGGACACAGTGCTAAAGAAACACCAGGCTAGAGTGCTTAACTCTACCTAGGGAGGAGATGGTCAGAGGCGGCCTCCCCCAGGGGGTCATTTCCTCTGCCATCTCCTTAGGATTGACAGATGGATATTTCAGAATCGGACACCTCACAACCCCATCTCAGCCTCTCACAGGGGAGGCAGGCTGCTCCCAGCTAGCTCCACAGGACTCCACACCCAGAGCAAGCGGATTTTTCTAAACTGGTTTCATCATCTGGTGAGCTTTCCGAGTTCTTATGAATGTCACTATTTTTGTAACTATCCCAGAAGGCTGAGATGGGATCAGGATGGCACATTTTAAGAAAAAGTTGACCAATGAAAGCTTTTCCTGAGGGAGCACCCAGGGCAGAAGGGGACCTTGGGACGCATTGTTCTCAAACCAGGTGGAAGGACTACAAATATCAAGCCAGGAGGGAAACATTTCAGCGAGAGGAGGCCTCAGTGGTGGACAGGGGTTCATGTGCTTCTTTGGGAGGAGGGCCTAAGATGATCACCCTGAAACAAAGTTGAGCTCAAAAGAATTGAACAGATGCCCTCTGGGCTTCCAGCCTTTCTGCAAAGCAGTTAAATGAGCCTTGAAGGCATTCTGGTCATTCCAGGCATCACAAGAATGATCCACCCTAGCAGTGGGCCTTCTGTGTTGAGGTGCCATCTTTCTCCTGTGTGACCTTGCCCCCTGTGGCCATAGTTGATTAACCCGGATCTGGACACCTGACTCTAGGGGAGTCAACCAGATTCTCCTTCTCGGGCATGTGAACTTGAGACCCAGAGACAGGGAATGTGGGACCCAGTGGGAGGCTGGAACAAAAGTGCCTAAAGGAAGAAGCTGGGGGGCAGCCTCATTGCACCATGGGGATGAGCAGACAGGAGAAAAGCAGGCCTGGAGAGGGAAGAGAAGGAAAGCAAGGGTGCAGAGAGGAGGGCAAAGCGATAGCGGGTTCTGTGGCTTCCCATTTCCTGACTCCAGCTTCTTGAGGCCCCGCTCACAGCATTCTGCCATGAGGCTTGACAAGACTCAGGTTTGTCTTGCTTTGGTTTCTGTTCTTTAGCACCAAAAGGGTTTCTTACAACTCTGGCCACTTAACAGTGGGAATTCTACCTTGTTAGGTAGTGAGCACACCAGCATACTAGAGGAATATGCCTGTCCATAAGAAGGCAGAACATAGAACTCTTCTAAATTAAGTAGGAGATGGAATTTAGTCCAAGGATTTGCTGGAGAAATCCTTCCAGCAAATTCAGGAAGCTTGAGGTCATAGATCAGACATGGCACAGAGATAAATTCCAATCTGCTATCTTTTGGTGTGGCTTTTGCCCATCTGTTATTTTTTATCATAATTGATTGGGGGTTTGGGGTGATTTTTTTAATGTTTATTGACTTGGCTATGTCAGGTCTTAGTGTGGCACTCGTGACCTTGTAGTTGCAGCATGTGAACTCTTAGTCTCAGCTTGTGGGATCTAGTTCCCTAACCAGGGATTGAACCTAGGTGCTCTGTATTAAGAGCACAGAGTCCTAATCACTGGGCCACCAGGGAAGTCCCCATAGTTGATTGATACTATTACAAAATTGGAAGGTTTCACATAAAACTCCAAGTGTGAGGTCTTTGGGGAAAAAACAGCTCTAACAACATTGGGCCTATACTCCTAAGTGGAGCCGATTAGCTAGAGCTGAGCTGCCACCAGCTCCTCCATCTGCAGCACGTGGTCTCCAGTTTGCCCACAGTCCTCCCCCTTCCCTAACGTCCCACCAACCAAGAGTCTGGGTTTTCAGTTGCTTCATCAAGCTTACAGTATTGTTAGAGTAGAGAAATATTCCTCTGCACCCAAGTCTCATCCAAAGAAGAATCAAAACGTAGGCGGAGAGCAGCAACTTTCTTCCACCCATCCTGATTCACTCCCTTATATGCCTGACTGAGCACTGCAGATCTCTGAGTTTGCAATCCTTGGTTTAAAGGCTCATACAGCTGCTTTCAGCAAGAGACCCAGAAACAAAAATATATGAAAGCCCATCCTCAATGAAAAATCTTGTCACAAAATACATTTCCAACCAGTTCTTCTTTGCTAAAATGCTTTTTCATATTATTTAATATTGAATTTAAAAGCTAGTTGGATTCAGGGACTTCCCTGGTGGTCTAGTGGCTGGGACTCTGTGCTCCCAACGCAGGGGGCCTGGGATGGATCCCTAGGCAGGGAACTAGGTCCTACAACTAAGAGTTCAAATGCCACAACTAACAATACTGCCCGAAACAGCTAAGACTTGGCACAGTCAAACAAATAAATAAATACATATATTTTTTAAGAAAGCTAGCTGGATTCAGCCCAAATTTAAGATACTTTTTTATATTCTAAAAACCAGTCTCACTTTCTGAGTCAAACGCACTATGTCTTAACCAGCAAGACACTCCTCCATGCCACTCAATTCTCAAACTCCCAGGCCAGCCCCAGGAAGATACCTGTGCCCTACTGAAATCTGTTAAAACTGGCAATTTGGACATCAAGAAACTAAAGAAGACCCCAATCACTCCAGAGCATTGCACTTAGTGCTAAATTAGCAATTGTTGGAAATGATCTTGTCTTTGTAGACAAAGAAACCTCATTAAATGTTACTACAAAATCAAATAAGGAGATGGAAGCATTAAAGCAGGAAATGCTGAAACATCACCTTGGGAGCTACTGGCACGTCGTTCTGGGTTTCTTAAGTGAAGAGATGGAAACCCAGATTTCCAGGAAGTAAAGGGCAAGGACAGCTGTGGTTGTTTCCCCAACAGACCTTGGGAAGAGCCCTTCAGGATCACAAGTGTGGCTGTGCTTAACTGTGTTTTCTTAGAGTCTGTATTTGTCTATTTGGCACCCATGCATTACACGGCCAATTATATTAACTATATTTTCTTATTTTCTATATTTTTGATGTTCTGGCATTTGGGAGCCTCAAAGACCCAGAGAGTGTCTGCTCATCCAGGGCCAGCTGATTCTTAGAGATAGTTAGAGCTTGCCATGAACACACTTTTCACCCAACAACAACCAATCCCAAGTCCACAACCCCAATGACCTCTTTTTGTAACTCTTACACCAAGCCAATACTTCCCCTGCCCTAAATTAACCCAGAGCCAGGTGCCAGGCCACTAGAGACCACCCCTGCAGTTCCACGGGAACTCTTTCAACTACTCAACACCAAGCTGTTTACTCTGCCCTGCCTGGCCTTTCCTGCAGAAAGCTCAGTGAAGGCTCTCAGCTTTCCCTGCTCCTCTCTGCCTCTTGACTCCCTGGTGCTTCCCCCATGGCCCTACACGGCATGTGGGACCCCCTCTCTCTATGCTCTGTGAGTATAATCAACTTTTTCCTTCTAAGCATCATTCTCGTTTCTTTCTGTGGCCCCACCACTTTCACTCCACCAGGCTCAACACCTACATCCTTAGGACAAGTCGGGATGGTAGTTTTGAAATATAAATCACTGTTTGCTGGGCCCCGTGCATCTTCCTCGCTCTCCGCCCCCCCTTTCCCATCCAGTCTTTTGGGCCTTCTGTGTTCCCTGCCTCAGGGAAGGAGGGACCCAAAGAGAGCTGAGAAAAGAAAAATGGATGTTCAGCTTTTGAGTTTCAAAACGCTGTGCCTCATGGGGCGCGCTCAGTACTCCTGTGTTTAGACAAAAGATTTGATAGAATATGTAATGAGCAAGAGTGAAGCTTCCTGCCTAGAGACTGAGTGAGTTCCCCAGACTGGGGGGAAGGGAGAACTGAAGGGGACACGAGAAGAGAGTGCGGTCAGCAGGCCCAGGACCAGGGCATCCAAGGAGCCAGAGGTCTGACAAGCACAACACAGAACATCGAGGTAGCTATTTCTGCCAAAAGCAAAACAACTTGACATTTCCCTTATGCAACAGGGATTTACTGCAGGTAAACGAGCCAGTTTTCTGCAGGCTCCTGAAATATCAGGACTAGTTTATCAGGGACTTCATCCATGGCTCTCAATCCTGCCTCACGTCCCGTGACGGGCACCGGGACACGTTGCCCAGATCCCACTGCCACCAGGGCCTTGTGGCCCCAGCTGCTGTGAGTATGGGCTGCACATGGCCTCAGGTCAGAGAGCCCAAGGTCGCACCCATTCCCAGGGTAACCTACAGCTAGTGACAGATGAAGGCCAGGGCTGTGAAAGTTCAGCCATCTCAGCCCAAAGGGGACACTCCCCATTAGACACCCTGCACTCTAACCTCTGGGAGCCCAACTTGCAATACCTCCTGTTATAACTGAATGCTTGTGTCTCCCCGGAAGTTCATATGCTGAAGTCCTAGCCCCTAGTCTGATAATATTAAGAGATGGGGCCTTGGGGTGTCATCAGATCACAAGGGTAGAGCCCCATGAATAGGATTAGTACCCTTCTAAGAAGAAATTACTCTGCTCTCCATTATATGAGAATACAACAGGAAGGGGCTGTCTGTAAGCCAGAAAGTGGACACCCAGAACCACATTAGCACCCTGATCTCAGACATCGAGCCTCTTGATCTGCAAGGAATAAATCTTGTTTAAGCTGCCCAGTCAATGGTATTCTGTTACAACAGCCCAAACTGACTAAGACACCTCCTGATTAAATACCTGCCTGGCCCCCAGACTAGTAACCACTGATTAGGGCAAAGGTAAGACTTATGTGTCACTAAGTCCTTTGTGAGCTACGTGACCTCAGAGTGAGGGGCAAAGGAGGAATTCTGGGGGCCAGGTAGCTGGTTAGAAGGAGGGAGATGGTCACAGGTTAGGTTCTCCAGGAAGAAGACTAAGATGGAGGGAAGAGTAAAGGGCAGTTATTGGCGTGCATCCCTGGGATAGCACCTGTGGAAGGAAGAAAAGGGAGCAGGAGTGGGCAGAGGGAGAAGGAGAATCATGGTACAAGCTGATGATCAACAACTTCTGGGCAGACACTCCCCCACTTCCGCTGCCCCTTCCCCCGGGAGGCACCTTCCCACAAAAAAAACGCCAGCTTGAAGTATAACCCAAAACATAAATAAAACAGCCTGAATCAACTGTGTTTATACCTTTAAGTGGAATAGCTACATTGATTTATAATTTATTAGGCCTTCCATGGGGCACACTCAGACACAAAGCCATAAGCATACTGAAATGCTTTTTGTTATGCATCTAGCCATATAAACTCTATCAAACCCTATATAAATCCAGATAAAGGTAATAAAGTTAGTATAGTAAAGGACCAGTGGCAACTAATAATTGATGGCCCTTGATAACCTACCTAAAATATTACAATAACTGAAGTCTCCAGTCGGAGATTTCATTCTTTTTTTTCCTCTGAGATAAAGCCATTTTAAGCTTTAAGATATTTAAATATGGTTAGATGGAATTAATCTGGTTTACTCTCATAAAGCTGCTTCTTCAGGTGTTTCTGAGATTCTGTTTTCTTAGATGTGTCTCCCACCAGCTCCTAATTTTTCCCCTGAAGGAAGATAAGACAAGGGCCCCAGGACCATTGCTTAAGCTACTAGCAATGGGTATCAACAAGCCTGTGGGTGGTATTTCTGACTCTCCTTTCTGACCACCATCTCCAAGATTTGCTTCTGGGAATAAAAATTATATTGGTAGGGATTTTCTTTAAAGTCTTCCGCTGCACAGAATCAATGTGCAAATCCAAAGTAACGCTGAAGGATGTGCCCTGAAGCACTTAAGTGCCTCAGGACGTTTCTGAGCTGCAAAATCTGAGAAAACCAAATCAAGCTGGCTTAAGAGGAAAAGGGAGTTTATCGGCTGAAGGAAATGAAAAAGCAAGAGGGAGGTCCTACTTCATCCCCTCTGTGAGGGGGCGGGAAAGGGTGCTGCGGGGCAGAGAAGGAAACCACAGTACCACATTCCTGCATCGTCCCAGAAAAAAAAATTTTTTTTTTTTTTTTTTTACTTTATTTTACTTTACAATACTGTATTGGTTTTGCCATACATTGTTGACACGAATCCGCCACAGGTGTACATGAGTTCCCAATCCTGAACCCCACCTCTCACCTCCCTCCTCATAATATCATCTCTCTGCTGGGCATACACACTGAGAAAACCAGAACTGAAAGAGACACACGTACCCAGAAAAACTTCAGAGATTTCCTCCAGCAGGTCAGGTCTATCCCAGAGCCAATGACAGTGGCTGGGGGTAGGCTCTGCTCTGATTGGCCAGAAGGAGGCTCCACTCTGATTGGCCAGAATCTGATCTCTGATTGGTCACATGGAATTAAAGGTACATTTGCGGCCCCAGAACCAAAATTGATAATCAAGAAGCGGAGCAGAGTATGAGGGCTGGGAATCAGTCACACTGCAAAATCTTCAAGGAATGTCTTTCAACAGAATGCAGACAGGAAGGGGCTGACTGAGGCATAGATTTGCTCAGATCTCATCTTCTATGAGCAAGCAGAATCTTGGGGAAACCCCAAGGATACCCCAGAATCTATCTCCTGAGAGGTTCTGGACTAGATAAAGCCTTTTGTATCAAACCGTTTCAGGCGAGCTGTTTCCTAAAACCAGCAGGAAGAGAATGTCAAATAGGTAAGCATGCTTAGACTTTTTCAGAGCTACTCTATAGATGCTCAAAGGGGTGGATGATTACGGGCACACAGAAAGAAGAAGAACAAGCTTGACAATCAGATCTGAGCTTTGATGGAATGTGTTACCTTTCTAGGTAGTGAGCATCTTGTCACTGGCAGCAATTAAGCAGCATTTGGAGGCATGTCCTTGCATAGGGGCGACGACCTCTCAGATTCCCTTCACTTGACTTAATGCCTCCTAAAAATATCCATCCCATGGTGGGAATGGTAATAACTTAAAACAAGTACGAAATACTGTCCCCTGCCCCCTCCATTCACCTAGTCTCTTCCAATACAAGATATGATGAAATTCTAAAACCCCAAACAGCATCACATCAGAGAACTAGAGATGCCTAACAAGCAGATGGAGCCAAAATGACGGATTCCTCCAGACCGCAAAATCGATTCATCACTTCCATCCAGGGGAACAAAGGGCGAGAGGAAACGCGCCTGAGAGCCGGCTCCGCTCTGCTCTAACAGAACCAAAGCACTTTAACATTTCACAAAAGAGCCCGAAATGGAAAAATCAGTGTTTGTACACAGAGGCCAACCCTGGTATCCAGAGCTTCCTCCTTAAATGGCACTGTGTGCGCTAAAGACACTGAAATTGTCCTGGAGTCTTGCATACTGTGCATTCATGCCAAAGCAAATGGGAATCACTTAATAAGGGGTTCCAAATGCTGCCACACAAATAATAATAGTAATCACAATCATAACACTGGCACGCTGTTTCAAAACACGGCATCAGAGTTGGGATGCCTGTTAATAAACAGGGCAAGAGATGCAGCCCAGGAAGCTGACTTCCTCATGGATTTAACGAGGGCCCCATTCATATTCATAATCCTATGCATTATTTACACTGATCGGCTTGCTCCCTAACCCCAAACAAGCTCTCATTCAGCAGCTGGTGGGGAAGGTGGAAGAGAGGAGGGGCGCTCCCCAAGCTCACACTGACAGCAATGGGAGTTTTATGATCTCAGAGGATTGACATTCCATTCAGCGCAGAGCAATTTCCACTCGATGCTGAGCTATCACTTGTCACCAAGCAGAAAGCCAATTAGGTTACAGGAGAGGTGCCACCGGTCACTGCCAGGGCCAGCGTGCCCGCAGTCAGAACGCACTTACTTGTTGCAGTCAGTGGCCTGCCTCTGCCTGCCCTGCCATGTGCCAGCAGCACACAAACATCCTAGTTTAGATCTCATCTTGATAGTCGCTTTCATGACTCCCCCATGCATCAGGCCTTCTGGGCCAGTCGACTCGAGCACCTCAGGTAGGCAGATCCTGAGTTCATGGATTTTGAGGGGCAGTTGGGGAGCAGGGCAGTGGGATGGGTATGTGGCTCCTGCAAAGCCACGATGCAGAGCAAGCCAGAGGCTGAGAGAGTCTGTAGCACCCGCTCACCTGTCCCCACGCCCACCTCCTGGGCTCTCTGTACACTGACAGAACCCACAACACTGAGGCCTGTGCCCAGTGCCGTGTCCCCAACACACTCTGGGTAAGCAAGGAGCCAGGGTGCTTGCATTCATTAAGTACCTACCAGCTCCAATCTGACGGTGGTTCTTGGTTCAAGGAGTGGCTGCTGTCCCTCCAAGGCTGACTGTGATGACCTGCACCAGTTCCCACTAAGGCCCTCATCCTGGCAACTGGCCCACTGGCCACAAGCTACTAGGGGCCCCAGATAGAGGGCAATGAGCTCTCTCCGCCAACTGCGCCCTGGCCATGCCTTCAAGAGTCAGAGCCCAAAGGATGCTAGTGTCTACCACGGGTTCCCTGTGACCAAGATCGGATCAACGTGCAGGGGGAAAAGGGGAGGGCTAGGGTTGCTCGGTGGGGTTCTTTCCCTGACAGGCAGGGTGGAGGCAAGAGTACCAAGCCCTCCACCCTCCCCCATAACTGCATTGTGGCTCAGCTCAGCTCCCAGAAACAAGGAAAGGTTCACACCCTCTTTCCAGGGTCTTGGTTTTCAACATGGCTCTTCTATAGTAGGATTCTGAAAAGTAATTATGAAAATGGAAGGAAAATGAAAACCAATAAAACAAAAGTAGCCAACAAAAGTACTTTAGTTGTTGCCTTCGAATTATTTCAAGGGACACTGGTTTTCCATTAGTGCCAATGGTATATGGTTGTTGTCGTAAGGGGGAAAAAAGGAATGACGTACTGACACATACTATAGCATAGATGCATCTGGAAAACATGATGTGAAGTGAAAGAAGCCAGACGTTGTATGATCCCATTTATATGAAATGTCCAAAACAAGCAAGTCCATAGAAACGGAAAGTAAATGAGTGGTTGCTAAGGGGACAGGGGAGGGATGAGGGAGAAGAGCTTAAGGGGTATGGGTTTCCTTTAGGGTGATGAAAAATTCTGGAACTAGACAGCAGTAATGATTACACAAGATTGTGAGTGATTTAAATTGCTTTTTTCTCATATTTCGATATCTAGATTCCAATAAAATTGGCTTCCTTTGTGATTCAATTTTTGTTACTGTTGTTCAGGCGCTAGGTCAAGACTGACTCTTTGCAATCCCATGGACTGCAGCACGCCAGGCTTCTTTATCCATCACCAACTTCCAGAGCTTGCTCAAACTCATGTCCATTAAAGCAGTGATGCCATCCAACCACCTCATCCTCTGTTGTCCCCTTCTCCTCCTGCCTTCAATCTTTCCCAGCATCAAGGTCTTTTCCAATGAGTCAGTTCTTCACATCAGGTGGCCAAAGTATTGGAGCTTCAGCTTTAGCATCAGTCCTTCCAATGAATATTCAGGGTTGATTTCTTTTAGGATTGACTGGTTTGATCTCCTTGCATTTAAAAACATTTTCCTGAGACAGCTTTGCCTATCTACCAAAGGGGCCCAAGGTGCAAAACAGGTCAAGAATCCCAGCTTTAAAGGAAACTGCTCCATCCCAGCCCACTTCCACTTGGCTACTTTGGGAGCTCTGGAGATGGTTACACCCCTCCACATGCTCACAGGTTCACTCATTCAGCAAAGGTGTCTCAGGCCCATACTCTGGATTAAGTCAGTGTCAAGGTCCTGGCCATTCAGAGCTTCCAGCCCAGTGGGAGAAGCAGATGTCCCCCAAGTAAGCCGACCACACAATCCCTAACCACAAAGTACGATGAGCTGAGCACATGAAAGCAAAGAACAGAGGGGTCAAGGAGACGCAAGGTGGAAACTTAACCTGGTCTGAAAGAGGGCTGAGTGGCCCAGGAAGTGGCCTCTGAACAGAAAAGATGGGCTTTCAATTTCCCAGGAAAGTGTGATGATAGAGTTAGGGTGCATGTACTTTTTAGAATGGGCTTCTGGGGAATTCCCTGGTGGTCCCCGGGTCAGGACTCAGCGCTTGCACTGCTGGGGCTGGGCTTCCAGGTCCAATCCCTGATTGAGGAACTAAAATCCCAAAAGCTGTGAGGCAACCGCCTCCAAAAAAGGGCCTCCTGGACCTCAAGTGAAGGTATCGAGGACTCAGGCCTACTCTCTGACCCTCGGCCATCCAGGGCCAGACGTTTCATTTAAGTGAAGGTTTCTTAAGGTCTGGGAATGAGGGTGCCTGCAAGATAGTTCAGCAGGGCCCAGGAGATATGCAGGTGAGCCCTGGGAAGATGTCAGCCCGAATAACGTCCTGTCAAAGGGAGCTGACGGCAGAGAAACGTGCCACTAATCAGAATAGCAATTCTGGGAAGCTGGTTCTACACTGACGCCAAGGAAGTGACAGAGACTTATTCCCAAACCAACTTGGAGTGCATTCCCTCAGCTCCAGTGTGACGGCTGCAGCCACTAAACGTGTTGGTCAGTGTTTTGTTCCAGATGACAGAACCACTCCCGTTGGCTGAAGCAGAGAGAGAGAGACTCCTTAGAGGGAAGCAAAGGGCTTAGGGATCACTGGGAAGGTTGAAGAAGCAGGCTCTATAGATTAATATTTCAGAAAGGACCCTCTGAGCCACCTGGAGGATCCAGGGCATGAAGAATTACTGTCCCCTGGATGATGTAGAAGCCGCCAGCTGAACTGGGAATTCGCTATCATAGCTGCCACCTCCAGAGTCACGCCAGCTCTGCCGCTATCCGGAAGCCAGTACCACAAGGAAGCCACCACTGTCCAGAAGAAGTCACAATTTACAGGCTGCCGCCGTGGCACCATGCCTGCTACAACCCACCCCATCAAAACTGGTCCCCACGCCTGCCTCTGCGGCCCTTCAGGAGCAGTCAGTGGTTTTGCCGACACCGCCCGCAGAAAAGCCTGGCACCTCCACTAGGACACTTGCCTACAGAAACAGAAGGACAGTAGCTCTCCCTCACCTCCACCGCTGAATCTCAAGTGTGTGCACCTGGGCCAACTCACACTCAATTCCAGGACGTTAGCATCGTTGAGGAAAAGGTATGATGTTCTAATGGGCCTCCAGAAAGGCAAGGATGTGGGCTGCAGCTATTCACTGCTGCCCTGCCTGAAAGAAGAACACAGAAACAAGGAGAGTCCAGAGACTGAAAGAAAGAGACCAAGCTCCAATGGAACAGCCTCAGTTCCTGGATCCAACCATGCCTGAAGCCAGAACTCAAACTTTTTTTTTAATTTTTTTTTTCCTTAAGCAGTTTGACTTGAGTTTCTGTTTTCTATAACCAAAAGAATCCTGACTGCGACTCTAGTTCAACACCCAAGGCAAGAGAGCCTTAGGTCTATCCTTGGGGACACAGATCAGTGCATGCATGCTAAGTCACTTCAGTCATGTCCGACTCTCCGTGACCCCATGGAAGGTAGCTCACCAGGCTCCTCTGTCCCTGGGCTTCTCCAGGCAAGGATCCTGGAAGGGTACTGGAAGATCCCTTCAGGGGATCTTCCCAACCCAGGAATTGCACCCACGTCTCTTATGTCTCCTGCATTGGCAGGTGGGTTCTTTGCCACTATCGCCACCAGGAACACCACCACCAGAGCAAATCAGAACCCCCTGGCCTGACCGAATCATCCACACTTACACATCTTACACTCCTCCTCCCTTCCAACTCCTAAGCCTGAGACTTCAACTCATCTCCCCCTCCTCTCTCTCTCTCCTGAATGGACAAGACTGACTTGCCTGTTCATCACTCCTCCAGGAAGCCTTCTTTGACCCTCCCAAGCCTGGCATCTCAGTTCTGCCCTCCCACTCTCTCTCTGGACACGTGCTACCATAATACCACGTTGGACGGAAACTTGGTCTCCCTTTAGGGAATGAAACTCTTGAGAATGAAGGTCTGTATCTTTCATGTTCTATTCCCAGCACTAAATCAGTGACTGGGACTGGATGGGGTTCAACTGATATTTTCTTAACAAAGAAATGAACTCATCTCCTTCAGGTCTACCATTTATTTGCCTTATCTCCCCCTTTTCTTATCAACTCCCAGATTCTCTTCCTTCTAATTATTCTCAACACTTTAAAATGCAAATAAATAGCCAGTGTTTTCAGAAGAAACAGATCAACAGTGATCTGCAAAACTATAAAATT
This sequence comes from Cephalophus harveyi, assembly GCA_006410635.1. Classification (NCBI taxonomy): domain Eukaryota; kingdom Metazoa; phylum Chordata; class Mammalia; order Artiodactyla; family Bovidae; genus Cephalophus; species Cephalophus harveyi. The sequence continues at coordinate 202,266 of SJYT01083533.1, read as the reverse complement.
CTCCTGTGATCTCAACCTTCCATTTATCTTAGCCATCTCAATCATCTTTTCTCATCTTTTTCTTCCATACATTTCTCTGAGTTTTAGAACTTTCCAAACAAAATCTTTCTCAAAAATCAAACCCAGAAAACAGAACCACTGGACTTACAAAAATCTCTCTTTGAATGCACTGGAAGAAATGAACAAATACAAAATCAACACTTCATGTTCCTGGGAATTAACTTCAGCAGAACAGCCCGAAGCTTGAAGAAGAAGGAACAAGGAGAAGAAACCAAACTGCATAAAGCAGAGAAAGCAAAGCTCGAATTTAAGATTGTTTTGACAAACAGAGGCAGCCACGTGAGAGAAAATATGTAATAACCTCCAAGAAATTCCCCAATGTCTTTACTCTAAGAAGCCAATCCTTTCAGGAAAAGAAAAGAAAAAGAAGGAGCATAAAATCCAAATACAATCAAGTCTGGTTTTGAAAAACAAATATGAGCAGTTGCTCTGTGTTTCCTGCATCTCAGGTTTTGTTCATTCTTAGGTGAAAAGTGCAAAAGATTAGATCGTTGGCACACGGAAACCTTTTGATCAACTCGGGGGGAAATCAACGGGCATTAGAACCACGGACTGATTCACTGGACCACATACACCAAGCTTCCACGCTGTGTGGCAAGATTGTTGCTAAGCAGAAAGAATACAGCAACCAGCAATGGAGAGAGCTGCCCCCAACCAGGAGGCGAACTTGACATAAGTAAGCACGCCTACTTATACTACTAAGTCGAGATCACGTTCTACAAAGACACTGAACAGAATACCAGGAGAAAGAACTTAACTTGAGGTCCCAAGAAAGCCTGTTTGAAGTGGGGATTATCAAATCAAAGGTGCAGTCCCAGGACGCCCCCTGGAGGTCACCTGAGGCATTGACAGGCAGCTCCCAGACATTGGTGACTTACACCTCGAACATATATATATATATATATATATATATATAAAATACATATATATTCTAAAGGAGATCAGTCCTGGGTGTTCTTTGGAAAGAATGATGCTAAAGCTGGAACTCCAGTGCTTTGGCCACCTCATGCGAAGAGTTGACTCATTGGAAAAGACTCTGATGCTGGGAGGGATTGGGGGCAGGAGGAGAAGGGGACAACCAAGGATGAGATGGCTGGATGGCATCACGGACTCGATGGACATGAGTTTGAGTGAACTCCGGGAGTTGGTGATGTCCTGGCATGCTGCAATTCATGGGGTCTCAAAGAGTTGGACACGACTGAGCGACTGAACTGAACTGCACCTCGAACACCTACCTCTCTGGCTACCTAGGCCCTCCTGGCCCCTGGAGCATGCTCAGCCTGATATGGGCAGTGCCAGCCAGGAAGGGTGGAGAGGTGGTGATAAAACTCCATTCCTCTGCGGCCGGGCGGGACTGCTTGGAGGTGTGTTATAGCCGGTCACCCAGGGGCAGTGAGCCCCAGGCGCCCTGTGATCTGCCCATCAGCACGCCTGTGATTACCTGTGCTCTCTTCCCTGTCTCCACCCCCACTGCCTGTGATCACCCCTCCAGTGATCTACCTGCATCCTAATCTTTGTCTCGGGACCAAATTCAGGCACCCATGAAAAGATTACAGACGGGGGAAAAGTCTATCTGAAAATCCCAAAGGCAGAGAGCTCAGCTGGCCTTTCCAAAGAACAGAAAGGCCAGGCGGACAGGGCAGGAGCAGACAGATGGCATAAGATGGTGTTTACTTTTTGTACTATTCACTTATGCTTGGTTGCACTGGGTCTGCAGCTCCAGCTGCAGCAAGTGGGGGTCACTCTTCCTTGTGACCCCCATTGCAGTGGGGTCACAGGCTTCTCATTGCAGTGGCTTCTCTGGTTGTGAAGTACAGCTCCAGGCACACAGGCTTCGGTAGTTGTAACTTGTGGGCTCTGCAGCACAGGATCAGTAGTTGTAGAGCGTGGGCTGAGTTGCCCCATGGCAAGTAGAATCTTTCCGGACCAGGGATTGATCCCTGGGTCAGGAAGATCCCCTAGAGAAGGAAATAGCTACCCACTCCAGTGTTTTGGCCTGAAGAATTCCATGGACAGAGAAGCCTGGTGGGCTACTGTCCACAGGGTCACAAAGAGTCAGACACGACTGAGCAACTAACATTTTTTAAGAGATGATGCTACACAGCAAAGCTTGAGAACCACAGCAGATAAAAGGTCCGCCCCAACATCCAGCATCAGCAGATAAGGCAAGACCAACATCATATCAATCTACATACTCAGTATGAGAAACATGAAAATAATTCCAACTTGAAGCCAAAAGGAAAGAAATGTTCTCACCTGATCATAGATGTCACAGAACAACAAATGTTCTTATCCTGGAGTCTACAGGATCAGCACTAGTTTAAGAAACAGCCCCAGTGTGCATTGCAACACTGTTTACAATAGCCAAGACATAGAAAGTGAAAAGTGAAGTCGTTCAGTCGTGTCCAACTCTTTGTGATCCCATGGACTGTAGTCTACTAGGCTTCTCTGTCCATGGGATTTTCCAGGCAAGAGTACTGGAGTAGGTTGCCATTTCCTTCTCCAGGGGATCTTTCTGACCCAGGGATCGAACCCAGGTCTTCTGCATTGCAGGCAGACACTTTACCCTCTGAGCCACCAGGGAAGCCCAAGACATAGAAGCAACCTAAATGTCCACCGACAGAAGAATGGATAAAGAAGATGTGCTACAATGGAAATATACATGGAATAATATTCATCCATTAAAAAGAATGAAATAATGCCATTTGCAGCAACATGGATGGACCTAGGGACTGTCAAACTGAGTGAAGTCAGACAGAAAAAGAGAAATATATGATATCACTTATATGTAAAATCTCTTTAAAAAATAATACAAATGAACTTATTTACCCAACAGACTCACAAAAAAAAAAAACCCTCACAAATCTGAAGAATGAACTTATGGTTACCGGGAGAAGCAGGAGCGAAGGATAGACTGGAAGTCAGGGATTGGTTGTGCACACTGCTATATTTATATTTTTATTTTTACTTTATTTTGCTTTACAATACTGTATTGGTTTTGCCATACATTGACATGAATCAGCTACGGGTGTACATGAGTTCCCAATCCTGAACCCCCCCCCTCCCACCTCCCACCCCATATTCTCTCTCTGGATCATCCCCGTGCACCAGCCCCAAGCATCCTGTATCCTGTATCGAACATNTTTGTATTTCTTTTTAATTGGAGGATAATTGCTTTACGAGATGTGTATAAGAGACAGATCCTGAACGCCCCCCCCCCACCTCCCACCCCATATTCTCTCTCTGGATCATCCCCGTGCACCAGCCCCAAGCATCCTGTATCCTGTATCGAACATAAGCTGGCAATTCGTTTCTTACATGATAGTATACATGTTTCAATGCCATTCTCCCAAATCATCCTACCCTCGCCCTCTCCCACAGAGTCCAAAAGTCCATTCTATATATCTGTGTCTCTTTTGCTGTCTCGCATACAGGGTTATCATTATCATCTTTCTAAATTCCATATATATGTATTAGTATACTGTATTGGTGTTTTTCTTTCTGGCTTACTTCACTCTGTATAATAGGTTCCAGTTTAATTCCCCTCATTAGAACTGATTTAAATGTATTCTTTTTAATGGCTGAGTAATACTCCATTGTGTATATGTACCACAGCTTTCCTATCCATTCATCTGCTGATGGACATCTAGGTTGCTTCCATGTCCTGGCTATTATAAACAGTGCTGCAATGAACATTGGGGTACATGTGTCTCTTTCAATTCTGGTTTCCTCGGTGTGTATGCCCAGCAGTGGGATTGCTGGGTCATAAGGCAGTTCTATTTGCAGTTTTTTAAGGAATCTCCACACTGTTCTCCATAGTGGCTGTACTAGTTTGCATTCCCACCAACAGTGTAAGAGGGTTCCCTTTTCTCCACACCCTCTCCAGCATTTATTGCTTGTAGACTTTTGGATCGCAGCCATTCTGACTGGTGTGAAATGGTACCTCATTGTGGTCTTGATTTGCATTTCTCTGATAATGAGTGCTGTTGAGCATCTTTTCATGTGTTTGTTAGCCATCCGTATGTCTTCTTTGGAGAAATGTCTATTTAGTTCTTTGGCCCATTTTTTGATTGGGTCGTTTATTTTTCTGGAATTGAGCTGCCCATAAGTTGCTTGTATATTTTTGAGATTAGTTGTTTGTCAGTTGCTTCATTTGCTATTATTTTCTCCCATTCAGAAGGCTGTCTTTTCACCTTGCTTATAGTTTCCTTTGTTGTGCAGAAGCTTTTAATTTTAATTAGATCCCATTTGTTTATTTTTGCTTTTATTTCCAGTATTCTGGGAGGTGGATCATAGAGGATCCTGCTGTGATTTATGTCGGAGAGTGTTTTGCCTATGTTCTCCTCTAGGAGTTTTATAGTTTCTGGTCTTACATTTAGATCTTTAATCCATTTTGAGTTTATTTTTGTGTATGGTGTTAGAAAGTGATCTAGTTTCATTCTTTTACAAGTGGTTGACTAGTTTTCCCAGCACCACTTGTTAAAGAGATTGTCTTTAACAAGGACCTACTATATAGCACAGGGAATTCTGTTCAATATTCTGTAATAACCTAAAAGAGAAAATAATTTGTAAAGAATGCATATACATAAAAATAACTGAATCACTTTGCCATACACCTGAAACTAACACAACAGAGTTAATCAACTATACTCCAATATAAAATGTAAAGTTTTAAAAAATAGCCTGATGACCATGCCCAGTAAACATGTACAAAGGACTACCATGTACCAGAAACTGCTAAGGGACTTCCAGGGAAAGTGTCCGCATCCCCAGCTACAAAGATCCATTGGTCTCTTGTGGGAGAGAGAGACCCTTATACACCATTCTATAATATGTCAGTAAAAGAAATTCCAGTGCACTATTAAATTAGCAGAAAATCCAATTATCAAGCCACAAGTACTTACTAAATGGCTGCTATTGTCCAAAACTGTACCAGATTCCTAGGGAGGTAGCTGTGTGAGGTGGGTCCCCTGACTTGGAGACACAAGCTTATGTTTCCATGAATAGAGTCCTAAGCAAAAAAACTTCATCAGTTCAGTGGGGGACTTCTGAGATGACTGCTCAAAGAGAGCTGAAACAGCTAGCAGGGACACCCGCTTCCTCCAGCCACTGGCCAGAAGGTGGAAGTGATAGCTGGAGCCACCTTGGGCCATGAGGTGGCCATGAGAATAGAAGTCACAGGCCGAGAATGACAGAGCCAAGGGCAGACGGGATCCATGGCTTTTTGATACATGGAGTCACTACACCAGTGGGAAGAGATGGAAATTAATTTCTCCCATGTTTAAGTCCTTATTATTTTGATTTCCTCTGCTCTAGACAGCCAAAGCTCGTCCTAAATGACTAAAGGTCTGCTGCTGCTAAGTCGCTTCAGTCGTGTCCGACTCTGTGCGACCCCATAGACGGCAGCCCACCAGGCTCCCCCGTCCCTGGGATTCTCCAGGCAAGAACACTGGAGTGGGTTGCCATTTCCTTCTCCAATGCATGAAAGTGAAAAGTAAAAGTGAAGTCGCTCAGTTGTGTCCGACCCTCAGCAACCCTGGACTGCAGCCTTCCAGGCTCCTCCATCCAAGGGATTTTCCAGGCAAGAGTACTGGAGTGGGGTGCCATTGCCTTCTCCGGACTAAAGGCCTAGTAACTACTTTTACCAGACATTTGGTTTAGTTAATAACCCTATCCTTGGTCTGGATAAGTCTCCTTTCCCAAGGTTAACACACTGATCCACATAAGTCAGAAACATCCAAAGACAATAATATCACAGCCAATAATAATATCACATACAAGCCAGTATGACCCTCAAAGAGCTATGGAACAGCTGAACTAGAAAACTTCTGTCAGCTCTCTGATATAACCAACCCATTTGACAGATGAAGAAACTGAGACCTTCTGAAGAAAAAAAGATTTTCCCAACTTCTCCAAGCTGGGGACTTCTTATACTAAAGTAACTCTCATCAAAAAGATCCACTCATTCACCAGAGGAGTCCATAATAATACTTTTGTCAGATCTAAAAACAGAAAAGAACAAAACAACTTGCCTGAACGTCTCAATTAATTAATTGCCCAAAGAAGTCAAGCTTGGGTCCTTAGGAACAACATGGGAGCTATTTATATATTTATGAGAGGGAAAAAATGCATAACGTGACTTTGTACATTTAACCCTGTCCCAATATTTACAGAACATCCCTGTCTGTCTTGGCAAGCAGGTGTCAATTCTATATTTGTGCCTAAAACTTTCTCCTAAAGCCAATTTACAATTCAACTAATCAGGAGATGTTTCTTTATTGGCTGGAAATTCATCAGGAAAATTCCATGATCAGAGGTTGTCTATTGCAGGCATTTGTCTAGAAAAGAGAAGTAGGTTAAAGTTAGAAATGTGGGAGGCTTTTTTTTTTTTTTTTTTTTTAAGAAGAAATTCTTGGGAGAGGAAATTTAAGTAATCAAGTGCCTGCAATGTAAGGCGACCACCTCACTTTCAAATTTTCATCTCCTTCAAGTTGGAAACACTCCTGGGGAGAAGCTCTAAAAAAAATTTAAGGCAGGATTTTAGCAAAGGAACTGTGAGAGAGTGAGGATGCATGAGAAGATGCAAGACGTTCACACCAGCATTGTGTATAATGTGGAAAAAAACTGGAAACAATGTAAATACCCATCAGCAGGGAGGTTTTTTAAATAAACTATAATATATGCAGACAGTGGAAATATTACACAGCTATTACAAAAGTTAAGCCAGATCTATCATGTGCATTTGGGGGAAAAGCTCTAGAATATAAGTGAATTTTTTTAATCAAAATACAATAGTGGTCCAGTGGTTGGGACTCCAAGCTTCCACTGCACGGGACACAGGTTTGATCCCTGGTCAGGGAACTAAGATCCTGTAAGCCACACGGTGCAGCCAAAAAAAACCTATGTACACTATGCTTTCCTTCATATAGATAAAAAAGCATACAGAACACACACAGAGACTGCACGCGCATGTAAGATTTTTCTGGAATGACACATAGATGATATCTTTAAAGACTAAATTTGGGGGGAGAGGAACACAAAAGAAGTTTCATTTTATAACTTTATATACTATGTACTATTTGAACTGTTTTAACTTGTAGATGCGTGTTTTTAAGTATTAACGGGGATTGGTATGAGAGTTACAAAGCTTTTGTCTTTTTACTTTTTTTTTTTTTTTGAGAAAAAAAAAATATATGTGCAATTGCTTTCAAATTCTGTTCTCTGGAATCCTAGAATTTAAAAAATACTTTTGGGCAAAGAGTGTGCCGAGCTCCTGAATTGGCTAGAGTCAGAACCGCTGTGTCTTACAGCCTACATTCCTGCACAATATTTTTTGCAGGGATAAAAGAGTTCCACCACTAAAAAATACATTTCAAAAACCATAGGAACAAGGGCAATATAAATGTACAAGGTTATTTATATTGTTTTTATTGAGAAAAATATGCCCAAGTTTTCCTGCTTAGATTTCAAGTAAGGCTCTGTTTACTCCGTTCTCAGGGATGGATGTGGTATAAAACTTCATGTTTCTGAGCTCACTGAGTAATTCATGCAGTTGAACTGTGCCCCACCCAAAATTCTTGTCCACCTGGAACCTCAGAATGTGACCTTATTTGGATATACGGTTTTGGCAGATGTAATGAGGTAAGATGCAGTCATAACTGGATTAGAGTGGGTCCTGAATCCAACAAGTGGTGTCTTTATAAGACGAAGAGGGACACCCCTGGTGGCCCAGTGGCTAAGACTCCACGATCCCAATGCAGGGGGCCCAGCTTCGATCCCTGGTCATGAAGCTAGATTCCACGTGCTGCAACTAAGAGTTCACATGCCACAGCAAACAATTAAAATCCAATGCAGCCAGTCAAACAAAAGCAAAAAAATTTAAGAAAATAGAAGACAGAGACACACACAGGGAGAAGGTCAGGTGACAACAGAGATAGAGATTAGCATGATGTATCTATAAGCTAAAGAATGCCGGCAACCACCAGAAGCTGAAAGAGACCAGGAAGGACCAGAGCCTTTGGAGGGAGCGTGGCCTAACCTAGGAAACTAACATAACTCACAAAAGGAAGAGAGAGGGTAACAGCAGTGTGGACAGGCCACAAACCGGCAACCAAACCAAAAGAGGCTCCACCTCTGTATTCTATATTAAGTAGTTCTCAAGATTTAGCATACTCTGATTCACCAGGAGGGTTTGTTAAAACACAGATTCATGGACTTCCCTGGTGGTCCAGTGGTTAAGAATTCACCTTGGGTGGTGAGAGGGAGGCTCCAAAGTGAGAAGACACATGTATACTTATAGCTGATTCACATTTGTTGTACAGCAGAAACCAATAGAACACTGAAAAGCAATTATCCTCCAATTAAAAATAAATGAAGTAAAATATATCAGTATAAAAGATTTTTAAAAAAGACTCCACCTTCCAACGCAGGGGAGTCAGGGTCCATCTCTAGTCACAGAACTAAGATCGCACATGCCACGTGCAGCAGTTGGAGAAGACGGCACACCACAATGAAGACCCAGTGCAGTCAAAATAATTGTTTAAAGTTGGGGGGCAGAAACCCACAGATTTGTGGGCCCTACCTACAGAGCTTCTGGTTGCCTGGGGACAGAGCAGAAGCCCATGAATCTGCATGTCTAATGAGTTTTCAGGTGCTAAAGTTACCAGCCCAGGGACCACACTTTAAGAAGCACTGAGCTACTGATAAGAACTTGCCCCACCCTCTCCCTGAAGCTGCAGGTTGAAAAGCACCACATCCTTCTCCTTTACATGTTGGCCTCACGTGTAAGATTTTTTTAAAAAAACAAAAGGTTCTACAACTAGCAATTAAAAAAAGAAACTACAGGAAATCTGCAGTGTCTCCTCTCCTCCCAAAATACCTTAGACTGAGCAGGGACATCTGTTGTTTTTGCCTGCCTGGGCTCCAGTCCCCTTTCTCTGTTCATCCCGCTCAGCTTTCTTTCGGGAGCCCTCCTCCCCCACTTCAAGCCCATGAGGTTCAGGGAGACTGATACCATCCAGCATGTGACCCAGGCCAAATGGCATTCTCTATCCTCCTGATAGCTCAGTTGGTAAAGCAATGCAGGAGACCCCGGTTCAATTCCTGGGTCAGGAAGATCCTCTGGAGAAGGGATAGGCTATCCACTCCGGTATTCTTCGGCTTCCCTGGTGACTCAGCTGGTAAAGAATCTGCCTGCAACAGGAGACCTGGGTTCGATCCCAGGGTTGGGAAGATCCTCTGGGGAAGGGAACAGCTACCCACTCCAGTATTCTGGCCTGGAGAATTCCATGGACCTTATATCCATGGGGTCACAAAGAGTTGGACTGAGTAGCTTTCATTTTCACTCTTTCATCCTCCTAAGCTGAATGATTGGTTCCAGAATGGGCCCTAGCTGGGCCCCTTTGATGAAATTCTAGGAGAAATGATAAAACTATTGTGGAAGACTGTTTCTCTTTCCACTGGGATTGCAGAACTGGGAGGATGGGAGCATACAAATCTGAAAGTATCAGCAGCTATCCTGACACCTCATGAGGAAAATCTGCCCAGGAACATAGTCAACAAAGAAAAAAAAGCCAGAAGCAGGAAATAAAGTCCCAATGACACTATTTAAGCCCCTGGATACAGCTTTACCTGAAGCTGAAACAGTAGACCCTCTGTGTCTTGATTATTTTCATTGCAGAGCCAATAAATTCTTTCAACGGATGGAAAGACAAATAAACAGATTATTTACTTAGACAGTTTGAGTTGAGTTTCTCTTCATAGCAACCCCAAGATTCCTAATAGATATGTCAATACAGTCTTCTAGGATGTGGGGACTTGACCCGAGAAGGAATGAGCCAAGTGACATCAGCGACCCTTTTTGGCTGGAATTCAGTGCACTTGCATTGCAGGGACAAATATGTAAGTCCTGATTCAGTAAAGAGCTGAGAGTTCACAAATAAATCCTGGATCAAGTGATGAAATATTAAAGAATCCCCCAAAAGACTTCTTGAAAACGGTGACCTTAACCCATCACGATGCATTTGGCTGAAATAACAGAAAACCCAACTAAAAGTGGTTTAGGCCATAAGGACGTGTTATTTACTTAAGCAGAGAAATTCAGAGGCAGGCGGCTGCAGGACTGCTTCAGAGGCTCGATGGCGTCATTAGGGGCCCAGGCATGCTTCCAGCTTTTTGCTCTGCCTTCCTCAGCATGCTGGCCAGCTCTCCCCTCACCACCGCCACCGCACCGTGGCTACGCTAGCCATCACGTCCTCATGGGACTGCATCCCGAGCAGAAAGGAGGTGGGCAGTAAAGTAGGACTTTCCACGCCCTGCCCCCTCGTCCCCGCATACTCCTATCTCCAAGTGAGAGCATTTTTCAAAGAGCCTTCTACACACCTGCTCGCCTATCTCATTGGCTACAACCTAGTCACATGGCCAGCTTTAGACCAATCACTGCAAAGAAGGAGCTGATTGACACAGAGCTAAGACCAATCAGGATTCACAAAGGCCCCATCTTCACTAGAATGAGTATTACTCTAGCAGCAAAGGAGAAGCGACGGGGCTATTCAGTGGGCCCGCAGGGTAGTCTACCATAGAGAATATTCTAGCAATCCCCCTGCACACCACCAGCCCCTCCAAAGCACACGTGTGGTTTACAACCACAGAAGAGAGCCTTCCAAGCTTGAAAAAGTTCAGCTCTGACCACTTGCCCTGTTACATAAGCATCTGAGTTGCCTGCTCTCTGTGGTTCCCAGGGAATCCTGGTGGACACAGCAGTGTTTTCAGAAATGCTGAGATCCAGAGAGCATCAAGACCCAAACTGTTTGACTTTTCCCCAAAATCTTTTCAGGGTCAGCAGCCAAGAGAGTTGTTGCTGCCTTCCCAGTCCAAAGGTGCCAACCTCCACAGTTCTCCATTAATCAAGATCCAGATGGCCAAATCCCTCCTCACACCCCATCTGCAGTTGTTCACACGCATGTGTTCGGGTCCCGGGAGCCTCTGAGGTGCTAATGAAGGCAGCTGGCCAGGGAATGAGAGGCCATGCAGGTTCCAGCCGGTCCAACCTCAATGAAGCTTCGGGGTCTGTGCTACAAAGTCTCAGAAACCAAGGGCAAGGGGAGGTGGGCTTCAGGCCAGTGGCTTCAGAGTATGATGGGCCTGATCCCAGCAACTCTGGGCAACCCCTGAAGCAGATCTGAGATAAGAATTAGAATGCAGATAGGGGTGACCCCAGAAAACATCAGGCGGAGAGTCAGAAGAAACAGAGATGGGAAGAGGTCAATAAAGAGAGTTAACAAGCTAAAACACTCTCGCTACATCACGAACACTGTGACCAACTGACTCCATCCTGCCAGGCAGCTGTAAGAGAAAGTACAGGAAAAACTCAGCATTATCCTATAGCAGGAACTGGACTTCTGGAACTCATTACTTCCTGGCACATCTGATCAGCCTGGCACACAAGCAGAGTGGTTCTGAGAGCCGGAGGAAACCCATGCGTGTCAGTGGTGGGATGCTGAACCAGCATGGTAGTGGCAAAGGGTGAGGCCAGGGACCACGGTTTCCTCTTGGCTTGCCAAATTTGCCTTGGTCTCTGAGCTGCTGATTCTGCATGATCCTGTGAGAGAGGCTGCCCTGGGATCAAGAGGATGCCGTCCCAGGTGGATCCCTACAGTCCTCAACACCGCCCCTCCTGGCCTGGAAGGAGTCTGCCCTTGTGGCATGGCTGGCCCTACCCCAGTACTCCAGACCCATCAAAAGAGCCCCACAGAGCCAAGTGATTCACATCTCAGGTTCTAGAGCCAGACTGCCTGGATATCTGAACCCCAGCTCTGCCAAGCTGGTGGTCTTGAGTGAATTACTCCATCAACCTGTGCCTCAATTTCTTCCTCTGTGTGCCAACCTCCACAGTTCTCCATTAATCAAGATCCAGATGGCCAAATCCCTCCTCACACCCCATCTGCAGTTGTTCACACGCATGTGTTCGGGTCCCGGGAGCCTCTGAGGTGCTAATGAAGGCAGCTGGCCAGGGAATGAGAGGCCATGCAGGTTCCAGCCGGTCCAACCTCAATGAAGCTTCGGGGTCTGTGCTACAAAGTCTCAGAAACCAAGGGCAAGGGGAGGTGGGCTTCAGGCCAGTGGCTTCAGAGTATGATGGGCCTGATCCCAGCAACTCTGGGCAACCCCTGAAGCAGATCTGAGATAAGAATTAGAATGCAGATAGGGGTGACCCCAGAAAACATCAGGCGGAGAGTCAGAAGAAACAGAGATGGGAAGAGGTCAATAAAGAGAGTTAACAAGCTAAAACACTCTCGCTACATCACGAACACTGTGACCAACTGACTCCATCCTGCCAGGCAGCTGTAAGAGAAAGTACAGGAAAAACTCAGCATTATCCTATAGCAGGAACTGGACTTCTGGAACTCATTACTTCCTGGCACATCTGATCAGCCTGGCACACAAGCAGAGTGGTTCTGAGAGCCGGAGGAAACCCATGCGTGTCAGTGGTGGGATGCTGAACCAGCATGGTAGTGGCAAAGGGTGAGGCCAGGGACCACGGTTTCCTCTTGGCTTGCCAAATTTGCCTTGGTCTCTGAGCTGCTGATTCTGCATGATCCTGTGAGAGAGGCTGCCCTGGGATCAAGAGGATGCCGTCCCAGGTGGATCCCTACAGTCCTCAACACCGCCCCTCCTGGCCTGGAAGGAGTCTGCCCTTGTGGCATGGCTGGCCCTACCCCAGTACTCCAGACCCATCAAAAGAGCCCCACAGAGCCAAGTGATTCACATCTCAGGTTCTAGAGCCAGACTGCCTGGATATCTGAACCCCAGCTCTGCCAAGCTGGTGGTCTTGAGTGAATTACTCCATCAACCTGTGCCTCAATTTCTTCCTCTGTAAAATGGGGATGATAGTGCCTTCCCTGTTCCTAATATTTACTTTTGGCTGTGTGGAGTCTTAGTTGTGGCATGCCAGCTCTTCATTATAAAATGGGGATGATAGTGCCTTCCCTGTTCCTAATATTTACTTTTGGCTGTGTGGAGTCTTAGTTGTGGCATGCCAGCTCTTCATTATGGTGCACAGGCTTCTCTCTAGTTGTGGCATGAGGGTTCAGTAGTCATGGCACGAGAGTTTAGTTACCGTGAAGCATATGGGATCTTAATTTCCTGACTAGGTATTGAACCTATGTCCCCTGAATTGGAACATGGATTCTTAACCACTGGATCACCAGGGAAGTACCCCCCCACCCCACCACCGTGGGGTTTTTATGAGGATTATATGAGTTAATACATGTAAAGCACTTACAGATCTGATACAAAGTCAGCCCTCAACAAATGCAAAGCATATTAAGTGGCAAGGAACGTGGGTCTCCCCCCATATCTTTCTCATCACCACTCTATGCAAATTCTAACAGGCAATAGAATTTTCAATACCATTTCTACTTGACACTGGCACAGCACTTAACAGTTTATGACACACATGATTATCCATTATAACTACCAGTCCCTGAGTTTACAAAGTTCTGGGTTCAGTCACTAACTAAATATGCTTTCGCTTTAATGCTAGAGAACCTTCCCTCTAGATGGAGGGCTCCATGGGAGCTGGGACTTTGGAACAACTTTCCATCACCTTCTATGGTGGCTTCATTTATCCTGTCTAAATTAATCAATGGAGGAATGACCAATCCAATAAATCCTGCTAGGTAAATCCTATTACCACTTTACAGATGAGAAAACTGAGACTTCCCTCAGAAAACTAAGGGAAGGACAGACCTGATTCCAAGGCTAGGTATTCTCCACCATTACCTTTTTATTAATCCCCTCCAAACACTCTACTAGTTAGGGAGCACATTTATTAACTATGCAATCTTAGGCAATTCGCTGATCTTCTGTGCCTCAGTTTCCTTATCTGCAAAATGGGAGACACCAATACCTTTTTCAGAAGGTTGTTGTGAGGATTAAATATATCAGTATATGTAAAGAGCTTAAAAGAGTGCCTGGCACATAGCAAGTACTCAAGAAATATCAGTTAATCTTATTATTAATCCCATTAAAGTCAAAGGGTTAAGTACCTGGTAGAGCTGAGTCCGGAAGCCAGGGTGCTGACTCCCAGGCTTGGGCCCCTTAATTCGGTCTGACACATTTCTGTGGGATAAGCAACTCTGACACCCATACCTGGGAGCAAGCTACTAAATGGAATGGAGAATTGTTCCTGCTGCATTAAAAGGAAAACCAAACAGGTATACTTGAACTTGTATACAAAGATGTACATAGAAGGAGATGCCTGCTACATTTTTTTCACAGAAGGCAAAGACTGGAAAGAGCCCCAATATCCATCACATGGTAAAATGGGATTTTTGGACTGATAGCAAGCTAAGAGCAGAAACTTTACCATTAAAAAAAGCACGACAGAATTACCACAGACTTACCGTATCATACCATGCTTATTTAACTTATATGCAGAGTACATCATGAGAAACGCTGGACTGGAAGCAACACAAGCTGGAATCAAGATTGCCGGGAGAAATATCAATAACCTCAGATATGCAGATGACACCACCCTTATGGCAGAAAGTGAAGAGGAGCTAAAAGGCCTCTTGATGAAAGTGAAAGAGGAGAGTGAAAAAGTTGGCTTAAAGCTCAACATTCAGAAAACGAAGATCATGGCATCTGGTCCCATCACTTCATGGGAAATAGATGGGGAAACAGTGGAAACAGTGCCAGACTTTATTTTTTGGGGCTCCAAAATCACTGCTGATGGTGACTGCAGCCATGAAATTAGAAGACGCTTACTCCTTGGAAGAAAAGTTATGTCCAACCTAGATAGCATTTTCAAAAGCAGAGACATTACTTTGCCGACTAAGGTCCGTCTAGTCAAGGCTATGGTTTTTCCTGTGGTCATGTATGGATGTGAGAGTTGGACTGTGAAGAAGGCTGATCGCCGAAGAATTGATGCTTTTGAAGTGTGGTGTTGGAGAAGACTCTTGAGAGTCCCTTGGACTGCAAGGAGATCCAACCAGTCCATTCTGAAGGAGATCAACCCTGGGATTTCTTTGGAAGGAATGATGCTAAAGCTGAAACTCCAGTACTTTGGCCACCTCATGCGAAGAGTTGACTCATTGGAAAAGACTCTGATGCTGGGAGGGATTGGGGGCAGGAGGAGAAGGGGACGACCGAGGATGAGATGGCTGGATGGCATCACTGACTCAATGGATGTGAGTCTGAGTGAACTCCGAGAGATGGTGATGGACAGGGAGGCCTGGCGTGCTGCGATTCATGGGGTTGCAAAGAGTCGGACACGACTGAGCGACTGAACTGAACTGAACTGAACTACCGTATCATAATTAACAGGATTAGCATAGAACATAATTAACATCAAATTACCATGCTCAAAAGACATTTAGAACAATCAAATGTTCAAAGTGTTAGTCATTCAGTCGTGTCTGACTCTTTGCAACCCCATGGACTGTAGCCCACCAGGCTCCTCAGTCCATGGGATTCTCCACACAAGAATACTGGAGTAGGTTGCCATTCCCTTCTCCAGGGGGATCTTCCCAACCCAGGGATTGAACCCAGGTCTCCTGCATTGCAAGCAGATTCTTTACCGTCTGAGCCACCAGGGACGCTCCCAGCAATTCCACTCCTAGATATACACCCAAGAGAAATGAAAATAGATGCTCAAACAAAACCTTGCACACGAGTCTTCATAACAGCATTAATTTCAGTAGCCCAAAAGTGGAAACAACCCCAATGTCCATCAACGGAGGAATGACGAACATAGTGTGGTAAATCCATACAATGGAATATTACTCACTCATAAAAAGAAAGGAAGTTCTGGCACATGCTATCCAACATGGATAAACCTTAAAGACATTATGGTGAATGAAAGAAGCCAGACACCAAAGACCACATATTATATCATTTCAACTGTATGAAATGTCCAGGAAACACAAATCCATAAAGACAGAAAGTAGATTAGTAGTTGCCAGGGGCTGGAGGGAAGGAGAAATGGGGAAGGACTGTTAATGGATATGATTTTATTTTCAGGTGATGAAAATGTTCTGGAACTAGATTGCAGTGATGGTTTTAACAACATTGTAAATATACTAAATGCCACTGTAATATAAATTTTTTTTTTTTTTTTGGACCATGCAGCTTGCAGGATCTTAGTTCCCTGACCAAGGATGGAACCTGTATGCTTAGTAAGTTTGGAGTCTTAACCACTGGATTGCCAGGGAATTCCCCAATTGTACACTTTAAAATGGTTTAAATGGTGAACTTTATATTATGTGAATTTTACTACCAAAAAAAAAGGTATGATTAGCACTTTAGAAAAAAATGAAATAAAAATTTTGCAAATAAGACTGCTTTTTTATGTTTTACAAAATGTAAATTACAAATGCAACCACTGGCCAATCCTTAGACTAAGGCATGAGTAAAATAGTTGCGAGTAATCATCTGATTCATCCAACAAAATCATTAAGAGCAGGATGCAATGTCCTTCTCTTCTCATTTGACTTTCGTTAACATGGCCATAAAGATGCGTGTTTTTGCAAAAATATTTCAGGACATCATCAATTTCCCCAAGGTCATCTCTTATTGCTTTGGTACTCAAATCATTCTATTTTGAAGCATCCGTTATATTAACAGTTCGGTCGATTTCCTCTTCTTCACATTCTTCAACTCTCACGGCTCCAGTCCTGAGAGTTCCTCATTGGCTAACGATTCTGCTGTGGGTCCGGCAATTCGCCAACATCACTTTCATTGACTTCCTGAAATCCTACATTTCTTGCAAGACTTGCGATTTCACTTTATGACCTGCACTGTATTTACAGTTCATTATAATTTATTGAATCTACAGTTCCTGCCCAATCCTTCAACAAAGATATTGATTAGTGGGATGGGTAGGAATAAACATTACCTTTTTTTTCGGCCACACCACGCGGCATACGGGATCTTAGTTCCCCAACCAGAGATCAAACCTGTGCCCCCTGCATTGGAAGAACAGAGTCTTAACCACTGGACCATCAAGGAAGTCCCCTAGTGTTTTAATCTTATTACACTGATGTGTTTCTGTACACCGCCTTGAGTCAATGAAGGAGGAAAGTAGTGATAAATAAGCAACAACAAAACATGCAGCTCAAGACTTAGAGAACAAACTTATGGTTGCTGGGGTGAGATGGGGGAAGGATGGGGGAAGGGATGCCTAGAGAGTTTGGGATCAGTATGTATACACTGCTGCATTTAGAATGGGTAACCAATACAGTCCTACTGTATAGCACAGGGAACTTCGCTCAATGTTGCATGGCAGCCTGAATGGGAGAGGAGTTTGGGGGAGAATAGATACACGTATCAGAGAAGGCAATGGCACCCCACTCCAGGACTCTTGCCTGGAGGATCCCATGGACAGAGGAGCCTGGTAGGCTGCAGTCCATGGGGTCGCTAAGCTGAGCGACTTCACTTTCACGCATTAGAGAAGGAAATGGCAACCCACTCCAGTGTTCTTGCCTGGAGAATCCCAGGGACGGGGGAGCCTGGTGGGCTGCCGTCTATGGGGTCACACAGAGTCAGACACGACTGAAGCGACTTAGTAGCAGCAGCAGATACATGTATATGTAAGGCTGAAGCCATTTGCTGTCCACCTGAAACTATCACAACATTGTTAACTGGCTGTACTCCAATTTAAAATAAAAAGTTTTTAATAAAAGAAAACCATGCAGCTCACCCTATGAAATCAAGGGGGCAGAGAAACATACTGCTCTCTGAATCACAAAACACCCATTGCTCCTTTTAGCCCCATTCCAGTAAAGACTGGGTGGGTCTGTTCCTTCCCCCTCTTCTGAAATAGCATGTGCCTAGTTATAGAATAATAGCGTGAAGCCCAGGAGGCAATCCAATTTTTCCTATGCAGATGTTCAGAGGTAACTGTCAAGACAGTTGCTCTCACCCCAAAAGACAGACTGCCTGGCCACACAAGTCTGAGCGGCAGTCCTTGGCAGGGAGACCACTCCACAAGGGGGCGCCATTGTGTTGAGCTCACTGGCTTGGCCCAGGCACCAAGTAGTCAGGAGACCTACTCTTTCCAGGGTCCTCTTCCACCACAAGTTATCCAAATTCTACCAGACTTTCAACTCAAGTCACACCTCCTCCAGGAAGCCTTCCCAGAACTGCCCTTGACTCTCCGTTCTCTAAATTTCTACTGTTCCTGTAGGGGGTTAATCACACTCTGTTTAATCACTTTATTTCAGGCAGGCCAGTTATCTCCAAGGCATTTTTAGGACCCTTCCAGGCTTCTTCCTTTTCAAGGGTTCCATTGGACTAAATGTATTGAAATGCTCCTGGCAACCCAGATTATATAAAATTATTTTATGAGTCAAGGCAAACTGAGATTGATCAATCAACTTTATGTTTTTTGGCTATCTGAACACTATTTTTTGTATTACAATTTTCTTTCTATATTTTGGAACCAATGACTTTTTCAGGTCTCAAATTTTCTGTTTCTTCTTCTATTTCCAAACAATTATTTCTAGCTCTGTGTGAAGAATAACAAAATGTTAGAAACAACCTAATGTCCACTGATTCATTAAAATTAACGTGGGCAGATTACAAAATGTATGTATAACAAGCTTATGATTTAAATACATACTTGATTGTTGTAACTGCTTTGTATATTTTTTTTCCAGCTTTACTGAGGTTTAATCCCAGATATACTTGTGAGCCTAAGGCATGTGCCTGTAGAACTCAATGAACAAAAGGATAACATTCACCTCTCCAACTAGACATTAAACTTCTTAAAGAGAAGGGGTATGTCTTATTCTCACTAAACCCTCATGTGTCAAGCACATGACAAAATGCTCTTTAAACATGCCTCCAATTATTATTCAATGAGCACCTACTATGTGCCAGGCACTGTGCTAGGTCCTAGGGGTACATTAATGAACTAGACAAAGGAGGTCACTGCTTTCATGAAGCTGACATTCTAATGCAAAACACAGATAAACTGATAATTATGTTCTATGTCAAATGACTATAAATGCTGAGGGAAAACAAAGCAAGAAATAAGAACAAGAGGGTTGGGTGATATTGGAGGCAGGATGGTAAAAAAAAATGCCCCTTTGATATGATGACATATGACTGGAATTATGTTGAACTGAGGGAGTGGTCCATGCAAATGTCAGGGAAGATCATTCCAGGCGGATGAACAGTGCATGCAAAGGCCCTGGGGTAGGAGTGTGCTTGGCTTCTCAGGATCTCTCACGAGGCCAGTGGCTGGCAAAGAACAAGGAAGGGTGCGGGGACTTGTGGGCCCTGCTCAGAACTTTGGATTTTCACACTGAGTGAGCTGGGAGCCATGGGTGGAGGGGGGCGGGGACTTGGAGCAGAGGAGGGACACAAACTGATCGAACATCCTAAAAGGCTCACTCTGGTTACAATCTGAAAAACAGATACAGACAGACAAGAAAAAAAAAAGCAGAGAGACCCATTAGGAGGCTATGCAGCCTCCAGGACCTGCTGATTGCCTGCTCGACCAAGAAAACATCAAAGCCAAGAGCCTGGTGGTGCCCCCACCTACTGCCAGAAAACACGAGCCCAGTCCGCGTCGTCATCCCAGACCTCTTGGAGATGCCGAGAGGGAAGGGCCTGCATCACCATCTTGGCTTCCTCCGAGACTGGCAGGACGCCCAGATCAAATCAATACTGAATACACGGGGATTTAATCTGCACTTGTTTAAGGACTGGCTGGGCCTCCATGAAATGGCATCATCTTGTAGGCTTGTTAAAGGTTTGCAGCCGAACAAGATCCCATAGCCATCCTTACAGATCTCCAGGCAGCAAGGCTGGGTGGCCGCAGGATTCTTCACACAGACTCAGGTTAGGAAAGAATGGCCTCAGTTCTGAAAAACGGTGATTGGAGAAAGGAAGGAGTCCCTTCCCCAGACCCTGATGCAAAATAACCTCCGTTTATCAAGATGTATTGCTAAGCATGCCACAGAACAATGCAAAAGGATGCTATTTTTCCTATGAGAAAAGTAGAAAAAAATTAAAATGTATATTAGTAATTGCTTGGATGCACACAAAGAAACTCCAAAAAGATACACAAAAAACAAGCACCTCTATGTAATATGACAGAAAGCAAACACTACAATGTGCTGTCAGCAGCTTCCAGAATATTGGTCCAAACTCTGGTAACGCATTCCTCCGTCTCTGTCACAAGTCCCTGAGGTGCTGCTGGGAACGTCACTAAACAGGCTATGTATTTTTTTTAAGTCCAAATTATCACAACATTCCAGATATTGATCTCTTGAGCAATGATGGAATAATCAGAGGGTCAGGACCTCTCCCCTTCCAGATGGCTCTCATTTTTTTTAATTGAGGTGAAATTCACATAAGATGAAATTAATCATTTTAAAATGAACAATTCAGTGGCATTTAATACGTTCACCACGTTGCATAATCACCATCTCTAATTCCAGGACATGCTCATCACCACCAAAGTAAACCGGTACCCACTGAACAGTCACTCCCCATTCCTTCCTCCCCTGAACGCCCTGCAACCACCAACCTGCTTTCTCTCTCTAAAGATTTGTCTGTTCTGGATACTTCATATAAACGGAACCATGCAGTATATGGTCTTTTGTGTCTGAGTTCTTAAAACTCAGAATTTTCAAGGTTCATCCACGGTATAACAAGTACCAGTACTTTATTAAAAAGCCGAATAATATCATTATATGGTACAGAAGTGCCATGTTTTCTTTGTCCACCCATCTGTTGATGGACACTTGGATTTTGTCCACCTTTGGCCATTGTAAATAGTGCTGCTGTGAACATTTATGAACAGTATTTTGTTTGAGCATCTGATTTCAATTGGGGGGTATAACCTACAAGTGGCATTGCCGGGTGATTTTCTTTTTTAAAAAAGAAAGCTTCAACAAGAATTATATGCTTCCCTTTTCTGCTACCCAACCTAAGCATCTCATAGATTAGGGAACATACGGGGCCATCAAGCTTCATTAAGGGATCCTCGGCAGCCCAGCGGGAGGGGCTGGCGGGAACAGCTCATGGTGGCATGTCTGTAGTCACAACCTTGGTCCACGCCCAAATCTAGGTCAAAGCAACAAGGAGGAATCTGGTCAAGGCAAAGCTTTCTTCTCTCCCACCCCAGAATGTCATGGTGTGGGTGTCTAAGATTTTTATATTTCATTTCTGTACTAAAAAATCTAGAAGCCAGATACAAAATTCCACAGCAAAGAAAAATCACTCAGTAAGCTGTCACAGGGACTAAACAAGAAAATCTATGTGAAGTACTAGACTGGGCCCTTTTTTCTCAGTTTTTGGGGGGAAGGTGGGTTGAGTGGTTGCCTCTTTTATTTCTCTTCTAAAATATTTTTAATTTAATTAAATAGTAAATAATAAATATATAATGGCACAAAATTGAAAAGATATACCAACAAGAATCAAGTCACCTCCTACCCTGTCCCCCAAGCAACCCTTTCCCCTCCCAGGAGCTGCTATTTCAAGGGAATCAATATTTGCAAACATTTACATATGTATTCTTTCGTACACACACACACACACACACACACAGCAGGCTGTACTGTACACTCCCCATGCTCCATCTTGCTTTATCCACTAATAGCACATTTTATCTTTTTTTCATTTTTAAAAAATATTTATTTATTTGGCTGTGCCAGGTGTTAGTTGCAACACACAGAATCTTCTGTCTTCCTTGCAGTATGCAGTCTTTAGCTGCAGCAAGCAGGATCTAGTTCCCAACCAGGAACTGAACCCAGGGCCCCCTGCATCAGGAGCACGGAGTCTTACCCACTGGACCACTAGGGAAGTCCCTTACAGCACATCTTAGAGTCAGTTCTGTATCATTCTAAATGGATCTGCTATGTTCTCTTTTTAATTAATAACAGCTACAAAGTATTTCCTTGCTTGGACATATCATAATTTCTTTAATCAGTTTAGGCTCTTCCCAAATCTCTCCTATGACAAACAATCACTTCCATCACTATTAGCACCATTTCCACATTTTTGAACACATGGAAATGTATCTGAATGATAAAAATCTCAGCGTGGGATGGCTGGGTCAAAGGGAGAAATGGTTTTTAATGCTGATAGATAATGCCTGTCAGCCCATTTTTGAATCAAGGGTTGAAGACAGGAAAAAAGGATTATTTGCAAAACATATCGTAGGACAATCCGAGGGGCAAGTGTTGGTACCTAACCCTAACCCTAATTTTCCAGCGATGTCAGAAGTAACCCAGCTGGGTACCAGACTCCAGCCTCTGTTTATTCACCACCCTGGAGCACAGCCAGGCTGCACCTAAGTTATGTTCCCAGGGGGCTGGGCAGTGGTTGGCTCTCTGCCTTCCAGCCCCTGAACTCCAAGTGCCCCGAATCTGTTGATTTATGGTTTTGCTCTGATACCCATATTAATCACCATAACTTTTAATCGAGCTAATACAAGTATCATATGTTGCTAATTACACAATGCAGATGAAAAACTCTTCCAGATGATCTTAACCGCTCAATCTAATCAGAGTGGCAAGTCGTGTTTTAATTACAAACCAGAGCGTACAGGGAAGGCATCTGTGCAGCTTAGCGGCTCAGGGGCCCGATGGCTCCAGCTTGCAAAACACCAGAATCACAGCCAGCGGCCACGGGCATCCTCCACGTGGGGAGGGCCCCAGTGATGGATGAGGCGTGATGCATCCCGCAAGCTCAGGCCTGTGGCTGACCCAGCCAGGCACCTTCTGACCAGACATCTGTGCAGCCATGGGTTGCACCC
Source organism: Cephalophus harveyi (assembly GCA_006410635.1). NCBI lineage: Eukaryota > Metazoa > Chordata > Mammalia > Artiodactyla > Bovidae > Cephalophus > Cephalophus harveyi. The sequence goes on along the minus strand of SJYT01083533.1, from coordinate 179,435 downwards.
CCCACCCCACCCCACCCCAACCCCCGCCCCTGTTCCAGCCCAGGAAAGGAATCACCAACTCCTTTTCTTATAAGAGACAGCCCCTGTTCCAGCCCAGGAAAGGAATCACCAACTCCTTTTCTCAGGAACTAATCAAAGGCCTGTTATCAGTGACCTTTTCTGAAACATCCTTTAACATCCTGTCAATTTGCCCACACTCACAGAGCAGAGAGAATCCGGCCGCGATAATAGAGTAATTTCAAGGGTGAGGCAAGACTGAAAAGGGATCTTGGCTCTTTTCTCAACAGAGACACAAAGAGAGCCTTCAAGGCTGAGAGTTAGAGAAAGAAGCTTAGGGAGGGGAGGTATTAAAAACTGAGTTTGGGAATTCCTGGCAGTCCAGTGATTGGGACTCTGCACTTCCAACACAGGGGGCTCAGATTCCATCCCTGGTCGGGGGCACTAAGTCCGCAAGTCGCGTGGCTTGCCCCCCCCCCCCAATTTTTTTTTTTTTAATCAAAAAACAAAGGGCAAGGAAGCAGGAGAGCTTCCCTGAAGAATCTTCCTAGAGCCCCTGGAAGAAACATAGCACCGGTATGACCTTAACCCAATAAGACCCATCTTGAACTTCCAACCTCCAAAAGATTGGTGATAAACTGTAGGATAATAAACTCAGGTCCTTCTAAGCCACTACGCTTGTGCATCAGCAATAGGAAATGAACACACGGGCAAATGTCTCCATGTCCACAAGGGTCCTGGCAGGAAGAAGAATTCACACTCCAGGATGGCGAAGGAAATGGCAACCCACTCCAGTGTTCTTGCCTGGAGAATCCCAGGGATGGGGGAGCCTGGTGGGCTGCCATCTATGGGGTCACACAGAGTCGGACACGACTGAAGTGACTTAGCAGCAGCAGGATGGGTCAAATGGGGAGATTTCAGTCAAAGGACACGAGCAGATAGCAGCTGGCAGATAGCGATGGTGGTGAGGCATGGAGATGTCGGCAGGCGCGGGGAACTGTTACTTCCCCGGGGCTTTAAGGGACCAGGAAAGAGCACAGTGTGGTTGACACCAGTGACAGCCACATCTGGGAGGCGAGGCTTCCTTGCTGGAACAGGAGGAGGTGAAGCTCTGGCAGAGACACGGTGAAGCCAGAGGGACCGGGGACAGACGCCTCCACTCTCTCCTGCCCCACCCTCGGAGCTCCAGCCTGGTCTCTCACTGGCCACATCCAACTGGAAGCTGAAGGACAAAGAGGGCCAGGGGATGCAGCCCTGAGGGCCAGCTTCCCAGGCACAGGGAAAGGCAAAGAGGGTGCAGAACAGATATGAGTGGAGGGAACCAAATGTCCAGAACATCCTTTTTCAGTGCAATCCGCTCTTCTTAACTCTCTCGCTCTCTCTCCTTTTTTTAATTTTGCCACATGGCACAGCTTGTAGGATCGTAGTTCCCTGACCAGTGACCGAACCCTCAACCCTCGGCAGTGAAAGTGGGGAGTCCTAACCACTGGACGCCTAGGGAATTTCCTCTTCTTAGCTCTTTTAAGCCAGACTCTCAGAGCGGGCACCTGGGGCTCGGGCCCTTCCCGTGGCAGCCATGCCTTAGCTTTCTTTGCAGGACTCCACTCTCTGCCCAAGCGGTGCGGGTGCAGGAATCCTACCCCCTCCCTGGCTCCAGGAGAAGGCACACGACCCAAGTCGGGCTACTCAGAGTCACAGCAATTGGCACACGACCTAGTCACAGCCAATAAAAATCAGACCTGGGGGTTTTGCTGGAACCTTTGGAAAGAGATGGTCATTTTCTCACTGTGGTTGCTAAGCTGGTAGGATGAGAGCCCTATGTTAGTGTCCATCTTCGAAAAGACCCTGCCTGAGAATAAAGCCACCAGAGGAAAAATTAGTGCTGAGAGACAGAGAGAGAATGAGTCCTGATGACATCAGTTGAGGCCCTTGATCAAGCCATACCTGACGCCTGTACAGGACATTCCAGTTACGTAAGTTTTTTAAATTATCTTCTAGTTATCTCACCTTGAATTGGGTTTCTGTTACTTGCAACCAAGATAATCCTGACACACCTCTTCCTAAAGCTAACCCTAATGGTTCCCACTGCCACTTCACACCTCCACAGTGTTAACTCCCTGAACTACATTAACATTGTTTACCTGTCTGTCTTGCAAATAGTCTGAGAGCTCGTTGGTAGAAGGGGCATTGTCAGCACTGAAATACACTGCTAGGCACAGAGTGAGCGTTAATAAATATTTGTCAAATGACTAAATGGATGGATGAATGGGTTGATGAATGCATGAATTATTCTTTTTCTTTTTTTTTTGCATGAGTTATTCTAAAGGCAGTTTTGGCAGCAGCCCAGCCTCCGACATTTTCAAAAAGTAGATAAAGTAGATTCTAACCTGACATTGTTCACCAAGAACCCCTTTAGGTGCTGGGAAGACAGGGGTGAGTGAACAAGGTGGTCCTAGTCTCTTTTCCCATGGAGACCACACTCTCATCTAGAGCAAAAGAATTGAGATTGTATACAAGTAAATCATCCATCCAGGCAACAAAGGGAGATTCATTCCGATGGTGATAAGTGCTAAGCAGAAAAATCAAACAGGGTGGTTATTTACAAGAGACAGCCAGGGCTGGAGAAGGCTCCACTGGACAAGAAGCCACAGAGTGCCCACTGAGAAGCCATCTGTCTAACAATGAAAGCGTCTTTTGGCAGGCTCACAGTTCTAGCACCCCACCCCCATGCTGGCCTACCCCCGCCCACCCTCCAAGGCAGGGGTCAAAGGCCGTTCCAATGGCTTTCACTGGGATTGCCCATTAAAATCATATACAGAATTTTTAAAAAGTAACCCAGGTAGGGACATCCCTGGCAGTCCACTGGTTAAGAACCCAGGCTTCCACTGCAGGGAGTGTGGGTCTGATCTCCGGTTGGAGAACTGAGGTCCCGCATGCCACACAGTGTAGCCAAACAAGAAAAAAAAAGAGGAAAAAAGAAATGGTTGGAAACACTTGGAATGTCTACCAACAGATGAATGAACAAACAAAATGTGATCCATCCCCACAGTGGAACACAATTCAGCCCTTAAAAAGCAACGATGCACTGACACAGGCTACATGGCTGGACCTCAAAAACCAAGACGCCGGATATAAAAAGGCCACGTGTATGTTCCATCTACATGAAATGCCAAAAAGAGGTAAGTCCACAGAGACACCAAGTAGATGGGTGACTGTCAGGCGATGGCGGGATGGAGAGTGGGTGCTCAGGGGTGCAGGGCTTCCTTTTGGGGGTGATGAAAATGGTTTGAAACTAGATTGATTCAGTGCTTGCACAACACTGTGGATGTACTAAAAACCACTGGATTGGTTACACACTTTAAAATAGTTTTATGTTAAGTAAATTTCACCTCAATATGAAGAAAAATAGTGCAGCCAGCTACTTAGAACCTGTTGCCAGTAAGTTCCCTAAACCTTAATTTTATATTGATATTAATACTTTAGCTCACACACACACACAAATATTAAAGCATTAAACCAGGCCACATCCAAAGAGATTCAGCAGGTGCCCGGGCCATGTAAGTGGAATCAACTCCCTCCCTCCCTCCCTGCTGAGATTTCTAAAGGCAGCAGAATAGTGCAGCTCTGAGTTAGGAAGCAGCCTGGCCATCCAGAACAAAACAAGGCCTACCAAAAACATCAGGACCAAAGCAAGAACAGTCAGCTCCTAGAATGGAGTGGGGAGGACTGAATAATCTTCAGGGCAGATGGAAGCCGTTAGCTCAGGGTTCTTAAATAGTTAGAGAAAAAGATAACCAAAATCACAAATTCTGTTCCCAGTTGAAACAAACAAGTGCATTGCAGGTTCTTTTATGTCTTCATTACAGGCCAGCCATGAATGAAGCTGGGAGCATCTCACAATGGTGTTCACACCCCACCTTGTCCCTCACCTTGTCCCGGGACTTGGCTTGTGGGCGGGAGAGGAGCTCAGCTTGCTCAGATTTCCTGGAGGAAACGGTTAAATGGGGGATCGGGGGTGGCCGACAGAGCAGCAAAGAGAGAGGGCATTCCTCACTCACCCCTGCTTAACAAGGAGTCAGGAAATCAAGACTTCTGTTATTTTTGGTGAGAGAGAAAGCCAGAATGAGTGCAAAGAAGGGATGGGGTGGTTGGGAAGGAGGAGGAAAGCCACGTGAGGGTTCCCAAAATGAGCTGAAGTTTTTTTTAATTTATTTGTTTGGATGCCCTGTTTTCCCACCTGCCCTGCCCTAGACACACCTCTGGCCAGAGGGAGGCGGTCTGCAGGGAGCGGGCCCTGCTCCCTGCTCCTGTTGGGGAGGGGAGGCAGTGCTCAAGGTGGTCTGCAGAGTTGGAGGCTGACCCCAGGCAGGGGCAGGGGACAGGAAGGCACAGCTGGTTGGGGGACAAATATTTGGGGCGGGAGGCAGTTAAATATCTCAACACCAGACCCACAAATCCAGCAGTACATCTGACACCTCTGCTTGGACCAGGCATCTCCAATCAACCACTGCCTAGAACCACTGCCACCAGCTGATTTGGTTCAAATCAGATCTTCTAGGAGCTCAGGCCAGAACCTCGGGGACATCCCTGACCCTTCCCGCTCCCTACTTCTGCTGCCACCCCTGGTCCAAGCCCCCAGCTCTGCTGCAGCCTCCCCCCGGGTCTCCAGCCTGACACCCCACCTTAGCCCAGCCCACATCAGTTTGGTTCCTGCACCACAGCGGAGGGAACTTTTTACCGTGGGAGTTGGTCCAGGTCACTTGGCTGCTTGAACATTCCAATGGGTCCCATTCTATTCAGGGTGAAAGTCAAATGTCCGGCAAGGGCCCGCTAAGCCCTTTGTGATCCGGCCTCATCACTAAACTGGTCTCTGCTCTATGGACCCTCTGGTCACACCCATCTCCTTACTGTTCCAGGAACACACCCAGCATCTCCTGCCTCAGGGCCTTTGCACTTGCTGCTCTCACAGCAAGAGCAACCTTCCCCCAGTTACAGAGTTGAGACCTCTGCTCAAGTATTATCTTAGCTGGCTCTCCTCCGACCCTGACTGCCCTCTCAACAGCAACCCTTTCCCCTACCCAGGACCCCCCAACCACTCCCTCCTTTTTCTCCATAGCACTCACTTCCCCCTCTAGAATCTCTGCACCAGAGCTGAGATTTTTGTCTGCCTTATTCATTGTTACCTCTGCAGAGTCTAGAACACTGCTTGACACAGAGAGTAAATACTCAACAAATGACTACGTGCTGAACTAAAGAATCAGCAACCAAACAAATGAACAGATACAGGTGAGACTCACAGAAAAGCATCTGGAAAGACAAGCAATTGTAAGAGTAGTCCACCTCCAGGGAAGGAAGAGTGCCTCAGGACTGGGGAACATCTTCATTTTCTGCTAGGAGAAAATTTACACATACAACTTTCTATCATTATGTTTTTTAAATAAAATCAATAGTCGTTGCATTGCATAGTGTCAAAGAGAAAACTACTGGAAAAAAGAAGAACCACCACAAAATACAGGAGGCACTGAGACGGTGGACTCTGCCAAGTGGCTCAGCCCGGTGACGGGCAGTGTTGGACAAACAAGAGACCAGTGTCTCTGCACTCCAGGCATGACCAGCACCTTGGTGGGCAGGAGGAGAGGGCGCCAAGGGAAGAAAGGGGTCCTTGCACCTGGCCCTGCTGTCGGGGTCCGGAGCAGAGAAAACTGGAAATCTGGCAGCCCCACGCCCCCAGGAGAGCACTGTCCCTGTGGCTAGGATACTCATTCGTCTGCCACACCAACGCTTGTTCTCCAGGTCCAGGACAAGGAAACCCAGCTGGCCACAGGGTCACCTATGGGAACAGTGGGTCCACAGGCCTGGGCCCCACTTGGAGCTGGCTAGCTGTGCTGGGCTGGCCAGGTTCTGTATGTTTGTTTCCCAGCCCAGTGCTCAATTATAGAGACAAGATGCCCCTCATGCTTGTTCAGGATGGAGGGTCTCATTTTCCTTTTTTTCCTCTCTTTAATCTCAAAGTCTCACACATAGATTGCAAGTGAGGGGATGGGAAAAGATATTTCATGCAAAAGAAGATGACAGGGAAAAGGGAATTGCAATACTCCTATCAGACAAATCAGCCTTTAAAACAAAGGCTATAAAGAAAGAAAAAGAGGGACACTATATAGTGATAAAAGGATCGATACAAGGAGAGGCTATTACGCTCATCAACATACCCAACATAGGAGTACCCAGATACAGAAAACAAATACTAACAGACATAAAGGGAGAAACTGATGAGAATACAATAATCCCCAAGCCTCTTACCCGTGGTCCCCGATTCCCAGGCAAGGCCACTTGGAGCACAAGCCCTTCTCCTCAATGTGGAAGCTCCCTTCCCAAATCAAATCGATTTTACAAACATAATTTGTCTCGGGTAAGTCACTGACTTGCACCTTGGTGGGCATCTAAGTGGCAGGAAGCACGTGGAAAAGGAAAACCCCCTGAAAGCTCAAATTAATTCAGAAGGGGGTCCTAGGAGGGTTCTCGTGGTGACAGGGTGAGGGGCATGTGAGGATCAGGAGTCACAGCTGGGACAGCCCTGCACCTCGGACCCCAGACGCAAAGCTGAAAACTGGCTTCAGCAAACCCAGGGAAGGAAAGCAAGTCTAGCACCAGGCTGCAGAATGGAACTTCCTTCCAGCAATGCTTAGAAAGAAGCCGCCTGCCAGAGACCCTGCGTGGCTGCCCACTACTCTCAGACAAATTTCATTTGTCCTCAGTGGATCATGATTCAAGCCATACAAAGGAGCAAAGCACTGATACCTGCTACCGCATGGATGAACCCTGAAAACATGCTAAGTGAGAGAAGCCAGACACAGAAGCTCACACACTGAGGACTGCATCCGAAATGTCCAGAATAAGCAGACTCATAGAGACGGAAAGCAGACTGCCTGTGCTGGGGGATGGAGGAAGGAGAGTGGCTGCTTAAAGGGTATGGGGCTTCTGGGAATTCCCTGGAGGTCCAGTGGTTAGGACTCTGTGTTTTCACTGCCAAGAGTGCAGGTTCAACCCCTAGTTGGGGAACAAAGATCCCGCATGCTGCTAAGTAAGGCCAAGAAATAAAAATAAAGAGTATGGGGTTTCTGTTGAGGTCATAAAAATGTTTTGGAACTAGATAGAGGTGATGGTCACCCAACACTGTAAATGGACAAAATGTTGCTAAATTGCACATGTTAAAACAGCTAATTTGTATGTGATCAAAATAAATTATTTTTTTAAAAATCTAAATTCTTCCCCTTAGTCTACAGGGTCCTACACAACCTCTGCCCCATCTGCCTCTCCAACTATATCTAATGTCATCCGCATTCACTGCTTAACCGGTATCAGTTACACTAGACATCATAGGTGAGCCATCACGGAGATCTGAGTTCCAATCCTGGCTTTGCACAGCCCATGTACCTCAGCTTCCCCAACTATTAAATGAAGGAGTTGGGTTAGTTGATGAGTGGGAGATGCAAATTTAATTCCCTAGAGCCACACTGTCCAATACTTCAGCCAGTACCCAAATACTGTTTAAACTTAAGTATATAGGAATTCCAATGAAACAGAATCATAAGTTCAGTTCCTTAGTTGGCCACAATTCAAGTATTCCACAGAGACATGTGGCTCGTGGCTACCATATTGGACAGCACAGATATAGAACGTTCCCATCACGGTAGAAAATTCTATTAGACAGTGCTGGCCCGGAGGGCTCAGACAGGTGACATACAAGAGCCGTGCCTTCTGGATGGAATGCAAGCTCCTTGACAGTAGGGGCTACATCGCCAGCACCTACAATAGTGCCTGGCACACCGAATGCCCAGCTAAATATGTGATGACTGGATTGGCAAATGAATTGGTGAATGTCACTGCAGCCGCATGTCACTCTCTGGGAATGTGGACGCAGTGCAGCCGGTTCTGCTGCTCTCCACAAAGAAGCCAAAAATCCACATTTTAATACTAAAGCTTTCAGCTCTTGAATACTGGCTCAAAAATTATTAAAGCATTAGGCTGGCCAAATAGATAGGCCCCTTGGCTGTCTGTGGCCCTGAGATGCCGGCTTATAACCACTGGATCAGGAGGTAGCAAAGATTCCTTCCATGTGTGCCTCAGGACCTGAGGTTCCAGAACGCTGCACGGAGAAATCAGCGGGTCACAGAAACTCTAAAACCTCCCATTTGTTCCCCCAGGGGTTCCTGGAAGAAGCCCAGGAAGAAAGAGCCAATTACATTTTTCCCCTTTTAAATGTGTGCTCAGCACAGAAACAATATGCGGGGGCCCAGGTGAAATTAACATTCCAATTCAAGCCTCTCACACAGAGAAAGGTAGCCACCAGCACCATCCTGGAATGCTAAAGAATTCGCAATGAAGCCCTTAGAAAGGAGTGAAGGAGCAAATTAATAAAGAGGAGAGGGAGGCAGGTGGAGAATTCCTAGGAACCAAAGCCACCGCCAGAATAAGATAGAAGGCTGTGACTAGTGGCCCTGTGGTTGTGGACCCCTCCCAAGCCTGCTGACCACACACAAGTCCAGAGACTATAAGGGGCCTCGTTTAAATCATAGGCTCCCAAGGCACATCACCAGAAAAGGGCTCAGCACATCTGCTACCTCTGAGGAAGGCCAGCAGGACATTATTACAGCAAGAAAAACTAACAGGAAAGGGGACCAGGTCCACTGCCCCCCAGCTGGGGATTTGGACAGTTCCATCCTCCATCCTATCCCTCAGAGCACAAGCTTCCTGGATCCCTCCATCACTCCGCCACTGGTCAGACTCATCACTGACCAGAGGCCTCTGGCCATCCGTCACTGGCCACAGGTCCTTTCCAGCGGTCCCCAACATTTTTGGCACCAGAAACTGGTTTCGAGGAAGATTATTTTTCCAAGGACTGGAGTAGGAGATGGTTTCAGGATGATTCCATCATGTTACATTTATTATGTACTTTATTTCTTTTATTATTACATCAGCTCCACTTCAGGTCATTTGGCATTAGATCCTGGAGGTTCATGACCCTTTGACAATTCACAGATTAATCCTTGCTGAGGCCCCTCTACCTGCAGCCATTTTTCTCCAAGGCACTTGTGATGGCTTTAAAATATGCCTGCAAATTCTTTGACATTCTTCTGATCACGAGAGGGAGTCAAGTTGATTATGGACTGGCCTTCCCTTGATTATGGGCTGGCCTCCAGTGAGTAAAATGCATTTGGATGTGACCCTGAGTGACCTCCAAGGCCAGGTCATTGGAATGGACTGACTTCACTCAATGAAAAGCATATTAACATGGATCGGTGGAAAAAGCATGTTTTTTTAATACTGGCATCCGATAGGAGATCATACTTTCTTGACATGAAAGAAAATTCTACTGATCTTAGAAAAAAAATTTTTAAATCCTATCACACACACACACAAAAATGTTGGTAACAGCGTTACTCACAATAGCCAAAACATGGAAGCAACCTAAATGTCCATCAACAGATGAATGGATAAAGAAGATCGGGTATACATATACAACGGAATATTACTCAGTCATAAAAAAGAATGAAATGCCATTTGCAGCAACATGGACGGACCTAAAGATTATCATATTAAGTGAAGTAAGCCAGAAAGAGAAGACAGATACCACATGATATCACTCGTACCATATGAGTGATACCATATGATATCACTCGTATGTGGAATCTATCAAATATGGCACAGATGAACCAATCTGCAAGGCAGTAACAGACTCATAGACATAGACATCAGACTTGTGGTTGCCAAGGGGTAGCGGGGTGAGGGAGAGGGATGGACTGGGACTTTGCGGTTAGCAGATGCAAACCATTACATCTAGAATGGATAAACAACAGGATCCTACTGTATAGCACAGGGAACTATATCCAATCTCCTGGGATAAACCAAATTGGAAAAGAATAAAGAATGTACATATTATACGTGTAAAACTGAGTCACTTTGCCGCACAGCAGAGATTGGCAAAACATTGTAAATCAACAATACTTCAATTTTTCAGTGTTTTTAATTAAAAAAAATAATAAAGTTGGTGTCAGTAAATGTTTGCAGTGTCATCATAAAAGTCATCAGTTAAAACCTAAAATGTTAAGGGATTGGCCAAGCACTACCTCTGATTGGCACTCCTGTTTGTGACTTGTTCTTTCTGTTAGGTTAACCCACCCACTATGAAATTCACAGTCTCACTGCGACTTCTGTGGGCAGATGTGCACTGCCTCTGGAGGGTAGCATCAGAGATGTTTTTGCCTTTGACATCCAACGTCCCACCCCGAAAGCAGGTGCAGGGAGATTGAGATCATTTCTGAGACACTTTTGACTGGCAGGGGGAGGAGGGGGGACAAGGAAGAGCCACACATACTGGTAATTGCTGACAGATGGCATCTGCTGTGTCTGACAGCATTCTAGGCACTGCAGTAGAGCAAGAAAGGGGGTTAAAAAAAAATTCACACAACTCTGCCCTCCATGAGCTCAGACTCAAGGAGAGGTAAGGCATGTGACACTTTCTAGATTTTGTCAAGCACACAGAATGTAAAGGCTTTCCAAGAAGGAGCAGTCATTGGCAGGCAAGGGAATCTGAGAATTTTGCAAGACGTCATCAAGACTCTTGCAAGTGACAGAAACCCGACTCAAAGTATCTTAAGGAAAAATGTATTGGTTCCTGAACTGGGTAAGTTCTAGATCAAGTTGGCAGAAGCAGCTACTTTTGGAGACTCCAAGAGGGTCACAAGAAAACTCTCCCCCTCTCCGTCTCTTGGCTGTGTTTTCCCCCATGAGTTACGGAAACGCAAATCCGTGTGCTCAACACACACTGAGACCAAACAACACCAAAACATGGGAGCTTGGAGCAGAGAAAGGTTTACTACAGGACCCTGCAAGGAGCTGGGTGGCTCATGCGTTAAAACTCAAACTTGCTTCCTTGTGTGCAGGTTTCAATTCCTGGTCCAGGAAGATCCCACATGCTGCAGAGCAACTAAGCCACAACTACCAAGCCTGTGCTCTAGAGCCTGGGAGCCACAACTACTGAGCCCATGTACTGCAACTACTGAAGCCGTGCACCCCAGAGCCCGTGCTCCACAGCAAAAGAAACCACCGCAGTGAGAAGTCCGAGCACCACAACTACAGAATAGCCCCCACTCGCTGCAACTAGAGACCCAACACAGCTGAAACAAATCAATTAAGTTGCTGCTGCTGCTGCTAAGTCACTTCAGTCATGTCTGACTCTGTGCAACCCCATAGATGGCAGCCCACCAGGCTCCTCCGTCCCTGGGATTCTCCAGGCAAGAACACTGGAGTGGGTTGCCATTTCCTTCTCCAATGCATGAAAGTGAAAAGGGAAAGTGAAGTCGCTCAGTCGTGTCTGACTCTTAGCGACCCCAAGGACTGCAGCCTACCAGCCTCCTCCATCCATGGGATTTTCCAGGCAAGAGTACTGGAGTGGGGTGCCATTGTCTTCTCCGATCAATTAAGTAATCTTTTAGAAAAAGCCCCAAGCTCCCCAAAAGCTCTCAGCAAAGCCCTTTTCTAGGAAGGAGGAGGGAGGGGCACAGTTGTTGTTGCCAACATCTTGGTGTCAGATCCTTTGTTCTTGAGGTCAGGCAGGGTCAGGTAAGGATGTTAGTGTAAACCTCCACCACACAAATGTTATTCTCTGTCCTGACAAGAAAGGGTAACGTCCCAAGGCACAACTTTCACCTTCTGAGGTCCAGGCCGGGCTAAGAGGAGGCAGAACTCAGTTGGTGGCTCCCTCAGGGCCAAGTCCCCAGACCCCGTCCAGCTGTCATTGCTGTGGAAGCGGGCACCCAGGACCCAGCCAGCCCTCAGGCCACCCATACGGTGGGAGCCAGGTCCCGCAGACTTCATCCTATGCAGACAGCCACTGCCATTAGGTTGCTCACCTCTGCCTCAAGGTCTGGACTCAACCTGTGGGAGGCCTCACCAGGGCTCTGGAGCTCTGCAGGACAGAGTCCCCAGACTGTTCACTTGGTCCCCCTCCTTCCCCTGCTCACCTACTGGCCTGAGGCCAGGTAAGCCGGAGGAGCCCAGGATTCTGCCTCTTACCTCACTTGCCACCTGACGACCACCACTCCAACCACAGACCAAACTGCCTCTCTCAGGATCACTCCTTGACAGTTGGTTGCTTGTGGGCTGGGCCTATGCGGTGCCAATCATTGGCTGAGCAAGACCACTAATGGTCACTCCTTGACAGTTGGTTGCTTGGGGGAGGGGCCCACTATGGCACTGACCAATGATGGAGCAGGACCTCTAACGGTCACTCCTTGACAGTTGGTCACTTGTGGGTGGAGCCCAATATAGCACTGACCAATGGCTGAGCAAGACCATTAACTGTCATTCCTTGACAATTGGTCACTTATGGGTGGGGCCACTACAGCACTGACCAATGGCGGAGCAAGATCCCTGGCTGTCACTCCTTGAGAGCTGGTTGCTTGGGGGAGGGGCCCACTGTGGCACTGACCAATGACCGAGCAGGACCACTAACTCACTCCTTGACAGTTGGTCAGTTGTGGGTGAGGCCAACTTCAGTGCTGACCAATGGCTGAGCTTAATGATCCAGCAGTAACCACTGCCTAGTAACAGGGCGGGGAGGTAATGGTCCACAGCCACAGCCTGCATGCTAAGAGCTGCACTCAACTGTGTTCTATTGCACATGTCGCTTCCTTTTCGTGCAGTTCCAGAATGGTAGGCAGCTCCTAAGATGATCTCTAATATTCATCACCTGATGGCATTCATGGTTTTTGTGTGGTCCCCTCCCCTTGAGTAAATTTCTTCTGATCACTGTCATACCTCAGTGTGAGATCACTTCTGTGATTAGCTCAGAGAAACTGTCACTTAGTCACTGTGGTGAAGCCGCTCTCTTCTGTATGGAGAGGATCACACGTCAAAAACCTGAGGCTCTCAGTCTAAGGACCCACAAATACTGAATCCTGCCAACAACCAGGTAAGCACAGAAGCAGACTCTTCCATGGTCAAGCCTTCAGATGAGAGCTCAGCCCTGGCCTACACCATAATAGCAGCCCTGTGAGAGATTTGGAAACTGAGCTAACCTGCGCTGGATTCCTGACCCACAGAAACCATGAAGTGATACATTCAGATTGTTTTAAGCCATCAGTTTGTGGCTTAAACTTGTTACATAGTAACAATAACAGATATATTTAGGCTCTCATCCTCCCAGTTTACCAACTGCAACAGAAAAGGAAGCTTCCCTCTCCCAGGGATTGCAACAAACATCCCAGATCTGAATCTCATTGGCCCAACTTGGGTCATGTGCCCAAGCCCAAGCCAATCCTTGAAGCCTAGGAGATGAGATGTTCTGGTTGGTCGGGCACGCACCATTAGCACGTCCATGGAGGAGTAGGAGGAGAAAGTTATCAATAACCAAATCTCACCTCAAAGCTGGGAAGCAGTGATTTCGCAAAACAGAATCAGAGGAAGGCAAAATAGCAGTCAGCCACTATCATACAACAAGACTTGGTATGAACTAATGTGGAAGAAAAGATAAGGGGAAAAAAGGCTCATTTTTGTGAGCACATAGCAAGTGTTCAATTAAAAACTCAGTGGCTGAAGAAGAAGAAACCAGGGCTACTCTTGAGAAACCTATATGCAGGTCAGGAAGCAACAGTTAGAACTGGACATGGAACAACAGACTGGTTCCAAGTAAGAAAAGGAGTACGTCAAGTATGCTGTCACCCTGCTTTTTTAACTTCTATGCAGAGTACATCATGAGAAACGCTGGGCTGGAAGAAGCACAAGCTGGAATCAAGATTGCCAAGAGAAATATCAATCACCTCAGATATGCAGATGACACCACCCTTATGGCAGAAAGTGAAGAGGAACTAAAAAGCCTCTTGATGAAAGTGAAAGAGGAGAGTGAAAAAGTTGGCTTAAAGCTCAACATTCAGAAAACTAAGATCACGGCATCTGGCCCCATCACTTCATGGGAAATAGATAGGGAAACAGTGGAAACAGTGTCAGATTTTATTTTGGGGGGCTCCAAAATCACTGCAGATGGCGACTGCAGCCATGAAATTAAAAGATGCTTACTCCTTGGAAGGAAAGTTATGACCAACCTAGACAGCATATTCAAAAGAAGAGACATTACTTTGCCAACAAAGGTCCGTCTAGTCAAGGCTATGGTTTTTCCAGTGGTCATGTATGGATGTGAGAGTTGGACTGTGAAGAAAGCTGAGTGCTAAAGAATTGATGATTTTGAATTGTGGTGTTGGAGAAGACTTGAGAGTCCCTTGGACTGCACAGAGATCCAACCAGTCCATTCTAAAGGAGATCAGTCCTGGGTGCTCTTTGGAAGGAATGATGCTAAAGCTGAAACTCCAGTACTTTGGCCACCTCATGCGAAGAGCTGACTCATTGGAAAAGACTCTGATGCTGGGAGGGATTGGAGGCAGGAGGAGAAGGGGATGACAGAGGATGAGATGGCTGGATGGCATCACCGACTGGATTTTCATGAGTTTGAGTGAACTCTGGGAGTTGGTGAGGGAGGGAAGCCTGGACAGGGAGGCCTGGCGTGCTGCAATTTATGAGGTCACAAAGAGTCGGACACGACTGAGCAACTGAACTGAACTGAACATTTATTACAGACCCAGGTGAATTCAAGCACTACGTTGAATTCTTACACAAGATCTCCCTTAATCCTGACATCCCAAAGAGTAGGAGCTCCTACTTTCCCCCTTTCACAGATGAACATGCTATGGCACAGAGAGGTTAAGTAATTTACCCAAAGTCACAGAGCAAGCAAGTGGCGGAATTGGGATTTAAACCCAAGCAGTGTGACACCTCAATTCATGATCTTAATTTCAGTCATCTGTTTGAAAACAGTTTGTAAGAGCAGCCGAAGGAGGGGCAAACTATATAATCAAGCAGTGAGAGATAGAAAGCTGACAGGAGGTGCCAAAGAAGTTCTTCCTCTCATTCAAACACTTATTAAAAATTTTCACAAAGAAAGAGAATAAGAGTTAGGAAACTGTACAGGATGGCAAAGCTTGAAAAAGAAATTCCAGCAGCTTCCTCCCTCATATCGTCCTCTATGCTGTAATGAAGAGAAGCAGAATTTAGTTGCCCTTAGAAAATAATCTGAGATGACAGGCAAATTGATCAAGTAGGAAGAGGAGGCCACTCTGGAGCCTGTTTAAGTGAAGCTAGTACCAACGGTGAAGCCGACCCCCTCTTCCCCAGCACTTTTTTCTCCTGAAATATACAGACCTTCTTAACAATTCAGCCCATAAATTTAAGAGAAAAACACTTTAACTGGGCTGGGCGTGGGGTGGGGGAGTGGGTGGAAGGAGAAAAAAATATCGTAGGGAAATTAAAAATTCATCATAAATTCATGGTGCTTTCTAGAGAACTCGTTGCATTAGAAAGGAACGTGTCTATGTTAAGTGCTATGGAGGCACAGACTGGGGAACAGAAGATGGCTCTCTTCTAAGACTGACGCTCCCAGAATCTAGAGAAATGCCATGAGCAGAGGGACTAGCATTTCTAAGTCCTTTGGGGACCATCCATTGCTGGAACCACTGGGAATGGAGCCTTGGGAAGCATTGTCAAGTCCTTGTCATCAGAAAGCAAGCACCTCTTGGCAAGAGGCCTGGGTTCTAAGAACCAGCCCCTGACCATTCCTGTTTTTCTGTTAACTCCACTTCTTCAGGTGTCAGTTCTTTCAATAACAGTCACTCAGTCACACCCTGCCTGGCTTTCCTCAAATGTCTGGAGATCCGGATTGGGTGCTGATTTCTGCACAGTGTTTCTGCTGGATAGGATGGACATCTGTATATCTTTCTAAACCTCCTTTCGATGTTTGGGGAATCCTCCATTTTCTATGTGCTTAGTCGCTCAGTCGTGTCCATCTCTTTGTGATCCCATGGACTGTAGTCCACCAGGCTCCTCTATTCATGGAATTCTCCAGGCAAGAATACTGGAGTGGGTTGCTATGCCCTCCTCCAGGAGAACTTCCGAACCCAGGTCTCCTGCATTGCAGGCAGATTCTTTACCATCTGAGCTACCAGGGGAGCCCTGAGGCAGAAGAAAATCACTAAATATACCTTGATATTTCCCTGACATGAAATAAAATAGCAGGCAGTGATTGGAAAAAAAAAAATAGTTCTATATGTACATGGATACAGGGGAAGAAATTATATATATTCCTAGAGGGAAAAATACACAACAAACTGGTCAACAGAGCAGTTACCTTTGGGAAGGAAATTACACAAAGGGGACTTGGGGCCTATCTGCCACATTTTTTAAACCATTTTCACAGCTTTGACAGAGGCAGTGTTGTGCAATCGCCAAACTGCTTTCACCCAGAAAATCTGTTTCCCAGGTTCCCATCCTAGGAGGAAGAATAAAATCTCAAACAGAAACACGCACACAGACACACAAACACACACACAGAGCGCAATTATAAAAGATCCTGATTGTTTATACCTTCTCTCCAAATGCTTTGCTATTCCTGCTGAAGAAGTCATCTCCAGCTACTAATTATCCCCCCAATATCCATTCTTTTCTTTTGCCAGAGTAACAGAACTTTTATTTTCAGCAACTTCAAAGGAAGACTGCATTCCCCAGATTCCTTCACAACTACATGTGGCCATGTAATCTCATCATGCTGCTACTGCTGCTGCTAAGTCGCTTCAGTCGTGTCCGACTCTGTGCGACCCCACAGACGGCAGCCCATTGGGCTCCGCCATCCCTGGGATTCTCCAGGCAAGAACACTGGAGTGGGTTGCCACTTCCTTCTTCTCCAATGCATGAAAGTGAAAAGTCAAAGTGAAGTCGCTCAGTCGTGTCTGACTCAGCGACCCCGTGGACTGCAGCCTTCCAGACTCCTCCATCCATGGGAGTTTCCAGGCAAGAGTGCTGGAGTGGTGCCATTGCCTTCTCTGAATCTCATCATAACCAACAGGATATAAGCAGAACCATCTTGGGACTGCTTCCAGGACTCTTCTGTAAAAGACAATTGATACAAATCCTTTATCCTTTCTGTATCTGCATCCCCGTCCTGGTGCCTGGAATGAAGATGAGATGGCTACACCTGCAGCTGCCATTTTGGGCCATGAGGGCAAAGACCTCAACCTTGAAATGGTAGAATGAGAAAGGGTCCATGAGGCTTTCACAGAACAGAGCCAACCTACAGTGATGGGCTACCGAGCTCCAGAATCTGACTTGGGAAATAAACTCTTACTTTTTAAGCCAACACATTTTTTTTTTAACCAAGCCGCACAGCTTGTGGGATCTTAGTTACCCTGCTGCTGCTGCTGCTAAGTCACTTCAGTCGTGTCCGACTCTGTGTGACCCCAGAGACGGCAGCCCACCAGGCTCCCCCGTCCCTGGGATTCTCCAGGCAAGAACACTGGAGTGGGTTGCCATTTCCTTCTCCAATGCATGAAAGTGAAAAGGGAAAGTAAAGTCACTCAGTCGTGTCTGACTCTTAGCGACCCCATGGACTGCAGCCTACCAGGCTCCTCCGCCCACGGGATTTTCCAGGCAAGAGTACTGGAGTGGGTGCCATTGCCCTCTCCTACCAGGGAGCAAACCTGGGACCTGCAGTGAAAACACCATGTCCAGGTGTTACTAACTGCCAGGTAATTCTCATGTCATCACTATTCTAATTCTCTGTCGCTCACTGATGAGCCCATTTTCAATAAATACACCCATCACACCACAGCCCGGCTTTATTTCCTCAGTGAAACACCAAGCAGCATCCCTCCTGGGTCGCCTGAGTCCCATGCAACTTAGCCCCTAGCACCAGCAAAGCAGAGCAGCAAATTCAGGAGGTCGCAAACAAGGCAATCTCACCAGCCCCAGTGGGGACTGAGAAACCCTAAGAGAAAGAGCCAGGCTCTCGACTTAAAAATCAGCATTATTTTTTTAAGAACATCAGCACTATTGTGGCTGAAATGTCTCAAAGTTTCCTGATTTCCGTCCTTGAAACTCCCCCACTCCTTTCCTACCACCCCCACCTTTATTCTCTCACTAAGGTCAGTAGTCCAGCCACACATTTCCTACACTAATAAAATAATATAAAAGCGCATGTGTGAAGGGACGGGAGAGGGGCGAGAGGCAGCATAGTCTGCTGGTGAATATCCAAAGTACCTGGATTAAAACCCCAGCCCTGGTAGGAATATAAATTGATTCAGTCACTATGGAGAACAGTATGGAGATTTCTTTAAAAAACTGGGAATAAAATTACCATATGACACAGCAATCCCAACCATATTTGAAAAAGTCACATGTATCCCAGGTTCATCGCAGTACTATGTACAATAGCCAGGACATGGAAGCAACCTAGATGTCTACTGACAGATGAATGGAAAAGTTATGGTATATATATACAATAGAATATTACACAGCCATAAAAAGGAATGAACTTGAGTCAGTTCTAGTGAGGTGGATGAACCCAGAGCCTGTTTTACAGAGTGCAGTAAGTTAGAGAAAAACAAATATCATATACTAACACATATACATGGAATCTAGCAAAATGGTACTGATTAACCTATTTGCAGGGCAGGAATAGAGTCGGGGGGGCTTCCCTGGTGGTTTATCAGTAAAGAATTCACCTGCAATGCAGGACACATGGGTTTGATCTTTGGGCAGGGAAGATCCACTAGAGAAGGAAATGGCAACCCACTCCGGTATCCTTGCCTGGGAAATCCCATGGGCAGAAAAGACTGATGGGCTACAGTCCATGGGGTCACAAGAGTCAGACCTGACTTAGTGACTAAACAACAACAAATAAAGACTCAGACAAGAGAATAGACTTATGAATACAGCAGAGACAGGAGAGGGTGAGACCAATTGAGAGTAGCATTAAAATATATATACAACCATATGTAAAACAGATAGCCAGTGGGAATTGGCTATGTGATTCAAGGGACTCAAACAGGGGCTATGTGACAGCCTAGAGGGGTGGGATGGGGTAGAAAGTCGGAAGGAGGTTCAAGAGGGAGGGGACATATGTATACCTATGGCATATTCATATTGATGTATGGCAGAAACCAACACAATATTGTAAAGCAATTATCTTTCAATTAAAAATAATTTTTAAATGGATATAATAATAATATCCACACATCTCCCAGGCTTGTTGCAAATACGAGTTGATACAAGTAGACATATTAGAACTATGACTGCCACATAGAAAGCACCATCTAAATATACCTATTTTATACACATAGGAGGCTTTGGGTGAGTTGTTTTTATTAAAATGGCATGCACAGGCTAAGTTACCCTGCTGTTCACTTTTCTCCTTGACAATAAGCCCTGGTCCTCCCTCCAGGACAAGGGAGGTCCAATCCATTCTTTTTAATAGCTACATAGTGGTTCAAGCACGTAAATACCACTATTTAGTCCAGAATTACTTTATTGATGAACAATCAAGGTTTTTTTTTTTTCTCTTTTTCACCATTACAGACAATGCTGCTATAAATATCCATGAGCATACAATCTTACCAGTGGTGTTTTTATTTCTAGAAAGCATAGGTTTCCCAGCAGTGAGATTGCTGGGTCAAAGATCAAATTCTCTTTTCATATATATTAGCAGGTTACATTCCAAATAGTCTGTGTTTTCAATCAAAGCAACTAAGATATGTGTGAGATCACTGGACTGGGGTTTCAGAGGTCACATGGACAAAACAGAAGCCCCAGGAGATTCAGGAGCAGCCAGAAGAGAGCCCACAAAGGGCAGGAGAGGGAAGTGTTGGCTCCTTGAGGGAAGAGCACCAGAGGTATCCATCCAGACATGAGAGCTCTCCCGACCTGGGGCGGGACCCGGGAGGTGTGGTAGGGGAGAGGGCGGTGGATGCGGGGCCTCATTTGGTAGCCTGTCAGAATAAATTTTCTTCCTTCTGGTGGAAGCACCCAGATTTTCTTTTGGGAAACAATTCCCTGCCTACCTCTCCGGCAAGTTCCTTCCAATTCTGGCTCCTGAGATGAGCTTCTGACTTAAGGGTGGCTGATCAGATGAAGGATTCCATCCCCACAGCCACAGTTTCTGGTTGAGAGGTCAGCACACAACCCATGTTAGTTCAGTAAAAGTCAGTCCTGAGATTCTTGCTGGGACAGTTAAGAAAGAGACATTTGACTTTTGCTGGTTGGAAGAAAGCCGATAGTCAGCTTTGCCATCAAAGAGTTAGATGAACACAGGGAAAAAGAGAACCAAGAGACAGAGGGAGAGCATAAGCTCTCATTAGGAGAGCGTTAAGCCCCTGGATCTAGCCATGCCTGAAGCTGTTTCCTCCTTAAGCTTCCCACCTTCAGGGACTAGCATAAAAATTCCCAATTTTGGACTTTGCAACTACAATAATCCAAATTTAATACACTGGCATACTCTTGCATTTGACACATCATCTCCATGAGTGCACCTAAAATCTTAAATTTGGAAACTTAAAATATCACAGACCTCGGTGTCACAGATAAAAGAGAAAAGGCCATGTTAATCTTTAAAACAACCAAATATGAAAAAAAACAAGGTCATAAAAAAGATCCATTGATCAGAGTCATTCTGAGTATAAAATAACTAACCAGTAGGTTCCTTTAATACTAGCTCCCTCCAGCAGCATCCCTACAAGGGGTCTTCTGAGCCGTGAGCCATCAAGCTTTGCCTGCAGAGTAAAAAATATCTCCCACACACATGTGCTACTATTTTTAAAATGTTACATAAATGCTACTGTAATTACCAAAACCTAGTCATTCAAAAGCATTACTGAATTGATGGCAACTTTCGATCAATATGTTTTTCTTTTTTAAGCAAGAGATATCAAACCCACAATTCTTATTCAAACAAGCTGGATAATCTTTTAGACATTAAAAGGGGATACTTGTTTTGACCATAGGGTGCTATAAACACACATTAACAGAGCATTCCCTACTTGAACATTTAAGGCAAACTTTGTCTTTGAAAGGGCCAGATAGTAGGCAATTTACTTAGGCTCTGCAAGCAATATGATCTCTGTCACAACTACTCAACCCTGCCCTTGTTGTTAGAAAGCAACCATAGATAGTAAGTAAACAAACAGGCTTGGTGCAATAAAACTTTATTTACACAATAAACAGGTGGAGGGCCGGATTTGGTCTATGGACCCTAGCCTGGTGATGCCCAGTTTAATGGGTACAGAAAATAACAAGCAATGAGACAGGAACCAAGGCCAGCACAGGGTCAGATGGAATTTACACATCTCTCAACTGTTGTGAAATAGGATGAAGAAAATAAAATTTGATTGACACACAACTTTTCAGCTACACACCTACTAAATAAAGCAAGTATACCTGCAGTGGCACACTAACAATAATAAACTGTGCCAATCACATCAGGAACACAGGAGAAACGTTTTTCTTAGAATATCAGTGGTTCCAGCAAGAAAAAAGAACCCCACACTAAAGCTGATAGGTTCACAGCTCAAATCTGACCTCCACCTCCAATTTCCAGGGGCAAATAGTACATCTGAACACTGGTTTCCTCAAATGTCCTACCAACATTATTAATAACTGCCCCCAGCTATTGAGCACTTAGCATGCGCTGGGCACTTGCTAAGAAGCATTTGCATCTATCGTCTCATAGGATCTTCTTAACTTTATCCTTGTTAATGATGTGTCTTTATGTCTGTCTGACAGATGCGGAAACACAGGCTCATCCATCCCAACCTTCTCCCCAGGGCCATTGGGAAGAACGCATAAAAGACAAAAACCCAACTTACAGATAGATGTTAAGTTCGGTTTGTTAAGTCCACCGTTAGCATACGTTGATTTGAGGGACTTCTCTGGTGGCCTAGTGGTTAAGAATCCACCTCCCAATGCAGGGGGCACCGGTTCGATCCCTGGTCCAGGAAGATCACACAGGCCACGGAGCAACTAAGCCCGTGTGCCACAGCTACGGAAGTCACCATGCCCTGGAGCCTGTGCTCCACAAGAGAAGCCACCAAAAGGGGAAGCCTGCACACCACAACTAGAGAAAGCCCATGCACAGCAACAAAGATCCAGTGCAGCCATAAATAAATAAGTATTTATATATATATATATATGTATATATTGATTTGGCCACTATTCTAAGTACAGCGGTAGGTATATAATTAGCTCCCAATAAATATTTATTGAATGAGTCTATCAATCAGCATATCCCATAGGGCAAGTTTCAGACTATACCCCAAATCTCACCACTTCTCACCTCCTCTCTAGCTACCACTCTGATCCAAGCCACCAATATCTCTGGACTATTACAATAACCCCTCGGGGCTCTCCCTGCTTCTGGTTCCTGAGACTCAAAGCACCGTCTCCTCTGCTCAAACCTGCCAGTAATTTCAGACTCACTCATTTGGGGCAAAAGCCACAGTCCTTACCAGGTTCTGGTCCCTATAATCTCATCTACTACTCAGCCCAGCCTCAGTGGCCTCCTTTCTGTCCTTGAACCTGCCAGGCACCTTCCCACCTCAGGGCCTTTGCACCAGCTGTTCCCTCTGCCTGGAACACTTGGCTGCCTCACCTCCTTAGGTCTTTACTCAAAGTCACCTTCCTAATCCTGCTATTTAAAATTGCAAAACATCTCTCCCCAGCGCACCCTCCCCACTCCCTCACTTCATGTTTCTCCAAAACCATTAACAACCATTTAATAAACAGCATATCCTAGTTATTTAGCTATTTCAGTGTCTATTTCCCTGTGCCTTAATGCTAACCCCACGAGGATAGTGACCTTTGCCTGCCTTGTACCTGCTCCAAGTATAAGGCCTATCACAGCGCAGGTGCCCAGGAAAACGTGTCAATGAACAAAGGCAGAATGGAGGAAGGAAGAGAATCGGGGTGAGGTTTTGAAGATCAGCACAGGGGACACAGGTCCATTTTACAGATGGGGAAACTGAGACTCAGAGAGGTCAAGGAGCCAGACCAGTGCTCCCAGATCTTCCAATTTCTTGAGAGAAGCCAGAAACCTGGATATTGACATCTTCCACTTTTTAAATACCAGTAACGAACAAGAGAAGCCTGCAGACCAGATATGGCCCAGAGGCAGCCAGCGGCTCTCCACTGGCCTGGAAAAGTTCCACTGCAATGTCACCCTAAAAACAACTTTTTTGGGGAAAACAACATTTTTCATCTACACCGTGCCCCTCCCCTTCCACTCCCTCCTGTGCAGTCTTTGGAACAGACTCAGGGAGAACAGAGTCCCCTCCCACCTGGCCACTCCTTCCACCCCTTTGCCAAAGCATCCTCACCACTCTGCCCAGGTGCCCCTGTCCCCACTCACCTGGCCCCCTCAGCTCACCCAGGAGAGCCTGCAGCGGCAGATGGCACAATTACAGAGAGAAACATAGCAAACCAAGGATATAAATCCATCCACAGTGCACAGCACGAAGAGAACCAGGCAAACAAAGGAGCCACGGGTTCCGAGAGCCTGGAGAGCAGGCAGGGCCCCTCCACCACTCCAGAGTTCTGGAAGGAAAGCCAGGACCCTCCGCCAGCCGCATGGAGTGAGCCCCGCGAGCTTCAGGATGCAGCCACAGCAGTATTTTTATGTGTCCATTTGCTCCAGTGCATTAAGAGCCCTGGTGGGAGGCATTCCAAGCACAAGCAGACATTAGAGATGCAGTATTTTCTGAGTCACCCTTCCTGGGGGGGCTTCCCTGGTGGTTTATCAGTAAAGAATTCACCTGCAATGCAGGACACATGGGTTTGATCTTTGGGCAGGGAAGATCCACTAGAGAAGGAAATGGCAACCCACTCCGGTATCCTTGCCTGGGAAATCCCATGGGCAGAAAAGACTGATGGGCTACAGTCCATGGGGTCACAAGAGTCAGACCTGACTTAGTGACTAAACAACAACAAATAAAGACTCAGACAAGAGAATAGACTTATGAATACAGCAGAGACAGGAGAGGGTGAGACCAATTGAGAGTAGCATTAAAATATATATACAACCATATGTAAAACAGATAGCCAGTGGGAATTGGCTATGTGATTCAAGGGACTCAAACAGGGGCTATGTGACAGCCTAGAGGGGTGGGATGGGGTAGAAAGTCGGAAGGAGGTTCAAGAGGGAGGGGACATATGTATACCTATGGCATATTCATATTGATGTATGGCAGAAACCAACACAATATTGTAAAGCAATTATCTTTCAATTAAAAATAATTTTTAAATGGATATAATAATAATATCCACACATCTCCCAGGCTTGTTGCAAATACGAGTTGATACAAGTAGACATATTAGAACTATGACTGCCACATAGAAAGCACCATCTAAATATACCTATTTTATACACATAGGAGGCTTTGGGTGAGTTGTTTTTATTAAAATGGCATGCACAGGCTAAGTTACCCTGCTGTTCACTTTTCTCCTTGACAATAAGCCCTGGTCCTCCCTCCAGGACAAGGGAGGTCCAATCCATTCTTTTTAATAGCTACATAGTGGTTCAAGCACGTAAATACCACTATTTAGTCCAGAATTACTTTATTGATGAACAATCAAGGTTTTTTTTTTTTCTCTTTTTCACCATTACAGACAATGCTGCTATAAATATCCATGAGCATACAATCTTACCAGTGGTGTTTTTATTTCTAGAAAGCATAGGTTTCCCAGCAGTGAGATTGCTGGGTCAAAGATCAAATTCTCTTTTCATATATATTAGCAGGTTACATTCCAAATAGTCTGTGTTTTCAATCAAAGCAACTAAGATATGTGTGAGATCACTGGACTGGGGTTTCAGAGGTCACATGGACAAAACAGAAGCCCCAGGAGATTCAGGAGCAGCCAGAAGAGAGCCCACAAAGGGCAGGAGAGGGAAGTGTTGGCTCCTTGAGGGAAGAGCACCAGAGGTATCCATCCAGACATGAGAGCTCTCCCGACCTGGGGCGGGACCCGGGAGGTGTGGTAGGGGAGAGGGCGGTGGATGCGGGGCCTCATTTGGTAGCCTGTCAGAATAAATTTTCTTCCTTCTGGTGGAAGCACCCAGATTTTCTTTTGGGAAACAATTCCCTGCCTACCTCTCCGGCAAGTTCCTTCCAATTCTGGCTCCTGAGATGAGCTTCTGACTTAAGGGTGGCTGATCAGATGAAGGATTCCATCCCCACAGCCACAGTTTCTGGTTGAGAGGTCAGCACACAACCCATGTTAGTTCAGTAAAAGTCAGTCCTGAGATTCTTGCTGGGACAGTTAAGAAAGAGACATTTGACTTTTGCTGGTTGGAAGAAAGCCGATAGTCAGCTTTGCCATCAAAGAGTTAGATGAACACAGGGAAAAAGAGAACCAAGAGACAGAGGGAGAGCATAAGCTCTCATTAGGAGAGCGTTAAGCCCCTGGATCTAGCCATGCCTGAAGCTGTTTCCTCCTTAAGCTTCCCACCTTCAGGGACTAGCATAAAAATTCCCAATTTTGGACTTTGCAACTACAATAATCCAAATTTAATACACTGGCATACTCTTGCATTTGACACATCATCTCCATGAGTGCACCTAAAATCTTAAATTTGGAAACTTAAAATATCACAGACCTCGGTGTCACAGATAAAAGAGAAAAGGCCATGTTAATCTTTAAAACAACCAAATATGAAAAAAAACAAGGTCATAAAAAAGATCCATTGATCAGAGTCATTCTGAGTATAAAATAACTAACCAGTAGGTTCCTTTAATACTAGCTCCCTCCAGCAGCATCCCTACAAGGGGTCTTCTGAGCCGTGAGCCATCAAGCTTTGCCTGCAGAGTAAAAAATATCTCCCACACACATGTGCTACTATTTTTAAAATGTTACATAAATGCTACTGTAATTACCAAAACCTAGTCATTCAAAAGCATTACTGAATTGATGGCAACTTTCGATCAATATGTTTTTCTTTTTTAAGCAAGAGATATCAAACCCACAATTCTTATTCAAACAAGCTGGATAATCTTTTAGACATTAAAAGGGGATACTTGTTTTGACCATAGGGTGCTATAAACACACATTAACAGAGCATTCCCTACTTGAACATTTAAGGCAAACTTTGTCTTTGAAAGGGCCAGATAGTAGGCAATTTACTTAGGCTCTGCAAGCAATATGATCTCTGTCACAACTACTCAACCCTGCCCTTGTTGTTAGAAAGCAACCATAGATAGTAAGTAAACAAACAGGCTTGGTGCAATAAAACTTTATTTACACAATAAACAGGTGGAGGGCCGGATTTGGTCTATGGACCCTAGCCTGGTGATGCCCAGTTTAATGGGTACAGAAAATAACAAGCAATGAGACAGGAACCAAGGCCAGCACAGGGTCAGATGGAATTTACACATCTCTCAACTGTTGTGAAATAGGATGAAGAAAATAAAATTTGATTGACACACAACTTTTCAGCTACACACCTACTAAATAAAGCAAGTATACCTGCAGTGGCACACTAACAATAATAAACTGTGCCAATCACATCAGGAACACAGGAGAAACGTTTTTCTTAGAATATCAGTGGTTCCAGCAAGAAAAAAGAACCCCACACTAAAGCTGATAGGTTCACAGCTCAAATCTGACCTCCACCTCCAATTTCCAGGGGCAAATAGTACATCTGAACACTGGTTTCCTCAAATGTCCTACCAACATTATTAATAACTGCCCCCAGCTATTGAGCACTTAGCATGCGCTGGGCACTTGCTAAGAAGCATTTGCATCTATCGTCTCATAGGATCTTCTTAACTTTATCCTTGTTAATGATGTGTCTTTATGTCTGTCTGACAGATGCGGAAACACAGGCTCATCCATCCCAACCTTCTCCCCAGGGCCATTGGGAAGAACGCATAAAAGACAAAAACCCAACTTACAGATAGATGTTAAGTTCGGTTTGTTAAGTCCACCGTTAGCATACGTTGATTTGAGGGACTTCTCTGGTGGCCTAGTGGTTAAGAATCCACCTCCCAATGCAGGGGGCACCGGTTCGATCCCTGGTCCAGGAAGATCACACAGGCCACGGAGCAACTAAGCCCGTGTGCCACAGCTACGGAAGTCACCATGCCCTGGAGCCTGTGCTCCACAAGAGAAGCCACCAAAAGGGGAAGCCTGCACACCACAACTAGAGAAAGCCCATGCACAGCAACAAAGATCCAGTGCAGCCATAAATAAATAAGTATTTATATATATATATATATGTATATATTGATTTGGCCACTATTCTAAGTACAGCGGTAGGTATATAATTAGCTCCCAATAAATATTTATTGAATGAGTCTATCAATCAGCATATCCCATAGGGCAAGTTTCAGACTATACCCCAAATCTCACCACTTCTCACCTCCTCTCTAGCTACCACTCTGATCCAAGCCACCAATATCTCTGGACTATTACAATAGCCCCTCGGGGCTCTCCCTGCTTCTGGTTCCTGAGACTCAAAGCACCGTCTCCTCTGCTCAAACCTGCCAGTAATTTCAGACTCACTCATTTGGGGCAAAAGCCACAGTCCTTACCAGGTTCTGGTCCCTATAATCTCATCTACTACTCAGCCCAGCCTCAGTGGCCTCCTTTCTGTCCTTGAACCTGCCAGGCACCTTCCCACCTCAGGGCCTTTGCACCAGCTGTTCCCTCTGCCTGGAACACTTGGCTGCCTCACCTCCTTAGGTCTTTACTCAAAGTCACCTTCCTAATCCTGCTATTTAAAATTGCAAAACATCTCTCCCCAGCGCACCCTCCCCACTCCCTCACTTCATGTTTCTCCAAAACCATTAACAACCATTTAATAAACAGCATATCCTAGTTATTTAGCTATTTCAGTGTCTATTTCCCTGTGCCTTAATGCTAACCCCACGAGGATAGTGACCTTTGCCTGCCTTGTACCTGCTCCAAGTATAAGGCCTATCACAGCGCAGGTGCCCAGGAAAACGTGTCAATGAACAAAGGCAGAATGGAGGAAGGAAGAGAATCGGGGTGAGGTTTTGAAGATCAGCACAGGGGACACAGGTCCATTTTACAGATGGGGAAACTGAGACTCAGAGAGGTCAAGGAGCCAGACCAGTGCTCCCAGATCTTCCAATTTCTTGAGAGAAGCCAGAAACCTGGATATTGACATCTTCCACTTTTTAAATACCAGTAACGAACAAGAGAAGCCTGCAGACCAGATATGGCCCAGAGGCAGCCAGCGGCTCTCCACTGGCCTGGAAAAGTTCCACTGCAATGTCACCCTAAAAACAACTTTTTTGGGGAAAACAACATTTTTCATCTACACCGTGCCCCTCCCCTTCCACTCCCTCCTGTGCAGTCTTTGGAACAGACTCAGGGAGAACAGAGTCCCCTCCCACCTGGCCACTCCTTCCACCCCTTTGCCAAAGCATCCTCACCACTCTGCCCAGGTGCCCCTGTCCCCACTCACCTGGCCCCCTCAGCTCACCCAGGAGAGCCTGCAGCGGCAGATGGCACAATTACAGAGAGAAACATAGCAAACCAAGGATATAAATCCATCCACAGTGCACAGCACGAAGAGAACCAGGCAAACAAAGGAGCCACGGGTTCCGAGAGCCTGGAGAGCAGGCAGGGCCCCTCCACCACTCCAGAGTTCTGGAAGGAAAGCCAGGACCCTCCGCCAGCCGCATGGAGTGAGCCCCGCGAGCTTCAGGATGCAGCCACAGCAGTATTTTTATGTGTCCATTTGCTCCAGTGCATTAAGAGCCCTGGTGGGAGGCATTCCAAGCACAAGCAGACATTAGAGATGCAGTATTTTCTGAGTCACCCTTCCTAGGCACTGAATCCTGAGCTCCGAAGTGCAGCCATGATGAGTGAGGTCCCCCAACAGATTAATTTAGGTTAACACCGCAAAACAGACGGGACTCAGAAGCGCTGGGCAATTCTAGTCTCCATCGCCTTCAGTAATAAAATACAGCAAATCCAATTGGATTCTATTGATTTTTTTTTTAATGTAACTATTTTGGGGCCGAAACATAAGGAGAGGGTATTGATCACTTCAGGAGTCAGGTGTCAGGGAGGGGAGTTCTGTGCACCCCAACTGTAGCCCCAAGGCAGGCTGAGCAAGAGAAGATGACAGAATTCAACTCCAAAGAACTTGGGCTTCTTTCCCACCTTCCCTTGGCAGTGAGTGAGCATCAGGGGTCCCTCCTGCCCTGAGTTGCCGGGAAGATGCCAAACAAACACCTGGATGGAGAATAAAAGTGATGAGTGGCCCTGCTTCATTTCTCCCAGTGGGGCTATCACCACCTGACATTAAATTATGTATCTGTCCATTGTTTTATTATTGTCTTACTCTGCCTAAATGATGGGGGGCGAGGGGTGTCTTTTCTGCTCCCTGTGTCCCCAGTGCTGAGCACCGATTAATGTCTGTTGAATGAATGATTGAGCTCAAGTGGTCAATGACTTCTTGATCACTTGATGCAGGCCAGGCTCCGCACAAAGAACCTTTCAGAGAGTCGAATTCCTCCTGCCTCTGTCATCGTTCTCCAGGTTGGCTCATTCCGATCTGTTATGTCTCAGATAAGAAAAATGCTACCTTCTCCAAGAAGTCTTCCTGGACCACCCATACTCTCCACATTGCATTGCTTTGTACTGAATACAAGGAGCATAAATTACTGTCCGAGACGCTCTTGGTTATGGATTTGCTGGCTTCTTGTCCCTTGTCCAGTCACACCACACCTGCCCTAGACTATAAGTCCCCGAGGTGACAGGCACCTAAGCCTGAAGGTGGGAAAACTGAGGCAAAACTCTAAGCCATGGAGGTACCTTAGGGAGAGGGGAGACGGGAGTCAGGCTCTTTGGGGAGGAGACCCCACCCTGCCACTCATGGGCTGTGTGGTCCTTAGTGAGTCCCTGAGTTCCGCTGAGTCTCGGTGCCCCTTCCCCATCTGGGAATACATCTGAACCCTGGAGCGAGGCCCAAGAATCCAGTGAAATCATGGAGTGAGAAACCACTTGGTAGGCAGCCTTATCCTTCTCTTCACACGTTTGACTATTGCAGCAAAGAGCTCATCAGTCCCTCCCTTCAGGCCTCTCTTCCTCCCACCCCTGAAGGACACCCCTCCATCAGCCTCCCTGTGTGTCTCCCAACTTTGTGCCAAGATCAGCAGGAGAGTTCAAGGCCTGCTGTAGTCTGGATGGTTGTGTCCCTCCAGACTTCATATGTGGAAATGGAACCCCCAGTGTGATGACGGTAGGAGGGGAGCCTTTGGTGAGTGAGGTCGTGAGGATGGAGTCTCATGATGGGATTAGTGCCTTTATAAGAGACCCCTATAATCCCTAGTGGTCCAGGAGTTAAGAATCCACCTTCCAATGCAGGGGGTAGGGGTTCGATCCCTGGTTGGGTAACTGAGATCCCATAGGCCATGGGGCAACCAAGTCTTAGCACCACAATTAGAAAGCCGGCACGCCACAACTACTGAGTTTGGGGGCTGTGGAGCCCATGCTTCACAACAGGAGAACCCTGCACACTGCAACGAAGAGCCCATGCACTGCAACTAAAACCCAATACAGTGAAAAAAAAAACATATATTTTTAAAAGAGAGAGACCTCAGAGAGCTCCCTCACCCCTTCTACCAAGTGAAGATACACTGAGAAGACAGGCATCTATGAACTAGGAAGAGGGTTCTCATCAGACTGTAACCATGCTGGTGCCATGACCTTGGACTTCCCAACCTCCAGGACTGTCAAGAATAAATAAATGTCTGTTGGTTATAACCCACCCAGGGAGTGGTACTTTGTTATCACAGCCAGGAGGGACTAAGAGAGGGCTTATTCTACAGATGGGGAAACTGAGTCTTGGAGAGGTCAGGGGGCTAGAAGGGGCTAGATTCAGATCTCCCAATTTCTTGAAAGAAGCCAGAAACCTGGATGGAGATACTGACATCTCCCACTTTTTATGTTGGCATCTCTTCTCTTTAAGAAGAGATGCCCGCAGGCTAGACACGGCCCAAAGGCAACCTGAAGCCTTCCACATGGGCTCAATTTACCAAAACACCAAGTCCTGGATGGACCTAGAGATGGTCATACTAAGTGGAGTAAGCCAGATAGAGAAACACAGAAATCACATAATATAGCTTACTTGTGGAATCTAAAAAGATGACAGAAATGAACTAATTTACAAAACAGAAATAGACCTATAGACTTAGAAAACAACCTTTATGGTTACCAAAGGGGAAGGGATGAAGGATAAACTAAGAGTATGAAATTAACATACGCATACTACTATATTAAAATAGATAACCAACAAGGACCTACGGGTTCTTGTATAGCACAGGGAACAATACTCAATATTTTTTTAATAACCCGTTAGGGGAAGAATTTGCAAAAGTATATATATGTAGACCTAAATCACTGTGCTGTATACCTAAAACCAACACAACATTGCAAATCAACTATACTTCAGTAAATCTTTTTAAATTTTAATAAAATACATACTGCTAAATTATAAGATTCAAAACTACTTTAAAAAGGAGTTTATAAGGAGAAGGGAATGACAGAGGATGAGATGTGTGGATGGCATCACCGACTCAATGGACATGAGTTTGGGCAAGCTCTGGGAGATGGTGAAGGACAGGGAAACCCAGAGGGCTGCAGTTCATGGGGTCACAAAGAGTTGGACACAACTGAGCAACTGAACAACAACAACAGTTTACAAATAAACATTCTAGAAATCCTAGAAAATATCAAGTATTTTCAAAACAGTATTTGGGACTAAAAAAATGTGCCACACCCTGCCTTGCCAATGTACCCCCTCAGCTCCTAAGCAAGGGAGCTGTCGTTAAAGGCACCAGAATTCCCAAAAATGGGTTTCTCAAAACAGACTGAGCTCTGTTTCCAACTCAAAATACATCCCTGAATCCCCTGGGCCTAAATTAGTCTCAAAATCCAATAAATTGCCCACAAAACTCAGTGTTTGCAAACACAGAGAAGGTAGTGGCTAAGAGCACTGACTCTGAGACAGATACACTGTGCTTTTATATCCATGGCCCATCCTTTTGTGGCTGTGTGACCTTGACTGGTCAAGGCACCTCTCTGGGCCTCAGTTTCCTCATCTGTAAAGTGGGGCAAACACAAGTCCTGAGCCCATGGGGGCCATTGAGGACTCGATGAAGTAAAATCAGCAGAGGTCTTAGGATGCACAGTAAGTGTAGATCGGGGCTAGTTGCAGTTTCTGATTCTCAGCTACACTGAACTAGAAGAACCAGGGCAGGAGACAAAATGGAAAGGTGGGGGGTGTCTGTCTGCCAAAGTCTCACCCTTTAATGTAACTGTCTAATCCCTTGAGGGCACAGAACTCAAAGGATTCCTAGTTGCCTGCAGAGCTGATGCCAATCTGTTTGATTTCTATGGCTGGAAACCTTAGCTTGAATTAATAGGTGTATTTGTTGCAGAGAGAGAGCACAAAAAAAGTGAAATAACCACCCACCACCTTGGAATGTGGGTCTAGTTTGTCCACACAGTTCTGTGCAAGGTTGTGGAGGCAAATCTGGTTGTGTGAGGAGGTGGATAAAGCACAAACCAGTGCCTGGGCTGGAATCCTGACCCTGTGTGACCTCAGGCAAGTTACTTGGCATCTCTGGATCTCAATATATCCTCATCTATAAACTATGAATAATGAGGGTGTTCATTTACCCTGTATTACAGTATTTGACCCTGTTTTCAGTTCAGTTCAGTTCAGTCGCTCAGTCGTGTTCGACTCTTTGCGACCAAGTCTGAGATGGTCCCTGCAACACAGAGAGCAACTTCAGAAGCATGTGAATCCATCATCACCCCGTCATTCCATCCATCATCATCACCACCATCATCACCATTGCCATCACCATCATCATTACCATCATCACCAATGCCCATCACCATCATCACCAACATCATCACCATCACTGTCATCATTACCATCATTATCATCCCATCACCATCATCGCCAATCACCATCACCATCATCATCATCATCACCAACATCATCACCATCACCACCATCATCACCATCATTATCATCTCATCACCATCACCACCATCACTGTCATCACCATCATCATCACCAACATCATCATCACCATCACCACCATTACTATCATCACTGACATCATCACCATCACCGTCATCATTACCATCATTATCATCCCATCACCATCACCACCATCACTGTCATCATCACCATCATCACCAACGTCATCACCATCACCACCATCATCATCATCCCATCACCACCATTACCATCATTGTCACCATCACCATCACCATCACCATCATCACCAACATCATCACCATCACGATCATCACCATCATCCCATCATCCCACCACCATTACCAACATCATCACCAACATCATCACCACCACCACCACCATCATCATTGTCCTTGTGATGATTTGCTACCCGTCTTTTGAGTTGACATTTGCTATTTTGGCCACCCCCAGCAGCTGTCATTCTCATGACCTTGGGCTCCTTAAATGGAGTCACAATCCTCTGAAGGACCAGAAAGTAGAACTCCTTGACCAGAAAGGCTCCTCTGTGTAGAGTGGAAAAGTCCTGGGCGAGGAGTTTAAAAAAAGAGAGAGAGAGAGAGAAATTACAGGAACCATGAGCCCTGATCTGTCACCAATTCACTGTGTGACCCTGAGCAAGTCACTTTCCATGCCCGAGTCTCCTTTGCCATTTGCAGAGAGGGTTGTTGGAGGAGATGCTCCAGAACACTTCTTGCTCTCCAAGTCCAACCATTTACTCTGGAAAGACTTGGTGGGACCACTACCACCCCATGTTGCTGCCTCAGGTGCCAGGGTGCCTCCATCTCCCTATGGTTATGAGAGGTGATTCATCTGTAGGAGATGCTCCAGAACACTTCTTGCTCTCCAAGTCCAACCATTTACTCTGGAAAGACTTGGTGGGACCACTACCACCCCATGTTGCTGCCTCAGGTGCCAGGGTGCCTCCATCTCCCTATGGTTATGGGAGGTGATTCATCTGCTGAATCCCATAGCTTCAAAGGGAAATGTACTCTCTCCATCCCCATTCAATTTTAGAGCCAGGAGAAAAAAAAAAAAAAAGGAGGTGCCCAGCCACATACAATGGGGGGTGGGGGGGAGTCCGCGTACATCCAGGCACAAGGCCCCTGCAAGAGCTCTGCAGGCCCAGAGACCACCCTCTCAGATTTCACGTCAACAAATCAGGGGTTTCTTGTGCTCCTTTGGACCATGGCAACCACTTCCCTCATTGTTGGCTTCAAGCATCGCAGCTCATGCAGAAGCCTATGCCTCCCAAGTTCCCTGCATCCGGTGGCAGGCGGGGGTAAGGAAGGCAGAATGAAATGATTTACTCTGGGAACCTCCACGGTACAGCCATTAAATCACTGGAGTGGGGGGGCGATAGCACTGGCATACTACTCGCTGTCATCCCCAAGGCCACCTCTCCAAAAAGCAACACCACACACAGGCAACCCCCCCAAATCACTATTGTAAAGAGAAAGAAATATACCACATGCCACACCAAGGTGCCAGGCACGGCTAAGAGCATCTCTGCCTTGAAGCCACAGCCTCCCCCGCCCACCCTCTGCCACTCACAAGGACCCTCTGTCGGGGGTTCCCCACCCACCCTGATTTTATTAGACCCTGAGCACAATGGGTCAATGGAGCAAGGCACGTCCATTTTCCCCAGCAGGCACTGGAACAGCGCCGCTAATTTGCAAAGCCACAGCGTGCACAAAAGTGGCTTGAATAATGGGGGCCCCCTAGTCGCTAAGCCGGGGGATTTGTGCTGACTCTTACCAAGTACAGTTCCATATGTTTAAGCGTTTGCAAGGCTCAAAGTACACCCACCACACTCTTTACCATGGCAGCGACCCACGCAGGCGGGGGGAGGGGGGCACAAAGCAGACAGCCCCTGTGTGTGATGGGGGAAGAGAGAGTGCCCTTCCTCGCCTCTGAACTCTTCCAGCCCCTCTCCTGGAGCCTCAGTCAAATGTGGTCAGGAAATCATGCCAGAAATTAACCAGAAAATCCAACCAGCTCTGAAGGATGCTCTAGCTAATTCCTCCGAACCTTTCAACCAAAGGTAGGCAGCTAAGTATCTTTCAGGAATTTCACCCTTGTTTCTTTCTTTTTTTTTTCCTCCCAGCTCTCCTAACTGGTGCTAAATATAGAGTTATCAACTGTTGTCTCTTTATGTCCCTGGTGGGGATCAGAGAAAGGCTTATATGTGCTTGCAAGGACCTGGTGGCAGCAGTGGGGTTTCTGCCGTAGCAGCACCTGTCAGAATGAGCTGCCCAGCTGAGACCTGGGGGCAGACTCAGAACCGGGCCAGCACCAGGTTTCAGGGATGGTATACCTTCCCAGCCAGGACGGGGCCCCCCAGAGACAAGCACCAGCTCTTCTGTTGCTAGCGGAGGGGGAAGCCGGGGTTCACCATGTTCCCTTCCAAAGCATTAGGCAGGCAGCCTCTCTGGGAGATTTCTCATCTTCACTTAGCAGCACATCCAGGCAAACTCTGACCACCCCCACCCCTCCACCCCGTTCAGAAACAAAATCGAGGCAAAAACTGCAATTTTCAAGTCCAAGGGGACTGTGCACTTTGGAGAACAGGCTCCAGGGCTTCGGCTAAGAGGAAACTCTCAGCCCCAGCAAACAGCCCCTCTTTGGTACCACAGAAGACCGCGGAAAGCTGAACAGCGATCAGAGCTGCTTATTAGCCAAGTAGATTGAAGATTCATCCACAGTTAAGCCCAACACCGCTCTCTAAATCGAGCCAAAGCTGAACGCCGATGGATATCTCTGACAGAAGGCTTTCTCCGAGTGGACGGTTTTATTTAATATTTTCGGTCACTTAAGGGCATCTCGAAGCAAGACGATATTTACTTTTTCCATGCAAATACATCACACATTAAGTTGGCAAACAACGTTGGCTCCTGACTGCAACCCTCCAAGACAGTTGAAACTGAAAAGTTACACTTGTATTTTTCTGCTGCGTTCTGGATGGCTGTGTGGTTTGTTTATCAACAAGATGAGAAGAAATTGTCTCAAGCCAAAGCTACCTGCTCCCAAATCACGGATCCTGATGTTAAAGGTTTGGAGAACCAAGCTCTCCAAATGTATATGAATGTTGTTGTGACTGTTCCCCGTTCCTCTAAGCCTTTACGATATTCTTCGCTGCCTGGGGTGGGAGGAGGGGAGGAACTGGCATTTTAGGATAAACGTCCTCGGGAACCAACGTGTAACCACACCAAGGTGGTAGAAAGCTTTTCAAACTCCAGCGATGACCCAAAATACCTGACTATCCTGCCTTTCCCCACTCGCTAGGTTTTGGCAACAGCTGCGCCGAAGCCAGCGGGGAGCCCAGCTCCATGGTACCCAAGCAATGGCTCTAGGCATCACCACGTTCCAGGCGCCTCTGCGCGCCCGGAACTGCCTGTCCGCCTTGGGGTCAGGGCGCTGGGGCAGCCCGCGTTTCCAGGAGGCTAACAGTGGGCTGCGCAAGGGAAGGCCACCTGGGGAAGGGGCACCTTCGGCGGGGATGTAAAAGCAGGAGGGTGCCGCGGGGCTTGGGGAGGGGCTGCGCACCAGCCAGACAGCTCCGACCGAGGCGACCTCAAGGTGGGGCCCCGCAGGTGTCCTGGGGGAGCCGGCGGTGCTTCCGCGGGCGTCAGGAAATGGAGAGAAGGGGCCCACCGACTCTGCCACAGCAAAACCTTTGCGGGAACCGGGTCCTGGAGGGGATGTTGCCCCAAGGCAAGGCAAAGAGGCGATTCGATTCCTGGAGGCGCGCCCCCACCCGCCTTGTGAGGCTGAGCGCACCCGGTCTGTTGCCTCTTGCGCGCTGAAAGGATACGCAGGAAAGCTGGGGGTTTGGGGAGGAAGACGGGCAAGCTCTCGCGCTGGGCAAAGGGGTACGTGCTGGGGACCCCTGGGTTCCCAGAGTATCCTTAGATCTGTCCAAGTTCGGGAGACGCAAGCTGCCGGGGACTTGAGAAGGAGGTGGCTGCCCCGTGCGGGAGCCAACTTTGTGCGCTGCGGCCGAGGTCGGGGATGGGGACTGGGAACGCGTTACCTGGGCACCGGAGGGCCATCAACGCCAGCAGAAGCCCGAGCGGCGGCGCCCGGACCGGGGGCGGCATGGTCCTCGGCGCGCGGTGGGCCCGGCCCGCGGCTCCCGGGAGCGGCCCCCGCGGCTACGCTGGGGCGCCGGGCATGGCTAGCTCCCAAGGCGCCGCTCTTCCCCAGACGCAGGCGGCCGACGCTGGCGGCGCTTCCCTGGCTGCGCCTCAGTGCGCTCTCCGGGTTCGGCTGTGCGCGGCCGGGGAGCAGGGGGCCGCGGGGGCTCAGCGCCCGGCGCCCTGGCCCGCCGCCCCGCACTTGGCCCGAGTTGCGCAGCCCCCGCCGCCGCCGCGACTCCCGCGCCCCGGCGCCCGTCCCATTCCGGTCGCGCCGCCGCCGCTACCACCACCGCCGCCTCTGCCCGCGCCAGCTGCCGGCCGCCCCTCGAGCCAGCGAGAGAGTGAGCGAGCGCGCGAGAGCCGGGGAGGAGGGAGGCGAGGCGGGAGGAGGGAGGGGCCGGGGAGGCCGGGGGAGGGGCCCGCCGCCGGGAGACGGGGCACCAGGCGGCCGCCCGGCGATAGGCGGCGGGACGTGCCACTCCCCGGCGTCCCGGGGGGAGGGCGCCTGGCCGCAGAAGGCCTGGGAAGCCCCGCGGGGGTGGTCAGGGCGTTGGCGGGGACAGGGACCGCCGGAGGGATGACCTACTGGGCAAAGTGCGGACAGATCCGGGCGCATTCGGGGCGTAGTGGCGAGAGTTCCCAAGGTCGCGGGACGAGGGAGATGGGGAGGGTCCTAGGAACCGGGCAGCGGGTCTGGAGGGAGGTGTCTGCGGGGGACAGGGACTGCGGGACTGCGCAGACCAGAGGTCCTGGGATAGGTCTGGCACAGCTTGGGGGGGGGAGTGCCTGTGGGGGAGGGGAAGGCAGGGAAGGCCTCCCGGAGTCGGGGGCTACCTGAGGAGTTTGTTTAGCGCACGAGGATCCGGGCGTGGACGCGCTGGCTGGGCGCGGTCAGGGGTCCTGAGAGATAGAAGGCGTCTTAGGGATGGCTACCCACGCTTAGTTAGAAGCGCAGACCCTTGGGGGACCCTTCTTTACCCGAGCTAGAGGACTCGCCTGCCTATTTCTCGCAGGCCCTAAGAGCGCGCGGAGGGAGGGGGCGCGGGCCAGAGAGGTCCCCGGAAAGAGTTCCCCGCGCAGGGTCAGACAGCGACCGCGCGGGGGTGTAGCGGAGGCAGGGATGAGGACCGAGTGGTCGGATTCTTCCAGCCTCGGCGCAGGGCCTCCGCGGGGGTCACAGTACCCATTTTCCGGAAGTCCTAGATTTCCACCCCCTCCCTGGGCGCCGCAACCAGGCTAGGCAGGGACGTGAGGGCTGTCTCTTATACACATCTAGATGTGTATAAGAGACAGGTCCGACTCTGTGCGACCCCAGAGATAGCAGCCCACCAGGCTCCCCCGTCCCTGGGATTCTCCCGACAAGAACACTGGAGTGGGTTGCCATTTCCTTCTCCAATGCATGAAAATGAAGTCGCTCAGTTGTGTCCTAGATGTGTATAAGAGACAGAGTGTAAAGGGTGGGGCGGGGAGGGGGGCATCCACCTGCGTTGGAGTCTTTGCCCCAGCCCCCATCATACCAGCCCCTGGCTCCAGTATCTCGGTCTTCCATGAAAAAGTGGGTCAAACTCCTCGGAAACAGTCAATAAGGCGGCGGTGGGGTGATGCAAAGACAAATTTGGGGGAGACTTAAGAGGCCTGGAGCCAAGTAGAGAATCCTGGCTCTGCCACTCTAGCTGTGCAGCCCTGGAGGGAGTCGTTCAACCTCCGCAGCCTCCGTCTCTCCTATCTGAGAAATGGAAACCACTGCCGCGTCCGCCTGGTGTCCCAGACAACGTATATAAAGCCCCCGACCTATGAAGTAAGAGCTCATTTAAAGGGATCCGCTATGCACATTATCATTCCCATCATGATGGTCATTATCATTATGTATCTGATTTGCCTCTGTGGGCCCAGAGCTCACATCAGCAGAACAATCCTCCGCCCCTCCCAGCTGGCGAGGAGGGATGTCAGGGGACAGGGCACCTGCTTCATTAGTACAGACAAGCTCATTAGCAGCGGCAGCATCAGCTCTTCCTAGATAAAAGAAGGAAAGAGCCAGGGGCAGGTGGCCAGTCTCAGGCCCAGGTTGACTGCGAGACATAAAGGGATCTTCCGATGCAGCTAATAGACTCCTTTTGCAGGGAACTCCTGCCCCCGCTGAGATCTCTTTGGGCTGAAAGCCTGGGATGCAAGGGGAGCCACATGACAGGCTGGACAATGGGCAGTCACTGTGGGTCTGGGATGGCCTTGCACAGGGCCCATCAGTCCTCTCTCTGTGACTGTCTCCCCAGAGCAGGAGGATGATCCCCGAGAAGCTGCCAGGGCTTTACTGGGATCCTCCGGGCCGGGCTGTGCACACCCATCGCTTCTCTTTCCCCAGCAAATTCAGAAGTATTTGCTGAGCTGGGCACCTACTGTGTGCCAGACCTGTGTGGGCTGATGGCAGTGGGGAGTTTTCCAGCTCAGAAGAGGGGACAACACAAGCTCAAGGGACTCAGAGGGAAGTCCCCGCAGGGAGCGCAAAGCAAGAGTGACCCGGGCTGTCTATGCTAAAATGCCCCAGGCATCTAGACCAGGCAGCAGAGCTGGAGGGCTGTGATCAAAGATAAGAGGTCGTTTTCTGGCAGGGGTGCAAGGGAAGAGGGTGAACCGGTCCAGCGAGTCCCTAGGCCAAGGGTCTGTATGCTATCAGACCCAGAGCTCGGTGATGGCGGACAGCGATTGCCTGCCTCCCCCAGCTCTGAACCATCCCTGGGGATCCCGCTTCTCCAGGGCGGAGCCTAGGCTGGGGGCACAGACACCTCCCTTTGCCCCCCTCTACGACCCCAGTCCCATCCCTAGCCCCACTCCCACCCCAGCCTATCCTAGCCGTGCAGGCCTCCAGGTGTCCCTGGGCACGCCCTTGTTCCAACCTCTGCGCCTTTACTCTAGCGAATTCCTCCTGTGGGCACTTTTTTTCCCAGTCTTCCCGCAGCAGGAAGGTCTCTTCCTTAAGATTTCAGCTCAAATGCCGCCTCCTCAGACAGGCCTTCCCAGACCACACCATCTAAAACACACCCCCACAGAGCCCACTCCCTCTGTAGCCCCCCTCCCCTCACGTATTGTTCTGTGTGCTGCTATTCAGGAGCAAAAGTTGACACGGTTCCCCCAAGCCGTGAGCGATGCTGCTGCTGGTGGAACCAGAGGCTGTGAAGAAGGCTCTGGCTCTGAAGGTGGCTTTTGTGTGATTTTGGACCAGCACCTAACCCTCTCTGAGCTCTTACGTACGCAAAGATGCAGCTGGATAAGAACTTTTGCATATTAACCAGGCCCCTGAGTCTCTACCTAATGGGATGGTTTCAAGGGTTATTCTGGGCAGGATAAAAAGGTCTACCTGAATTCTGAAGATCCTCAGGGAAGGCGGGAAGGACTGGCAACAACGCTCTAGGAGACCGCAGGTCTCCCACCTCATCCCCACCCCACCCCACCCCCTGCCATCCAGCAAATCCCAGAATCTCACGCCCAGCCTGCTGGCCTCAGAGCTTGGGGCAGGAGCAAAAGAATGGCAGTCCAGACTCTGTGTGTGCAGCTGGGGAAACTGAGGCCAGGAACAGCCCTTCCCCACAATCTGCAAGTGTGGGACCACCAGTCGGAAGCCCTCTCCTTCGGGTTAGTCTCCCCCAGGCCCCGCCAGCCCTCAGCCACCTGGCAGCCGCCCCCTACGCGGGTCCCCTGGCGCCCTTCCCCGCCCCTAGTTCTGCTCCAACCCACGCGCCCGTCCGGCTACAAGCGTAGAGCGACACTGCCATCTCGTGGCTGTCCTTGGCGCTGCGGGTCTGGCCTGAGCAGCAGAAGAAAGACCGCGGAGAGGACAGGACGGGGGGAAGGGCAAAGGGGAGGGTGGGGGGGCACCAGGCAGAGGGATTTCCCCACCTCCCCCAACTCACAGAGGCTTGAAGAGACCGCTGTGTTCTCTGCACAGCCAATGCTTCCGGCACTCTGGCGGCGACTCCCACCGGAATCACTCGTTGAAATGTTCTTTGCAAGAGGGATTGTCTTCATTTTCCAATGCAAATAAATGCTCAAGGTTACCTGAACCATCGCTGGCATTCTCTCCAGGGAACAGAATCGACTCAATCAGGTCTCCGCCACCCAGTTAATGGTGGGGAAGGGGAGTCTCTCAAAAAAGCGGTGGAACTCACTTATATAGGAAAACAAGAATAATACCGTTCCTGGATACATGGACCAGTGATGGAAGGAAGGGGGCCCGTTTCTGACAACCTTTCTGGGGACCTAGGACCTCAAGTACCTCGTCTCTCTCTCTCTGTCCTCTTTCTCCACTTCATTTTTCTGTATAACAGTTACTGGCAGCATCATATGTTCCTTCAAGGAAGAAACTTCTTGACTTCTGGTCTCTTCCACTGCACCTGTCTTGTTCACCAAATAGCTGGTGTCAAGAATAGTGATGAAGGCAAGGGAAATTTCTAATAAATAGTGGTCAAATGAATGAGTGAATGAAAAGACAATAGCTTAAGGATTGAGCCGGGAGCCTGGCGGGCTACAGTCCATGAGATCATAAAGAGTCGGATATGACTGAGGGACTAAACAGCAACAACCAGGAAGGCAGCAGAAGCCCTGATGAGCTTGTGAAGATGGAGGATAGGAGGGAACTTGAATCGCTTTCAGGTAGCGCCCCAGAGGGTGGAGAAACCCCAGGGAAGCATGGCGTCCTAGAGTGTTTAAGCCGAAAGCACACTAAACAGCCCTCCTGAAACTTCCAGCGTGGCCTGGAAGCAATAGAAAGTTCCCTGGATTCCCAGAAGAAGTGGTGCGAGGGGGTGTGAGAAAGCAACCTAGAAGAAAGACACCGGAGGGGTGGTTTGTTTTTTTGAGCAAGTTTAAAGGTGTAGAGCTGAACAACGACTCATCTTTGGAAGCAAGGGGATGGTATTTAACACAGGCTG
This sequence comes from Cephalophus harveyi, assembly GCA_006410635.1. NCBI lineage: Eukaryota > Metazoa > Chordata > Mammalia > Artiodactyla > Bovidae > Cephalophus > Cephalophus harveyi. Next base: position 137,430 of record SJYT01083533.1, on the reverse strand, counting down.
GGGAGGCACTGTTCCAAGTGCTTTCTATGGTTTGATTTTTTAAATTATGGTGGAATGCACATAACATACCATTTTAACCATTTTTTGAATGGAAGAGTTGAGAAGATTTTTTTAAATAATTATTTATTTGGCTATGCCTGGTCTACAGGCATACAGGTCTACAGCATGCAGGATCTTTTCTTTTTTTTTTAGGATCTTTTCTTTTAAATTGCAATATTTGGGATCTTTCAGTTGCAAGCATGCGAACTCTTAGCTGCAGCATGTGGGATCTAGTTCCGTGACCAGGGATTGAGCCTGGGCCCCCTTCATTAGGAGCACGGAGTCAGCCACTGGACCACCAGGGAAGTCCCCCTTTTAACCATTTTTAAAGTGTCCAATTCAGTGGTATTTAGTACATTCACAAACCTGTGCAGTCATCATTTATATCCAGTTCCAGAACTTTTCATCACCCAAAACAAAAACCCTGTACCTAACTACTCTCCCCAGCACCCCCAGTCTCTCCTGTTATTCAGTCACTCAGTTGTGTCTGACTCTTTGTGACCCATGGACTGCAGCACACCAAGCTTCCCTGTCCTTCACCATCTCCCAGAGTTTGCTCAGACTCATGTCCATCGAGTCAGTGATGCCATCCAACCATCTCATCCTCTGTTGTCCGCTTCACCTCCTGCCCTCAATCTTTCCCAGCATCAGGGGCAACCACCTACTGTGTGTCTCTATGGATTCACCTATTCTAGACATTTCATGTAAGTGGTATCATACAATATGTGATCTTTTGTGTCTGGCTTCTGGCACTTAATGTTTTCAAGGTCCATCCCCATTATAGTATAGACCAGTACTTCATTCATTTTTCTAGCTGAATAATATTCTATTGTATGGATATAACACCTTTGTTTATCCATTCAGTTGTCATTAGATACTTGGATTGTTTCCACCTTTTGGCAGTTAGGAATAGTGCTGCTATAAACACTTGTGTCCAAGATTTTGTTGCAACCTATTGTCCATTCTTTAGGGCTGATAAGTTTTAATTCACAATCATCTGTTTTCTGACTGAAGAAACCGAGGCACAGTGAGATTAAATGATTTGCCTATGGTCACACTGCCCGGAGAAGGCAATGGCACCCCACTGCAGTGCTCTTGCCTGGAAAATCCCATGGATGGAGGAGCCTGGTAGGCTGCAGTCCATGGGATCGCTAAGAGTCGGACACGACTGAGCGACTTCACTTTCACTTTTCACTTTCATGCATTGGAGAAGGAAATGGCAACCCACTCCAGTGTTCTTGCCTGGAGAATCCCAGGGACGGGGGAGCCTGGTGGGCTGCCGTCTATGGGGTCGCACAGAGTCAGACACGACTGAAGCGACTTAGTAGCAGTGGCACACTGCCAGCAGAGAGTGGCAGAATCAGATTTGACCCCAGGCAGTCTCACTCCAGGATCCTTTAGCCACCAAGAAGGATGGATTTTGCTTCCTCCACCTACTGTTGCCTCTGCACAATCCAGGCCCCAAAAAAACTTGATGCAGCCCTATCTTTCTTCTCAACACATTCCCAACTGGTTTGAGTGGCAGTGTGTCCTGCCCTGGGAGCAGGGGGATGAATCCTCACACGTCCAAACCAACCAAAATCCTCATACCAGGGATTGTTCTTATTGAGGTGTATGACCCAGTGTTGACCAATAAAATGTAAAGGAGAGTTGTGGGGAGATTGCTCTCCTTGATCAGGTGAAAGAGGCAAATGGCCCTTTTCACTCTATCTTCCCTCTTTCTTCTTGGCGTTTTACAGAGTGAAGGTGTGATAGGAGGACTGTGGCAGCCTCTTTTGACCTTGAGGCACCACAATGCCCACAACTACAATGGCAGAGCAGAAAGACAGAGGGCTTCTGACAACCCTTGAGCCATGGTGGCAGCTCCGGAAGTAGTGCCTTCAAACTTCCTGTTCATTGAGATGAAAATAATTGTTTAAGAACTGCCTTTTGGACATCCATTACTTGCAGCCAAAAGCAGTCTAATCAATACAGGCAAGAAAAGCTCAAACCACTCACAAAACAACTTAAGTCAAATGGTAGAAAAAATACAGAAAATTGTATTTCCTTTATGCTGAATTTGTGAGGGTTAAATTATTTTTCAAATTATGTATTCCTGGCAGAAACTCAAAGATCCAAATATTGAAGGAACATAACTCCCATCCCCCAGAGATAACCACTCCTAATATCTTAATGCTTTTCCCACTGACTTATTTAAAATGGACTCAGATGGCATGTATTGTTTTAACTTGCTCTTTGCCCTTAATTATACATTAGGAACATCTCTCCACACCATCTAAGCATTTTTCTATATGATAGTTTTAATGTGTGCCATCTTATCATTGGAAATGCCACCTTTTGTTTAACCAGTTTTCATGTGGCTGAACATTTGAAGTTGTTTACAATTTTTCAGTGTTCAAAAGCAACAGTCTCATTCCTGCCTACAGGAATTACCTCTACAGGGTGTAATCCTAAAAAACAAATTGTCAAGTGAAAACCTGTGCCATTGAGGATTTTCGCATCAAATGCCTCTGGGGAAAGTGGTACCCGTTTAAATTTCTGTGAGTGCATGGCAGTGTCCTTTTGCTCAAATCTGGATTTGAGGTCTATAAATTCAACCTTGTTTATTTTTATTATTTTTTTTTTGGCCACACTGGGTCTTCGTTGTGGTACACAGGGCTCTCTCTTGGTGGCATGAGGGCTTAGATGCCCCCATGGTGTGTGGGATCTTAGTTCCCCAACTAGGGATTGAACTCACGTCTCCTGCATTGGAAAGTAGATTCTTAACCACTGGGCCATCAGGGAAGTCCCTATTTAATTATTTTTAATATACATTCTCTGATTTATGCAATTAATGGCAGATTTTCCCTTCAGATTGGATTTTTGTGTATTATGAATTTGTCAATATCCAGGAGATGGTCACTATGAAATTTAGAAATTTAGTGAAATTATCACTCCAAATTGGGAAAGGAGTACATCAAGGCTGTATATTGTCCCCCCTGCTTATTTAACTTATATGCAGAGTACATCATGTGAAATGCCAGGCTGGATGAAGCACAAGCTGGAATCAAGATTGCCGGGAGAAATATCAGTAACCTCAGATATGCAGATGACACCACCCTTATGGCACAAAACGAAGAACTAAAGAACCTCTTGATGAAAGTGAGAGTGAAAAAGTTGGCTTAAAACTCCACATTCAGAAAACTAAGATAATGGCATCCAGTCCCATCACTTCATGGCAAATAGATGGGAAAACAATGGAAACAGTGAGAGACTTTATTTTGGGGGGTTCCAAAATCACTGCAGATGATGACTGCAGCCATGAAATTAAAAGACACTTGTTCCTTGGAAGAAAAGTTATGACCAACTTAGCATATTAAAAAGTAGAGACATTACTTTGCCAACAAAGGTCCATCTAGTCAAAACTATGGTTTTTCCAGTAGTCATGTATGGATGTGAGAGTTGGACTATAAAGAAAACTGAGTGCTGAAGAATTGATACTTTTGAACTGTGGTGTTGGAGAAGACTCTTGAGAGTCCCTTCTACTGCAAGGAGATCCAACCAGTCAATCCTAAAGGAAATCAGTCCTGAATATTCATCGGCAGGACTGATGCTGAAGCTGAAACTCCAATATTTTGGCCACCTGACTCAGAGATCTGACTCACTGGAAAAGACCCTGAAGATTGAAGGGAAAGATTAAAGGCAGGAGGAGAAGGGGACAACAGAAGATGAGATGGTTGAATGGCATCACCAGCTCCATGGACATCAGTTTGAGTAAGCTTCAGGAGTTGGTGATGGACAGGGAAACCTGGCATACTGCAGTCCATGAGGTTGCAAAGAGTTGGACACAACTGACCAACTGAACTGAACTGAACTGTAATGTTATCATCACTCATTATCATAATTTGTAAAACACTCCCCATGATAAAATCTGAGTGTTAAGGATGATATAGTGCCCAGAAACCCAGAAAATATTTGGGTTTGTCCCATCTGTGTAGTTCTTTCTCCTGACCATGTATGCCCGTGTGCATTTTAAAGTATTTTTTGTTCCTCTCACAAATTAATTATATTTATCTTTTAGTCTTTGTTTAGGGGAGCTTCCCGTGGAAAATTAGAGAGCTTTTAACCACGCCAGGATTAATGCTAATTACCTTCTCGCATTTTTCAAAGCATGGAAGCTCCACGGAGGTACAGGAAATGACTCAACACAGGACAGGATTGTGTCCTTCAACACAGGACAGGATGGGTGCAACTGTGGAAGCATTGATGGAAAAAAGGAGACACGTGCTTAATGGATGTAGTCCTACACATTCCTGTCTTGGAGAACTCAAGTTTAAATTTCTTGGCTTGTCAAATCACTACATTTAGGCTGCATAGGGCCAAGAGAGGAGAAGGCAATGGCACCCCAATCCAGTACTCTTGCCTGGAAAATCCCACGGACGGAGGAGCCTGGAAGGCTGCAGTCCATGGGGTCGCTAAGAGTCGGACACAACTGAGCGACTTCACTTTCACTTTTCACTTTCATGCATTGGAGAAGGATATGGCAACCCACTCCTGTGTTTTTGCCTGGAGAATCCCAGGGACGGGGGAGCCTGGTGAGCTGCCGTCTATGGGGTCGCACAGAGTCGGACACGACTGAAATGACTTAGCAGCCGCAGCAGGGCCAAGAGATTTCTTCTTGTCTGGTACCATAGGATTCAGACAATGTTACATTTTCTAAAGACAAAAACTTAAGTCAAAGCTATTTATTGGCTCACATAATCAAAGTGTCCGTGAATCCAGGCTTGTCTGGTTCCAGGGGCCCAACGTTCTTAGGATTCTGTAACAGCAGAATGACAAGGAAGGAATATCATTTGCCACAGTGAGGTCACATGCCTATTGCTGGACGAATCACTGTGCCCAAGGGGATTGGATGTGCTAACTGACCAGACTTGAGTCCAATCCAGGAGCTGGGAGGGACATCAGCTCCGCCCAAACCACACCCCCTGTGGGTGGGGAGAGGTGTTTCCTTGGGAGATCCATGGTGCTGTTTTCGGAAGACGGATACATGACTGATGCGCACTGCAAGGAGCCTCTGTGTGAAAAGGACACTTCTCTGTTGATGAGGGAGCTTCCGTCTCACTCTTACAGTTCCCAACACCCATTCATTCAGCAGGCAAAAGACAGAGGTGAAGGCAATGCTCGTGCTTTTAACTGTGTTAAAAAAAAAAAAAAAGAATTTTAAATATAGCTGCATTTCCTTAAGAATATTTGTGTTGAGTAAGTCCTGTACTTTGAACCCTAGAGCTGGAGTACCTCAGTTTTTCACAGCGACACCTGCTAGTAGTAAGGCAGGAGGTCTCGGTTAAACACAAGTAGAGAAAAGCTCAAGTCAGAGCATCGTTAATTAATCAGCGTGTTCGGTTCCCGTCATTAGGCTTCCCTGCCCCAGAGGAGGAAACCTGCCCTTATTAGCTCAGATGCCCAGATATGGATGCCCCTTAATATCTGAGAAGCTGAATATGATCATTTTTGTCTTGCTGTTTATTGAGACCTTCCAATGTAACAAACCGTTTAACCGTCCCAGTAAAGTCGGAGAGGGGTTTTTACCTCCATTTTACAGATAAGGAACTTGAGTCTCCGAAATTTAGTCAGTTTGCTCCAAGCGATTCAAGAAGCAGAGCTGTCCCCAAAGCCCTATCTTAGGCTCCACAATCTCTTACTCCGTCTCCTCAGAAAGCTATTCCTTGGGCTGTGAAGAAGGCTGAGCGCCGAAGAATTGATGCTTTTGAACCGTGGTGTTGGAGAAGACTCTTGAGTCCCTTGGACTGCAAGGAGATCCAACCAGTCCATTCTGAAGGAGATCAGTCCTGGGTGTTCAATGGAAGGACTGATGCTAAAGCTGAAACTCCAATACTCTGGCCCCCTCATGCGAAGAGTTGACTCATTGGAAAAGACTCTGATGCTGGGAGGGGTTGGGGGCAGGAGGAGAAGGGGACGACGGAGGATGAGATGGCTGGATGGCATCACCGACTCGATGGACATGAGTTTGAGTGAACTCCGGGAGATGGTGATGGACAGGGAGGCCTGGCGTGCTGCGATTCATGGGGTTGCAAAGAGTCGGATATGACTGAGCAATTGAACTGAACTGAATTTCAAGATGCAGAGCTGGGGGGACTTCCCTGGTGGTCCAGTAGTTAAAAATCCGCCTTGCAGTGCAGGAGATACGTTCATGCTGTGGTGCTACTGAGCCTGTGCGCCACAACTAGAGAGTCCATGGGTCACAGTGAAAGGTTCCATGTGACACAGTAAACATTCCCTCACGCAGCAACTAAGACCAGAGGCAGCCCAGTAAATAAGTTAATCAATTTTTTTTAAAAAAAGATGTAGAGCTGGGGACTTCCCTGGAGGAAACATTTAAGTCTCTGCAGTGTGTGCGCGTTCCATGCCTGGTAGGGGAACTAAGATCCCTGCATGCCTAATGGTGGGGCCAAGATAATTAAAAAAAAAAAAAGCTGCCTCAATATGATGGTCATACAGTTAACTATTGAGAGCTGCTTAACTTTTCCACCACGTTGAACTTGAACAGGAAATAGCAACCTGAGCTATTAGGACTGATGTCAGAACTTTACAAAATATGATTGGCTGGGAAAATAGGGACCTGGAAAGAAAATTCACGTGCCTTAGAGACGCCACGGAGCTGAGCTCCACGGCGGCCCCCAGGCAGAACCAGCACCTGTTTGAGGGCAGGGGATGCCATCGAGTTTATTAAATGCAGCAGTGAAACTCCCCCCTGGGTACAACATCTTTCGAACCACACCATCTAAACCTCATGGCAATCATCTCCTTGACATTTACAAATTCATAATGCATAATGAGCTAACCTGAAGTGGAAATCTTTTATTAATTGCCTAAAACAGAGAGTGTATATTAAAAATGAATACATAAAACAAACCGGCTTGAGTTTGTAGCCCTCAAATAAACTGGCCATGGAAAGAACTTCCATACACAGGACTTCTTGAGATTTTAAGTTTGTAATTTTGAGGAAATCCTATGTTCTTAGCTTTTTAAATTAATGTCATTTATGTGGCTGCACCAGATCTTAGTTGTGGCACACAGGATCTTTAGTTGTGGCACACAGGATCTTTAGCTGTAGCATGTGGGATCTAGTTCCCTGACCAGGGATCAAACCTAGGCCTCCTGCTTTGGGAGCAAGGAGTCTTAGCCACTGGACCACCAGGGTAATCCTAGACTCCTCGGGTAATCCTAGACTCCTCCTTGAGGACGGGGCCAGCGGCTGAGAGAGCTGTTTGAGAGGCTGATGCTTTCCCATTGTTATTGGAGAGGTCCCCAGGCAGGGTGTGGGTGCTCCTGCCAGGACCGTGAGCGCTGTTTGGTGTCCTGGCTTTTGCTGATGTCTGCTGCAGGTTTCAGAAACACAACTGAGTTTTGAGTTGAAGATGCTGTGTTTCTTGCCTGAATCCAGAGTCATTGGGATATTTGGGGGCACTCAAGAACACACAGCGAACAAGTGGCAGAGCTTAGATCTGACCTCCATCAATCTCTTTTCTACTCTCACCCTCAGTTTCTCGTATCTCTGTGATTTACAGGACAGAACTCGCCTTCCATCCCTAGAGGTGGATGCTCTGAGCGTGACATCGGCCATGGGCTGATCTTGAGGTCAGGGCTGCTAGTCCACCGCCATCCACAAGTGCCCCATCAGCCTCCAGGGCCACCTTGCCTGGTGCCAGAAGTCCTCTCTCCCTGTAGAAGCGAGGCCTAATTTCCAGAGCTCCTCAGGAGAGCTCATGCAGCTGAAATGAGAGGCTGGAAACGCTAAGTATAACCGCTTGAAGCAGTGCTGACAGCTTCTTGCTGAACGAAGGTCCTGATTATATAACGAGGCTGCCTGGGGAAGAAAGCCTGGTGCCTGTTCAGATTTTGCAACAAAAATAAAAGAAAGAAAAAGGAAAAACAAATGAAGAAAGTTAAAACTGCCCTCCTTAATCCTCACTCACTCATTCTTTGGGTAAATATTTATTGAGCCCCTACTTTGCACTAGGTGCTGTTGTGGGTGCTGGGGATATGACAGAGATTCAAACTAAATTCCCTGCGTGGGGAAAGCTGACATTCTAGTGTGGGGAGAGAGACTATAAACCAAATAGATTGGCAAAATATATAGCAGGTCGGATGAAAATAAGTACAAAGAAGAGAAATAAAACAAGTAGAGAAAATATTTTTAGAGTGGGAGAGAAGGGAGTCAGAAAAAGCTTCCTTGCAAAGATGACATTTGAGCAAATATTTAAAAGAGCGAGAGACTGAGCCACATAAGTACTGAGGGCTGAGCCTTTCAGTCAGTGGGAACTGGAAGTGCAAAGGCCCTGAGGTTGAATGGTGTTGCTATTAAAAAGGCACATATAGAGACCCATAGTCCAGACTGGGAGCATTGCAGACACAGTGGACAGAAGATGATAACTCCCAGCAACCTGAAAACAAAAGCTGATGTAGTTGGGTTGGCAGGGGCTAGGAAATTACTTCTGAAGGGGAGGAAGAATAAGAGAAGGAGAGTGGGGGAAGTTGATTCATTCGTGCATTTTGGAGGTAAGCAGAATTCTAAGATTCCAGCCCTGTATCATCCTCACGACTGTGAATATGATGGATTTGACTCCTGGAGAATTCCTAAGATTAGGTTATGTTATATGGTACAGTTGATTTTAAGAAAGGGAGCTTGGGACTTCCCTGGTGGTCCAGTGGTTAAGATTCCTCACTCCCAGTGCAGGGGGCCTAGGTTCAGTCCCTGGGTGGGGAATTAAGATTCCCCCATGCCAAACAGTGAGACCAAAAAAAAAAGCGGGGGTGGGGTGGGGTGGGGGGAGAGATTATCTTAGGTGACCAGTTAAAAGCAACTGCATTCTTCCTGAAGGCAGATATTTGAAGTGAGAAAGGTTCTCCATGGGCTTTGAAGTCTCCAACCTCACCCCCTGCCATTCTCTTCCTCTCTCTTTGTGTAGTAGCCACCTGGCTTTCCTTCTCATCCTCAAACACACCAAGCTTGTTCACCTCAGGGCCTTTGCACTTGCTGTTTCCTCTGGCCCAAATCGTCACATGCCTGGTCTCTTCACATCTTTCCATTTTCTCCAGAAATATCACCTTTCAGAGACCTTTGCCAACCACTCCATCTAAAAAAGCCCTCACCAGGGACTTCCCTGGTGGCCCAGTGGCTAGGACTCCAAGCTCCCATTGCAGAGGGCCTGAGTTTGATCCCTGGTCAGGGCACCAGATTGCCCAAGCTCCAATGAGAAGATCTGGCATGCCACAATTAAAAAAAAAAAAGATCCTGCATGCTGCAATGAAGATCAAAAAATCCTGCATCCTGCAACTAGGACCTGCTGCTAAGTCACTTCAGTCGTGTCTGACTCTGTGCAACCCCATAGACGGCAGCCCACCAGGCTGCCCTATCCCTGGGATTCTCCAGGCAAGAACACTGGAGTGGGTTGCCATTTCCTTCTCTAATGCATGAAAGTGAAAAGTGAAAGTGAAGTCACTCAGTCGTGTCCGACCCTCAGCAACCCCATGGACTGCAGCCTTCCAGGCTCCTCCATCCATGGGATTTTCCAGGCAAGAGTACTGGAGTGGGGTGCCATAGCCTTCTCCAGCAACTAGGACCAGGTACAGCCAAATGATAAGTTTTAAAAAGCCCTCTCCCCCCACAAATCTATGTATCTGCCTTTTTAAAAATCTCTCCATAGCATGTATTATTCTCATATTTTATTTGATTTATTCATTTACTTGCTGCTTATCTTTTCCACTGGAATATAAGCTCCAGTACTGCAGAAACCACATCTTCCTCTATCTCAAAGAGTTTAGAAAAGCTCTTGGAGCATGGAAGACACTCAATAAATATCTGTTGACAGAATGATTGGAAAATTCCTCTGATTAGTCAGTGGTTGTTTTTATTTCTTCCAAGAGGTGTGGGGAAAGGACTGAAAAAGGAATAATTCATGGAAAAATGAAAATCCTAAGCTATAGCGAGATAGTCATTTGCATAATGACAAGCATCTGATTTTTAATATAATTCCACCTCCAAAGTAAAATGTTAGCTATTCAAATGAAGCCAGGCCCCATGAAAGGAGTCAAACAAACAGGAATCACAAGGATGGAAATCAAAATCCTTCTGTGGCTGACTCCCCACCATCACAGAACAATTTTAGTTTTTGCCATCTAGAACTTGCCAGCTATTCCAAACACTGTTAGCTATCTAATCCAGCACCCGGCCCCAACTTCTTTCTCCCTGACCTCCTCACTCTCTAAGAGATGGGAAAGTCAAGTAGTCATTTTCCCAGACTGTCTTGAAGACCTACTTCTGTCCAGTGAGATGAAATGGAAGAAATCTAATCAGGGAATGCCTTCACCTCCCAGAAACAGGAACAGAGGTTACTGATCAGGCCGTAGCCCTTCTTCCTGCTTTAAATGTCACCATGATGGCTGGAGTTGTAGCAGCCATCCTGTGACCATGAGGAGAAGGCCCAGAGAATCAGAGATTAGCCCCTACATTGAGCAGCTTTATCATTGTCCAAAGATGACTACCTCTAGAATTCTTGATAAATGAGAAAAGTAAATCCTTATTAAGCCCACAATAGTGAGGTTTTCTGTTAGCTCCAAGCAAATATCATTTCCTACCATTATACCAGCTGTGTGGTTACAGACAGATCCACGTGAGTGAACAAAATTGTGTCTTTTGTCTAAGCAGTTTCATATCCAGGCTCTGATTTTATCATCACAATATTCCTTAGAGTTTGGATGAGCAGACTCTAGTTTCCCCATCTGGTAGATAAAAACTCTGAGATTCAAAGGGGTGAAGTGACTTGCCAAGCATCACACAGCTATGTGTTGAAACTTGAGACTCAGAACTACAACTTGGACTTCCAAATTCCTAGTTCAACGCATGGAAAGACAAGAACCTATAATATAAAATAGGATCCCTTAAAATAAAACATTCATTGTAAACCTCTGTTTGATGGCTTTAGACCAACAGAAAACTGTCATAAGCCAATTAGAAACCCAGGACTCAAGTGGTCCAATCTCAGAAGAGTACAGTCAGCCCTCCACATCCACAGGTTTTTCCTCTCCAGATTCAACCAATCATGAATCCACAGGGAAAACCCATGAATTTGAGGGCAGACTGTATTCACTCACTCTACTAGGTCATTTTATATACGAGACTTGAGCATCCAAGGATTTCGGTATCTGCAGCAGCTCCAGGAACCAGTTTCCCTCAGATACTGTATTGTGGTCAGAGTAACACTGTCCATCAATCATAAAGAAGTTGCTAAATAACTCAAGGTCCTTATTTATTTTTTAATAACAACCTCCTGGTCTCTCTCTCTCTTTTTTATGGGGGGGAGGGGGTGCTGTGCCATGCAATATGCAGGATCTTAGTTCCCCAACTAGAGGCTGAACCCATGACCCCTGCAGTGGAAGTGTGGAGCCTTAGCCCCTGGACTAATCGGGGAAGTCCCAAGTCCTTATTTACTTTTACTATAAAGGATGATTCACAGAAACATTTCTTAAAATTCTCCTTTCCTCCTGATCCACGTTCCTCCTCCTTCACATCTCCTCTCCTTCCTTCAGACTCTCCTGAACCCTTTCCCAGACTCCCGGGTCTTTCTCCCTGAGCCAGTTGCTACTTTATTATCTCTCAGCCCCAAATTCATCCTTCTTTGCCCTGCTTCAAGACACTAGAGCTGGCCCCAGGAACATTTCTTTTCTTTCTTTTTTTTTTCACTTTTTGGCTGCACCCTGAAGCCCGAGGGATCTTAGTTCCCCCACCAGGGACTGAACCTGCACCCCCTGCATTGGAAGGTGGAGTCTTAACCATCAGACCATTGGTGAAGTCCCTCCATGAGTATTCTCCTCTGACAGCTGGTAGGATGCTAGGCTCTGTCCATAGAGGGCAGAAGGGCAGTCCCGCTCTTTCAGAGCAGAAGCCCAGCTGCTCTCACACCAGCGCCAGCAGTGCTCTGGGTCCTGTCCTCCTTGCCTGGCAGCCTTGAAGGGTGCGCACCCTCAGGCCACACTCTCCCCACCCGAGGGTCGTTTAGAGAGCAGTTCAAACCCTCCAGCAGTGGGGGGTTGTACACACGGACCAGCCAGAGCTTTCACCTTCTGACCCCTCTTCAGTCCAGCAGACTCTGTTCTTGTGATCGCCAGACCCTCTTTTAAGAATATCAGCCCCTGGGAGGAGGCAGGAACTGTAATCCCTTCATTATCCCCTTTCCCTCAGCTGTTCCTTTGTACCTGCTACTTCTGGACTCCCTAGAGTCTTCTATTATCACCTCCCTTCTTTTTTTTTTTTCAATTTGGCCACACCACGCAGCTTGCAGCACCTTAGTTCCCTAACCAGGGATTGAACTTACACCCTCAGTAGTGAAAGCAGAGTCCTAACCACTGGACTGCCAGGGAAGTCCCTTCTTTTATCCCTTTAGTTTGTTAATCCCCTCTTCCTGGTTAATGATTCTTTGTAGTCAACATTCCCAGTTCAAACGACTGATGATATTTCTGTTTTCTGGTTGGACTTCGATACAGAACTAGCTGTGGGAATGATTCCAGGACACAGACCCTGAAAGATGGGTTTCTGAGATTATGTTGGTCATGTCCTTGGGGTTGAGGGCAGTGCAGGACATGTTGGCAATGTGTAATATATACACCCATATTGTTATTTAGTCTCTAAGTCAAGTCTGAAACTCCAATACTTTGGCCACCTGATGCAAAGAGCTGACTCATTTGAAAAGACCCTGATGCTGGGAAAGATTGAGGGCAGGAGGAGAAGGGGACGATAGAGGATGAGATGGTTGGATGGCATCAGCGACTCAATGGACATGGGTTTGGGTGGACTCCGGGAGTTGGTGATGGACAGGGAGGCCTAGCATGCTGTGGTTCATGGAGTCGCAAAGAGTCGGACATGACTGAGCGACTGAACTGAACTGAAGTCAAATCTGACTCTTTTGTGAGCCCATGGACTGTAGCCTGCCAGGCTCCTCTGTCTACGGGATTTCCCAGGCAAGAATACTGGAGTGAGTTGCCATTTCCTCCTCCAGGGGATCTTCCTGACCCAGAGATTGAACCCACATCTCCTGAACTGGCAGGTGGATTCTTTACCGCGGAGCCACCAGGGAAGCCCACACACACATTTAGGGCTGTGTACTTGTTTTATCCTTTCCCCCTCGCAAGCAGATCACAGATCCAGACATTATTTCAGGTAGGGATGTGACTCCCATGAAAGCCGATACAAAAGCCTTTAGGTTTTATCTTTTTGTCTTCCCAAACTCCCAGTTCTTTGGTACTAGGACCATAAACTCAAATACCCACATGAACCAAGCTAAGTAAAATAAATGAGTTAAACAGGGCAGGTGCAGGCCAGTAGGGAGTGGTAGGTACTGCGGTAAACTGGAGGAGTCACGATCTGCTTAATGGCATTCAGGTTTCATTGTTTTTTAAATTTTATTATTATATTTATTTTTGGCTTTCTGGGTCTTTGTTGCTGCACATTTTGTTGTTCAGTCACTAAGTCATGTCTGATTCTTTGCGACCCCCTGTTGCTGCACACAGGCTTTCTCTAGTTGCAGCAAGCAGGGGTACTCTTCACAGAATAGCTTAGTTATCCAGCAGCATGTGGGATCTTCCCAGGCCAGGGATCGAACCTGTGTCCCCTGCATTGACAGGTGGATTCATAACCATTGGACTACCAGGGAACTCCCTAGATTTCATTGTTAAGGAGCAATCCTGGGGAACAGGTAGGTGTGTCCCCAGATTGACTGAGACTTCAGAAAAGCATAAGGGAATCAAGGCTCAAAATAGAAATAAATTTGAGCAGTAGAGAAAGGAAAGGGAATTACTGTGGGAGATGCCTGTCACCTGGATCTTCCTTTCTGCATTTGGGGAATTCCCACAATCTGAGTCTTCATAAGAAACAGCAGCTACCTCACCTCGTCAATGCCAATTGATAATTTTTAAAGAATTAAAACTAAAACTCTGAATGCTTGTTATTTCTTCAACACACTTCACATATATTCTGTCATTTAATTCACACACCTCTAGGGGAGCAGGCACAATTATCATCCCGATTTTACAGATGAGCAAACTGAGGCACACATGGTGCCCAGGGGTGCACAGATCATAAGTGACAGAGCCTGGATTTGGACCCACTTAAACTGAGAGCCAAAGAATTGATGCCTTTGAAGTGTGGTGCTGGAGAAGACTCTTGAGAGTCCCTTGGACAGCATGGAGATCAAACCAATCAATCCTAAAGGAACTCAACCCTGAATATTCATTGGAAATTATGCTGAAGCTGAACCTCCAATACATTGCCCACTTGATGTGAAGAGCAGACTCATTGGAAAAGACCCTGATGCTGGGAAAGATAGAAGTCAGGAGGAGAAGGGGATGGTAGAGGATGAGATGGTTGGATGGCATCACTGACTCAATGGACATGAGTTTAAGCAAGCTCTGGGAAATGTTGAAGGACAGGGAAGCCTGGTATGCTGCAGTCCATGGAGTGGCAAAGAGTTGGACACAACTGAGCGACTGAACAAGTCTGGCTCCAGAGCCTGCGTGCTTAATGCCTTGACTACCTTCCAGGAAGGGTGTGAGAGTGTGACCGAGCTTGATCAACTAGGCTTTGTGAGGTTTTTTGGTTTTGTTTTTTAATGAGGACCATTTTTAAAGTTTTAAAAACTTTGTATTGAATTTGTTACAATATTGCTTCTGTTTTATGTTTTGGCTTTTGGCATGCAAGGCATGTGGGATCTTAGCTCCCCAACCAGGGATTGAACCCACAACCCCTGCATTAGAAGGCAAGGTCTTAACCACTGGACCGCCAGGGAAGTCCCTTGACCAACTAGACTTTGAGTTGAGAATTCCTGACCTGAAGAAGCGGTGACAGGAAGAAGCTCTCCTGGTGGTGGCAGCAGCAGCCAGTGTCCAGAGCATCAAAGTCCAGCAATGCTGGCCTCATCAGGCTGATGTTGCAGCAAGCTTCTCTCTGTCTGGACATCCTCACTCACTTGGGGCGTATATTTTTGCAGCTTAACAACTCTGTGAGCATAGTTGGCATTGTTTCTGTAAATTCCTTTTCAGCTTGAAGCAGCTACACTCTGTCTCTGCAGCTCAAATCCGGGTACCCTGACTGGTACGGCTTTGTTTGATGCACACCTGTGCTCCGTGGTTGCTGCACTTACAGTAAGCTCCCTCCAGACTTGAGCTTCTTTAAAAGAGATTTCTGGTCTTTGCGACTCACCCATTGCAGATTCAGATGGCCCTGGCTTTCCAAATTCAGAGGCCGTTCCAGGAAGAGACTGAGGCTGCAAGGTAAACTCTGGCTATGGAATAACCACACCTGTTCTGGGGACAGCAGCCAGGACTGCAGAGGATAGTATGGTTGGGACTCAGTATCTTGAGCTGATCCAGATGAGGGTTGTTTGTTTTTTTTTTATCACATTTCATCATTATTAAAAATTAGCTCTGTCATTAGCACACCAAGCTATTGACTCAAATCCATCCCACCATCTGGAAGGGGCTTCTGCAAACAGCATGGGGCCCAGATGGATTTGTTAGGAGAGTTGTGAGCAGAGATCAGCTGAGAGGGAGGGACCGACAGAGTGAGAAAGAGAAGCAAAGTGACAGACAGAGACAGAGAGTGAGGAAGAAAAACAGAGTGGGATCCACTTGCCATTTGCCCATTTTATAGAGGTGGACACTGAGTCCCAGAAGAGGCGATGTCACAAGCTGGCTTAAGGCCAGGCCTTCTGATTTCATAGCCTTCTGAGGTAGACCTGCTGTTTATGCATGATCAGTAATGATGCCCTTTCTCTTTTGAGAGGAGAACCCAGATTTTCCTTTGGAAACTATAGCTCTCTTCTTTGGGTCAAGATATTTAGACATGGATGACCCCACCCACAAGTGGCCATATGACCCAAGTCTGGCCAATCAGTTTCACAGGGAGGGTTCCAGGATAAGCATGTAACCCAGTTTCAACCAATGGGAGTCAGACTTGGGAATTTTGCTGGAACTTTTGGGAATGTTGTATTCCTTGGCCCTGGGAAGTCCAACCTGTTAAAAAATAGCCCTGGTGTATTAGTTGGGTAGTTTGGGAAGCAGACGCTCAGATGAAGTTAGGAGAGAAAGAGATTTATTGGCGGTCACCCCTGTGAAAGACAGATGTGACGGGAAGCAGGAGTGGAAAGAAGCCTTCAGACCATCATGGAGAACTGACCACACAGTGCAACAGCATAAGCACTGGGAAGAAATGACTAAGCCCCAACCTTACCACCGCTGGCTGGGACCACCTGGGATCAGCAAGGCCTGGTCTCAAAAACTCGGGCAGACCTTGAGGGAGCCACATCTGGGGGCTGTCAGCTAACTGCGCTGGTGGTGCTGATGGCAGCCTCCTCCTTGAAAGGAGAGCTATAGCACGCCTCCTAGTGGGGACACATGAAACTGCGGGTGGACTTCTTGCCCAACGGTGACTCCAGGGCAGAGGACAGCAGACCCTAGGTGAGATGCAGGGAGAGCATTGAGGACATTGTTTGAGTTCCTGGATCCAGCCATGCTTGAAATCCATCCTTGGGCTTTTCAGTTTTATTAAACGATAAAGTCTTCCCTTTTCAGATATGCCAGAGTTCTGTCACTTGCACTCTAAGACTAACATTCTTAGTCAAGGCAGCTTCTTTAAGTTCAACAAGTGAATATCTTAGTTAACAGAATCCCAATGAAACATCTTCACAGATCAAACTGTCAGAGCTGGAGACCATATTGGGTCAACATGTTCCATCCCCTCAGCCCTAGTGATTGGGTCAAGGATCGCCACAGAGGCTGCTATGATGGAGCTCTACAAATTTTAGAAAATTGCATTCACATTCCTATTGCTAAAACATTTTCAGAAATTAACAATTAAGTGGTTAAAATGCAATGCCAATTTTTTTTTTTTCCGCATTGATGGTCTCTTATTAGGAAGTGGATAATTACATTTTTCAAAGTATACAGTTTTGGGCTTCTCTAGTGGCTCAGTGGTGAAGAATCCACCTGCCAAGGCAGGAGACGTGGGTTCAGTCCCTGAATCAGGAAGATCCCACGTGCCCTGGAGCAACTATTGAGCCACAACTATTGAGCCTGTGCTCTAGAGCCGCCTGGGAGCCGCAAATACTGAAAGCACATGGGCCCTAAAGCCTGTGCTCTACAACGAGAGAAGCCCTCACACCACATGTAGAGAGTAGTCCGCGCTCTCTGCAACTGGAGAAAAGCCCACGCAGCAACAAAAACCCAGCACAGCCAAAAACAGATTTTTAAATATATATATGTTTACATTTTTCTTTGAGATTCAATAAATCAATTGAAAGTAGTGGCCAAGAGTAGGGGCCATAGGCACCACCCCCCTGGGTTTGAGCTCAGCTCCAGCACTTTCTGGCTGCATGACCTTGGGCAAGTCACCTAGAGTTTGCGCCTGTATTTCTTCATCTGTAAAATGGGGGACACGATAGCATCCACCCCGGGGACCTGGCAGGAAGTTAAATGAGTTACTGCCTGTAAACGTGCCTAGGATAGTGACTGCCATGTAATGAGTGTTACATATAAACATCATCATCTAAAATGTTTTTAACATCACCCTTAAATGTTTCCGTTTTCCCAGATTAGACCTTGGTACAGAAACAAAGGCTGGTCCCCACCCCCCACGGCTTGGAGGGAGCCAGTGAGCAGACCAAGGGGCCACCACCACCTTCTGTTTGTCTTCCTGTGAGGAAAAAATATGCAAGCAAAGACGAAGCTCTGTAACCCAATTTGAGCATCTCATTACAGTTACATAATGCTATTTGCCGGCTTTGTGTTCTATTTGGCAACTTGTTAAAGTAATTGAACAAAATATAACTAATGAACAATTATAATGAAGTTCATAATTAGGTCCTTGAAACACTTGATATGGAAAATATTTCAGATGCTTAAGAAAAAAAACAGTACTCAAGTGAGGTGAGGCAGATTCAGAAATCGGAGAAAGCTATGGATGCTTTCTCTGGTTTGTAACGAAGAAAGTGCCCCCAAAGCATTGTCTGACATTGAAAGGCTAATTTAAATGAGATAGTGGATATGAGTGCCTAGCCCAAGGCATGACACATAGTAAGTGTACAAGAAATATTAGTTCCTTCTATCCTTCTAGCAGGAAGGTCAGTGAAGGGTAAACAATGTCATCTCTTGCTGTCTATGGGTTTTATTTTCCCAATTTTTATTTTATTCTGGAGTATAGTTGATTTACAATGCTCTGTTTGTTTTAGGTGTACAGCAACATGATTCTGTTACACGTAGACATATATCTATTCTTTCTCCGGTTCTTTACCCATATAGGTTATGACAGCATGTTGAGTAGAGTACCCCAGGCTTTATAGTAGGTCCTTGTTGATTATTTTATAGATAGTAGTATGTATATGTCAATCCCAACCTCCTAATTTATCCCTCTTCCCCACAGCTTTCCCTTTTGGTAATCAGATGTGTGTTTTTTAAGTCTGTGAGTCTGTTTCTGTTTTGTAAATTAGTTCATTTCCCTGGTGGCTCAGAGGTTAAAGCATCTGCCTCCGATGCGGGAGGCCCAGGTTCGATCCCTGGGTCAGGAAGATCCCCTGGAGAAGGAAATGGCAAGCCACTCCAGTATTCTTGCCTGGAGAATCCCACGGACGGAGAAGCCTAGTAGGTTACAGTCCACGGGGTTGCAAAGAGTCGGACACGACTGAGCGACTTCACCTTCACCTGTATCAAATTCTAGATTCCACATCTAAGTGGTATCATATGATATTTTTGGTTCTCTGTCTGACTTATTCTGCTTAGTGTGATCATCTCTAGGTCCATCCATGTCGCTGCCAATGGCGTGATTTCATTCTTCTTTTTCCTACCGTCTGTGTCTTATGGGCCCTCATGGGGAACTCAATAGTGAAGAACCCTGGCAGACCCTCACTTCAGCTAAGGGATTGCTCTGTATAACATTTTCATTGTTTATCCATGTTGTAGCAAGTATCAGACGGAGAAGGCAATGGCACCCCACTCCAGTACTCTTGCCTGGAAATTCCCATGGACGGAGGAGCCTGGTGGGCTGCAGTCCATGGGGTCGCTGAGTCAGATATGACTGAGCGGCTTCACTTTCACTTTTCACTTTCATGCATTGGAGAAGGAAATGGCAACCCACTCCAGTGTTCTTGCCTGGAGAATCCCAGGGATGGCGGAGCCCAATGGGCTGCCGTCTATGGGGTCGCACAGAGTCGGACACGACTGAAGCGACTCAGCAGCAGCAGCAGCAGCAGCAGCAGCAAGTATCAGAATAGTATTCCCTTTTATAGTTAAATAATATTCCACTGGATGGTTAGGCCACATTTTATTTATCCATTCATCTCTGGGGTTTTTTGGTTTTTTTTTTTGGCTATAGCATTCCACTTGCAGGATCTCAGTTCCCTAATCAGGGGTTGAACCTGGGCCACAGCAGCAAAAGCTGGGAATTCTAACCACTAGGCCACCAGGGGACTCCCTGCATTCCTCTGTTGATGGACGTTTGGATAGTTTCTACCTTTTGGCTGTTGGGAGTAACGTTGCTATGAACAGGACTTCCCTGGTGGTCCAGTGGCTAAGACTCTGTGCTCCCAATGAGCAGGCCTGGGTTCAATCCCTGGTCGGGGAACTAGATCCTGCATGCCACAGCTAAGACCCAGCACAGCCAAATAAACAAAAATCAATAAATTTTTTTAAAATGGAGAAAGAAATCCTTCGTTAAAAAAAAATATTCCTATGAACATTGGTGTACAAATACCCATTTGAGTCTCTGCATTCAATTCTTTGGGGAACATATCGAGGAGCAGAATTTCTGGGTCATATAGTAATTCTATGTCTTCCCACGTAGCTCAAACAGTAAAGAATCTACCTGTCATGCAGGAGACCCTGGTTCGATCCCTGGGTCAGGAAGACTCTTTGGAGAAGGGCATAGCAACCCACTCTAGTATTCTTGCCTGGAGAATTCCATGGACAGAGGAGCCTGGTGGGCTACAGTCCATGGGGTGGCAGAGTCAGACCTAACTGAGTGACTAACATTTTTACTTTCACATGGTAACTCTATTTAACTTTTTAACGAAATGCCAAACTGTTTTCCAAGGGCCATTTTATATTCCCATAGCAACGCATGGGGTTCTGATTTTTCCACATCCTCACCAAAGCTCAATTTTTGTACACACATAGATAAACTCAAATAAAAACCACACAAATCAAGATATAGAACATTTCTTGCACCCCAGAGGCCACCCTTGTGGGCATGCGTATTGGTAAAAATCTCCGCAGTAGCCAGGGCTGACAACCATACCTGCAAGTCCTCGAAACTCGCTCTCTGGGAAGGCTGGCTGATTCCCAACCTAAAAATAAACCTCAGGTCTGAAGATGGAGTATTAAAAATGACATTGTCACCTTGACAGAGTGGCTAATAACGCCATGGCGGGCAGAAGCCCATCGATCATGGGCTGCTGCCTTCTTCTGGGGAGCTGAAGAAGACTGGGACGCAAAGGAAAATACAGATGGGATTCAGGACACGATGGAATGGATGCCCAGCTGTCCACGCCCCAGCCAGAAATTGCCACCCGCACTTCTCCAGACCTCTCTGCCCAAACTGCAAACGTGAAATCTAGCAGCCAGGCATGAGGGCTGACCTCCTCGAATTCAATTTGCAAGGTCAACCATGCAAGAACCCAGGCCTAATAGAATTGTCACATCTGCGTCGCAGTCATTTACAACGTGCTCTTGCCGGGTCTGAACATGAAAGCAATTATGTGATACATACTTTGGCAAGAACCTGAAGTCCCCATCAGAGGGAGAGAGATACTGTGGAGTCAGAGAGTTTTGGGGTTTTTTTGTTTGTTTGTTTTAAAGAAAGAACTAACAGAAAAAAAGCCATAAAAACACATTCATTAAGAAAATTTGAAAATTTCCACTTCTCCAGAAATCACATATGAAGACCTAAGAGTCGGAATTCTTTTGAAAGCTCCATTGTCTTAAGAGTATAAATATAGCATCCTCTGAAAAACCCACAATTTCAATCAAGCTGGAATAATGGGAAAGACCATTCACAGAACGTTGTCTTTTAAAATTTCATGACACATGAATTGATTCTCCTCCAAATCTAATTAGAGGCTCAAGCATATGAGAGGGTTTGTGATGGCGTCAAAGTGACTTGGAACTGTACATGGCAATTGATCTTTTTCACTGGAGTGTGATTTTTTTTTTTAATCAATCTAGACAGTCAGGAACCACCCCTCCCCCCAAAAAAAACTACCCAAAAGAAGGACCACATAACAAGGTTTTGATTATCAAAAGAGGGATTCTCCCTATTCTTTGGGGAGTCCTTTCTGAAAGGTTCAGCCAGAAAGTAGGGACCAGCATCGGAAGCCAGTCTGCCTGTGCGACCTTGGGCAAGTTCCTTGAACTTGGTGCTTTATTCCCCATCTGCAAAATGGGGATAATGATGCTATTGACCTTCCAGGCTCATAGTCAGGATCATGCCCTTGGAACAATGCCTGGCACACTGTAAGAACCATAGCAATGTTGGCTGTTAGCATCAGCCAGCCTAAGGCTCAGATAAATGGCTCCAGCCCCTGAAGCCGTGGTCCTGAATCCTGTCCATTGTAGAAGGACAGCGGGACAGATCACCCAGCAGGAGTCACAGCCCTTGGACACCAGGACAGCCCAGACTGATGAGAAACAAGCTCATTGCCTTTGGCAACTGGCACCAGGTTCAGCTGTCAGTACACAGAGGGGACCCAGGCGGTCATTATCAAAGCTGCAGGCGCACCGTCTGCTTGATGCGGTGTGACATTCATCAGCCTCTTCCAGCCCAGCCTGAGTGGGAGAGGAACACCAGTCACTTCCTCCTGCCTGCCTTTTCTCAGTTCCCCGTTACCACCAGTGGTCCATAAGCATCACTACACGCTGAGGACCTACATGGGGACCACTGACGGATCACAGAGGGCATCATCCCAGCTCTCCTAGGAAATATTGCCAGGAAGGGGCTCTGGATGCACACGGTTTAGGGAGGCTACAGCCAAGCTGCCTGAAGTCAAACCCCAGTTCTATCCCCTATTAGCTTAAAGACCTCAGGCAAGTTAACCTTGGTACTTTAGTCTCCATTCTGAGGAAACAGGGGTCATAAAAACATCTTCTTCACGGGGTAGTCATGAGGATTGAAGGGGCTGATACTTTGATCACCTAAGCACACAAAGGTTTGTTGTATGAGTGCTTTTTTTGTTTTTGTGTGTGTGTGTTTTTTAAAGTGTTCAGCGTACATACTGGAGTTTGTAGAAATCTAGTTTAGTTCTCAATAAAGTAAGTGAATTGCTTTCATGAACCCCCACACCCCTAAGGACGTCAAGTTAATCTCAGTCACATGTGGGAGTTCTCCTCTCTCTCCAGGGTCATGCATAACTCTGGGCAGGAGTGTGTCTGGCCCCAGGAAGGGAAGAAGGGAACATTTTCTCATCAGCATCTCCTGCCACCATGGTACATGCTGAAGTGGCTTCCTTGCTCCCTGGATCACCTCTGGTAGAGCCTGGGATGGTGATGCTACAGACCTGGGAGGGCTGCTTGGGGTCAAATGAATGGATGTCAAACCCTTAGAATGCTGTCCCGCCCGTCCATGCTAGATGGTCTGTCTGTGTGAGCAGTATGACCAGTTGATTTCCAGAGAAGCTGGGAAATCTCCCAATTTCTAAATTAGATAAAGAATAAAATATGGGGACTTCCCTGGTGATCCAGTGGTTAAGAATACCTGCCAATGCAGGGGACACAGGTTCGATCCCTGGTCCAGGAAGATCCCACATGCTGTGGGGTGACTAAGCCCACGTACCACAACTACTGAGCCCGTGAGCCCCAGAGCCCATGCTCTGTAACAAGAGAAGCCACTGCGGTGAGAAACCCACACACTGCAACTAGAGAAGCCCTTTGACGCAACTAGAGAAGCCCGCACACGCCCGCGAAGCCTCAGCACAGCCAACTTTTTTTTTTTAATTAAAAAAACAAACAAAACATGGGAGTCAAACAAGACACATCTGTAGCCTAGATCTGAGCCCTCAGCTGGAGATGTCTGTTCCTTGTTGCCAAGTTTAGAACATGTTAGATAGTCTCACGTTGCTGTTAAGTGCTAAGTCACTTCAGTCGTGTCCGACTCTGTGTGATCCCATAGACGGCAGCCTACCAGGCTCCCCCGTCCCTGGGATTCTCCAGGCAAGAACACTGGAGTGGGTTGCCATTTCCGTCTCATGTTACAGATGGAAAAGCTGAGGCCCAGGATGGTTGAGAAGCTTTCCCAGTATGACCCAGCTGGCCCAGCCAGGACTCGAACCCAGACAGCTGGCTCCAGAGCCAGTCCTTTTATGCCTGTGCTTCCTACTAATGGCTGTCACCATAAGACAGAGCAGGCTCCTGCTGTCCCCAGCCTCCCTCAGGCTACATCCGACCCTCTTCTTGCATTCCCATCACCAGCTTTGGCCCTACTTCAAAGGAGCTCTGGGGACTTCTCTGGTGGGCCAGTGGCTGAGACTCTGTGCTCCCAATGCAGGGGGGCCATGTTCCAGCCTGGTCAGGGAACTGGATTTCACATGCCACAACTAAGACCTGGAGTGGCCAAATACATAAATAAAAATTAAAAAAATAATAAACAAACAAGTTCTGATTACTACTGCTATATAATTACCCAAAACTTAGTAGCGTAGAACAAAATGAATTTTGCTATGTATCATGGATTCCACGGGTCAGGAATTCAGGCAGGGCTTCACTGGGTGATTCTTCTGTTCCATGTTGTGTCAATTGTTACTTGGTGTCAATTGGTGTACTTGATGACATTCGTGTGGCAGAGGGCTGGTCCAGAGGTCAAGGCTGGCACCACTCATGTGCCCGGTGCCTTGGCAGGGATGGCAGTAACACTGGACTCTGCTGGAATTTTTGGCGAGAGCGCCTCCATGTGGCTTCCCTGGAGTGATGACCTTGAGGTCATCAGATTTCTCCACCAGGGAGCGAGAAGTGTCAAAAAGTATTCTGCCATTTTTCTTGAACTACCACAACTCCTGAGAGCCCTCTCTTCCTAAAGGAAATGCTAGCTCCAGGAATATTGCAATTTCGTAAGATGGATTTATCCCAGAGAGAGTTGCCTCTCCCAAAGGTGACCTGCCTCGCTTTAATCTGGCTGATGCTCAAAACACAATTTTGGTGTTTGCCATCTGCGCAAATAAGTCTCATTTGTGTTCATTACACACAAACATTCAGAACCAGAGAAACAAATTTTTTTTCATTGAAAGTCTATTTGGGAACTCTTCCAGCCAAGATCCAGGTAATTCTTTAATTCTCTAGCCTTCCTACAATAACGCCTTCATGCTCACCCACCTTCATCTGTGGCATGACCGCCACGGGCATGGCTAGTTCAGCTGAGAATGAGGCAGGACCTTAGGCTTGAAATCCAGCAACAGCTCTTCTCTCTGACCATGAATCCTGCCATTTCACAGATGCCCTGTAACTGCACTGAGTGGGGGTGTTAGCATCATCAGGAACCCATATTCACTGCCCCCTCTACCATCAGCACCAATTCTCCCAGGAGGGACCTCGCCTTCCCCACTCTCATCCCAGGTGGTCCCTGTTGGGCTGGCTCCACACTCCAGCTGCAGGGGCGGTCACATGACCCAGCTGAATTATGGGGTCACTGTAGGATGTGTATACTGCAGACGGGGGTCCAGATTGGCACAGCAGGACAGGCTTCCAAGGAGAGGGGGTGTGGGCATTTGGGGAGTGAAGAACTTCAGGGAGGTGAGACAAGATTTGACCTGAGCAGTTCCAGCGCCTTTGTTCACTGGCGCTTTCGTGATTTCTGCCTCCAGCCTCACTCCTGCCTCCCCCAGCCACAGCAGGTGGTTGTCTCTCTTCATCTCGTCTTGGGTGAGGAAACTGAGGCATAGAAAAGGGAAGTGGCTGGTGTGACGTCAAGTGGTCGGAGGGGGTAAGGAGAGGAGGAAGAGGTGAATGGGAAAGAGAGAGAGGACCGGAGAGGAGGGAAGGGGAGCAGGGGCCCCAGGTGAGGCCTGGAGGAAGAGTGGCGGTGTGCCAGCCCCCCAGGAGGGCTGAGCCCACCAGCCCACATAGCTGCAGCCTCCCCCAGGCTGCAGAGGGCTCAGAGGGGGCATTTAAATGTCAATCCAGCATCTCCCAGAACTTTAAGGACAAACATTAGATTTCAGAGCTTTACTTTGCAGAATTTATGTTACAGAAAAAGAGTACATGTCTGCCCACCACACTCCCATTTTCTTAATCTGGAAACCTATGTCACCAGGACCCAACTTGTTTTCTGAGTAACCTGAAATTCTGTGGTGCAGAGGAGGACTCCGGGAACAGGGAGAGAGACACGAGAGGTTAGAGAGACTCTCCTAGAGAAAGAAGGAAGCAGGGAGGAAAAAGGGAAGGACTGGCCCCTGAGGGAAGAGGAAAAGAAACAGAAGGGCTGGTTGCTGCTGCTTCTGCTTCTTAAAGGAATGCCACATGCTCCTTCAGGACCATCTCCCTCACACTCAGTCCCAGTTACTAGGAGCAGCTAGTTCCACACCTGCTGGATAGTCATGTGACCCAGGCTTAGCCAATCAGCATATTTTCTCCTTCTGGCCACAGTGATTGGCTCAGGTTTGGGCATGTGATCCAAATAGTCCAATGAGTTTCAACACAAGAATTCACCTTGGAACTACTATACGGGGGAAAAAATGTTTCCCCTCTCTAGCCCTGTGAGGACATAAGCCTGGAGCTGTAAGTATTCATCTGTCCCCGTGAGAGGAGAAGCCACCTGAGAATGTGGTCAACACAGAGGAAGGTAGGGCTGATATGTGGGCAGAGGACACTGATGACATCACGGAGCCCCTGGATCCAGCCATACCTGAAGCTAGTCCCAGCACTTGAGGTTTCAAAACTGTGAGCCAATAATACCCCTTTTGCACTCCAGCCAGTTTCGATTGGAGTTTCTGTTACTTGTAGCCAGGAAAATCCTGAGTTGTGATTGAAAAAAGCAAGCGGATGCCAAAAAGAATGAGACCACACTAAGCAGGTAAGTGGTGAGTATGAATGTGAGACCAGCAAGCTCAAAACCCAGAAAATGAAAAACTGGGTCCAAGCTGTGCCTTTCCCTCTCTCCAAACCCAGCGTGACTCGTGATTTACAGTTCGAGTTAAGGAAAGAGATAGTAGGAGGAAGCACAGGGAGGACATCCTGAGATGAAGAAGCCTGGAAATTGTTCCAGGGCATAATGAATTGACTAACAACTGCTTCTCCCCTGGAAGTCATCTAATGAAATTATGAGACCATCCACTTACCGCTGTGACGGCCAAGAGCGCACTCCAAGATGATCAGCCGTGACAAGGAGCCAGTGCTTAGCCCATAATGTGTTTTAAATAACGTCTAAACGGGCTTTTGCTTTTCCGCTTGTGACAGCCTTCAAGGTCTGGGGACAAGATGGCAGCAGGCGTTCAGAACGAGTTTGTGCTGATGTCCGTGGCAGTTGTGGCTCAGAATGAACCTCGGCTCGTCAACGCAGTTCAGGCTTCCTGGCTGAATCTGACAGGCTCCCCATCACCCTGGCTGTGTTCAACACCTATTTGCTTCATGAACCAAAGCATTCTCGTGATCTGTGCACGAGTGATGCTCGGGGTGACAGGGTGGTGCGGGGCGGGGGAGGGGCGGGAGGAGGGCAGTTCCTTTTGCTCACCGGGCAGGGGTGGTAGGGATAGGTTGCTGGGTGGATGGAAGACTTTTCCAGAAATCAGCTTGCCAGTTTTCTCCTTCCGTCCTCTCTTCTGTCACTTGTGGGAGGTGACCAGGGGCACAGAATATGGCAGCCCTGCCAGGCTGCACTGCAGGTCCTAACGCTCCCTTGGAGCTGCTGCCGGGACACGTGTGCTGGGAGCTGGAAGGACAGGAGCCGGGAGGAAGGCTCAGTGCAGCTGGCTGGCAGGAGCTGGGGTTTTGAAGAGCGATGCTCCGGCCAAGGCACTCCACAGGAGAGCTGGCACGGCAGGCGATGGAGTGACTGTTGTTCCAGACCATCTGTCTCTCGTTAATGAAGTTGTCCGGCATGGCTTATTAATAAGGACGCATGGGCTCAGCCAGCCTGGGACGTCTTGCTAGAACTAAAGGGCATAGCAATTAAGCTTTAACGACTCCTCAGACACAGTCAGTGTGAATGGGTTCCAAGCAGTGGGCCATAGGAGAGGGCTGAGGTGTCTCAGGCCTTACCTGAGCCCTGGGAGGGAGGCTGGCAGGCCGGCAGACCGGTCATCTGGGGGTGGTCAGCAACCAGGGGTCCCGACTGCTCACTCTCCCAACTCAGGACTCACAGTTTGCCTTCCTGATGACCACTTGCCCTCCTTCCTCCCCCACAGCACCCTTGCTGAGTTTGCAAAGCCGGGTAGGCAGAATAATTGCCTCCCCCAGCCACCACCCCCAAAGGGGGTAGCAAAGGGTACCTACATCCCAATTCCCAGAACCTGTGAAAGTATTAGGTTACATGGCCAGCAGGGGTTGAAGGCTTCAGCTGGAATTAAGCTTGCTAATCAGTAGATGTTGGGGTTCCCAGGTGGCTCAGTAGTAAAGAATCTGCCTGTCGACGCAGGAAAGGCAGGTTCGATCCCTGGGTTGAAAAGATTCCCTGGAGAAGGAAATGAAAACCAGCTCCGATTTTCTTGCCTGCGAAATCCCATGGACAGAGGAGCCTGGCAGGCTAGTCCATAGCGTTGAAAAAGAGTCGGACATGACTTAGCGACTAAACAACAATCAGTAGATGTTAAAATAGGGGGAGTATTATGGATTATTCAAGCGAGCCCAGTGTCATCACAGAAGTGGAAGAGGGCGGCAGGGGTGTCCTACACTGCAGGCTTTGAGGATGAGGAGCCCCCCCTCCAGGAGGCAGGCACCTCCAAAAGCTGGAAGGCAAGGGCGTCTCCTAGTGCCTCCAGAAGGAACAGCGCCTGCTGACACTGAGTTCAGCCCAGTGAGACCTGCATTCGGATCCCCAGAACTATAAATCCGTGCTATTTTAAGTGTGCGGTAATGTGTTCCAACAGCGAGAGGAAACTAAAACAGGCACTCTTGGGAGACACGGCCAGTTCTGTCCAGACTACTGCAATAAAGTGAGTCACATGAAGCTTCTGATTTTCCAACGTGAATATTCATGCTCAGTTGTGTCTCTTTGTGATCCCATGGACTGCAGCCCGCCAGGCTCCTTTGTCCATGGGATTCTCCAGGCAAGAATACTGGAATGGGTTGCCATTTCCTCCTCCAGGGGATCTTCCTGACCCAGGGATCAAACCCATGTCTCCTGTGTCTTCTGCACTGCAGGCAGATTCTTTACTGGCTGAACCATCGGGGAAGCCCTCGAATAAAGGTTATGTTTTCACTATACCGTAGTCTATTAAACTGTGTAATAGCATTGTCTAAAAAATAATCCATGTACCTTAACCAAAAAATACTTATGGCTAAAAAATGCTAACTGTCTGAGCCTTCAGCAAGTTGTCATCTCTTTTGCTGATGGAGGGTCTGAAGTACTGGGAGAATTACCAAAACGTGACACAGAGACACAAGTGAGCAAACAGGACCAACAGATTTGCTTAATGCAGGGTTTTCACAAACCTTCAATCTGTTAAAAAAAAGAAAACAGTATCTTCGAAGCACAATACAACAGCTTACAATAAAAGGAGGTCTACAGGGATTTCCCTGGTGGTCCAACGGTTGGGACTTCACCTCCCGTGTAGGGGGTGTGGGTTCGATCCCCAGTCAGGGAGCTAAGATCCCACATGCCTTGTGGCCAAAAAAAAACAAAACATAAAACAGAAGCAAAATTGTAACAAGTTTAATAGTTTAAAAATGGTCCACCTCAAAAGAAAAAAAAAAAAAAAAAACCTTGATAAAGAGGTCTGTACATAAATGTAATAGGCCTCCCTTAAAAACTCTCCAGACTCTACCCCACCTCCCCAGTGCAACACTCCCCTCCCCCACAGCACGGAGCAGCCTGTGGCCAGTTCTGGCCCTGAGGCATAAGCAGGTGTGCAATGGGTGGGGTTTCCAGAAAAACCACTGTTTTGATGATAAAAGCTGAAAGGGGACAGGCTTTTTGCCTCTCACCCAGTCCTCATCTTGCCTGGGACACAGATGGGAGGCTGGAGGTGGGCAGCCCCATAGGAGGACGGTGGAGTGCAGGAGATGGAGGAGCTGGGCCCCTTCAGCCTGCACACCCACTCAAGAACAGCCTGCTTTCAACCTCCCATGACGTGAGAAAAATAAGCCCTGCTGGGCCCAGCCTGGATGCTATGACACAGAGCCAGACACCATTCAAGGGATACACGTGTGGTCTTGCAATGGTGAAGGAGTGCCAACCAGAACCCCAGCGGGCTCTGAGTTCCAGTAGAGTCCAGGGTGAGCATGTCCTGCCCTCTGGGGTGTGACCTCATGTTGTGAAGGGCTCTGGGGCTATTTGATCACCAGGCAGGTCTGCTAAACACCAGGGGCCCAGGACACGCTCCCACCCTCTGGACCAAACATCTTGCTGGCCCATCAACACCAGCTTGACACCCTCAGATTCAGCACCCGCTGCAGAGAACGCACGAGCATGCCTGTGTGTGCGTATATACATATATGTTTATTGCATTAAATGCCTCGTAGCAATCTGCCCTGTTTTTATAATTCACAAGAGAAAAAAGGGTTCAAGAAAGTTTTCCACTGTGCTCAGTTTTAAAAAATACAAAAATGACCATTATGACGACAGGAGGGAGCTAAGAGGCCGAACTGACAAGTACATTCAAAAGTCCATCTGGCTGCTGGTGTGCGGGCCCTCGGGCAGGGCTGCGCAGTGAAGCCATGTCCCCGAAGCCCAGCAGCTCTGCCTCGGCGGGACCTGGGTGACCCACCATCTGGGGCTTGCCCACATTCCTGAGTGACGCCCCTCATGGGGTGGACATTACCCACACCTGCAAACGCCCACATACCACACACTCAATTAACATTAAAAAGATTTAAACCACTCAAAAATCCACGAAATAAAGAGATCCTATTAAAACATGAAACCCAGTCATTCTCTAAAGGCAACTGGAGCTCGCTCTGTCTGCTGAGGGGTACCAGGGCTGGGGTAACACACGGCTGCCCCAGGAGCTGCCCGGTTTCCATCTGTGACACACAGATGGGACAGCGGTCGGCCCAGGTGCTGACAATCTGCTGTGAGATGCTGTAAAGTCACCCTGAGACGGTTCCCATGATGGGCAACACACCACAATAGCTAGACGCGCCCTGAAGGACGGCAGCCAGAGCTGAGAGAAGATAAAAGGGAGAAAGAGATAAAATGGACCACAGCATAAGGCTGCAAGCTGGTTGATCCCCAGAGCTGAGCTGACACAGGATGCCCACCAGCCCTGGACAGCAGACCGGGCATCAGCCGTAAGGGCGCACACACAGGTGACCCCAGCTCATCCCTGC
Organism: Cephalophus harveyi; assembly: GCA_006410635.1. NCBI lineage: Eukaryota > Metazoa > Chordata > Mammalia > Artiodactyla > Bovidae > Cephalophus > Cephalophus harveyi. The sequence continues at coordinate 106,884 of SJYT01083533.1, read as the reverse complement.
AAGTATGCAAAAACATACACCCTCCAGATCCCTGAAGGTCAGGATCCCGCAATGGTGGGTGGAAGGCTCGGGAACCCACCAAATGAACCTGCGGGACAGAGAATGGTTCTTCCCTGGGCCTACGGACTTGGCTTGAACCCCTTTCCAAAGAGCCGTAGGTTTCTAAGTAATTTCTTCAATGTACAAAAATGACAGTACAGGCGCATGTGGCTGAGGGACATGCTGGCCAGCTCGGCTCAAAAGTCCTGCAGCTGAGGGATGTCCCGGTACAAATCCAGGGTCTCGGGATTCGAGAAGGCCCCTCGGTGCTCCACCGTCTTCCCAGCGATGATCTGTTTCACAGCCACTTCCACCTTCTTGCCGTTGAGGGTGTACTGCCGGTGGGGGGTAGGCAGGGGGAGCAAACAGAAAGACTGTTTAGACCCAAAGAGGAGGGACTTCCCTGGCAGTCCAGTGGCTAAGACTCTGCACTTCCAATGCAGGGGACCCAGGTTTGATCCCTGGTCAGGGAACTAGATCCCATATACCGTAACTAAGACCCAACACAGCTGAATAAATCAATCAGTAAAAATAAATACTAAAAAAAAAAAAAAATCCCAGAACATCCTTGGTGGTGTGGGTTCAATCCCTAGTCAGGGAGCTAGGATCCCACATGCCTCAGGGCCCCAAAAGAGCAAAACATCAAATAGAAGCAATACTGTAACAAATTCAATAAAGACTTTAAAAATGCTCCACATCAAAAAATCTTAAAGGAAAAAAAAAAAGAAAATCCAAAAGGGAAAAAAAAAACTCCTTAGCTCTGATATCTGGGTATATCCAAGCCAAAAAGACCATGACCTGGGACTCGGAGAGCAAGTCTTTCTCAGTGGGTGACTGCGGGCAAGTTCCTTAACCCAAGTTTATCTCCTCAAATGTAAAATAGGACCACAGCACCCACCCCAAGTCTGTGAGTTAACCCGCACACAGCTCTTGGGTGTGACTCACTATTACACTGCATTTTCATTATTTATATTTAGTTTCTTATACTGTATTATAATAGAAAGGCTAGCTTATTCCAGGACTGGACTGGCTTCCTGTGATTCCATCCCCAATCACTAAAAAGTGAGCGTCATCCAAGAGCCTCTCGAAACTTCCACCCCATCTTCCCCCAGAACCGTCATCTGAATGAATGGGACACTGCTTTTCCTATAATCGGACTCTCTCCAAATGTTCAAAGCTCCCTCTGAAATACATAGCATGTGTGTTTCATCTTTAACTCCAATGGGCATTTGGCAGCCATGCTGGCATGTTTAGGGGCCAGGAAAATTCTGGAATAAATACAGTTCTTTAATAAAGCTGCCAGTGCTCTGATCTCTCCCTGCACTGGCACTTTTTCTTCTTTTTAACCTGAGATGTAATTAAAATTTATTCACTGAAAACCTCTGTCAACGTGTGAACTAATTACGGATCTGAGTGCAGGCTTACGAGGGACTGCCTGTCACTGGGGTGCCGTTAGTCCCTCTCGCCCAGAAATGCAAGCGCCTCATGCGCTTTCTGTGCTTCTAAGCACTAAAGCCCCAGTAACGGCTCATGGGAGCTAACAACTCACAACTTCCATCGGCAGACAAAATAAACAAGGTGTTGTTTTAGAAGAAATTCTGCTTCTGCTTTCTGGTGAGAAGGGTGGGGGGGAAGCAGAAGTTCCCCCAGCTCCTGCTGGAACCCCTCCTCTCCCCCACCCAGGAGGTAAGTCAGAGCCTCCAGTCAGGATGGGCCAGTACATCAGCCGTGACCAGGGATGAAGACCTGCTGGGGCCAGGGCAGTTGTGGCCACCGGGCCTTCCAGCCAGACAGGTCTTCAGATGCCCACTTACATTCCCCTAGGTGAGACCAGATCCCCAGCTGGGACCTTGGCCACGGCCCCAAGCGCCATGGCCCAGCAAGACCCTCTACACCAGCCGGGCGACACAGGGTGAATCTTCTCCTAAGTGCTTCGTTAGTTCGGACTGTGGGGATCTGAAAATATGAGGGTGCCTGTAAAATCTCCAGGGACCCTAGACATGACCTCATAGGCCAGGAGTCATGACCCCACAGGAAGACAGAGGAGGAGAGAGCTGAGCTGGGTGCCTGAGAGTAAGGGGACAAGACCCTGGCTGAGGATGGAAAAATAGGCTGGGGTCTTCCTCCATTTCCAGTAAATCGCTCCACGAGTCTCATGAGCAGATCAGTTCAGTTCAGTTCAATTGCTCAGTTGCATCCAACTCTTTGCGACCCCATGGACTGCAGCACGCCAGGCCTCCCTGTCCATCACCAACTCCTGGAGTTTACTCAAACTCATGTCCATCGTGGAGAAGGCGATGGCACCCCACTCCAGTACTCTTGCCTGGAAAATCCCATGGACGGAGGAGCCTGGTAGGCTGCAGTCCATGGGGTCTCGAACAGTCGGACACGACTGAGCGACTTCACTTTCACTTTCATGTATTGGAGAAGGACATGGCAACCCACTCCAGTGTTCTTGCCTGGAGAATCCCAGGGACGGAGGAGCCTGGTGGGCTGCCGTCTATGGGGTCGCACAGAGTCGGACACGACTGAAGCGACTTAGCAGCAGCAGCAGCAGCATGTCCATCAAGTTGGTGATGCCATCCAACCATCTCATCCTCTGTCGTCCCCTTCTCCTCCTGTCTTCAATCTTTCCCAGCATCAGAGTCTTTTCAAATGAATCAGTTCTAAGCATCAGGTGGCCAAAGTATTGGAGTTTCAGCTTCAGCATCAGTCCTTCCAATGAATATTCAGGGCTGACTTCCTTTAGGATGGACTGGTTGGATCTCCTTGCAGTCCAAGGGACTCTCAAGATCTTCTCCAACACCACAGTTCAAAAGCATCAATTCTTCAGGGCTCAGCTTTCTTTATAGTCCAACTCTCACATCCATACATGACTACTGGAAAAACCGTAGCTTTGACTAGACAGACCTTTGTTGGCAAAGTAATAATGTCTCTGCTTTTTAATATGCTGTCTAGGTTGCTCATAGTTTTTCTTCCAAGGAGCAAGTGTCTTTTAATTTCATGGCTGCAGTCACCATCTGCAATGATTTTGGAGCCCCCCCAAAATAAAGTCTCTCACTGTTTTCATTGTTTCCCCATCTATTTGCCATGAAGGGATGGGGCCAGATGCCATGATCTTCGTTTTCTGAATGTTAAGTTTTAAGCCAACTTTTCCACTCTCCTCTTTCACTTTCATCAAGAGGCTCTTTAGTTCTTCGCTTTCTGCCATAAGGGTGGTGTCATCTGCGTATCTGAGGTTATTAATATTTCTCCCTACCATCTTGATTCCAGCTTGTGCTTCTTCCAGCCTGGCATTTCACATGATGTACTCTACATATAAGTTAAAGAAGCAGGGTGACAATATACAGCCTTGACGTACTCCTTTCCCAATTTGGAACCAGTCTGTTGTTCCATGTCCAGTTCTAACTGTTGCTTCTTGACCTGCATACAGATTTCTCAGGAGGCAGGTTGGGTGGTCTGGTATTCCCATCTCTTTAAGAATTTTCCACAGGTTGTTGTGATCCACACAGCTAAAGGCTGCATGAGCAGATACAGACTGGGAATTCACCATTCTGACAGCAAAGGAGACAGATTCATTCTCAACAAAATAAAGGCCAAGGGGACAATCATAGTCTAGTTCCCCAAAGTGTTTCGGATGCAGACAAAACCTGACCCACTGAAGGGATACCTGAGACCCTCACCAGGGAAAGTCAGTGACACTGACTCAAGAAGTCTCTTCTCATTTCCTGGCCGGTCCAGTGGTTAGGACTCTGTGCTTCCAATGCAAGGTTGCAGTGGGTGGGGATCTGATCCCTAGTCAGAGAACTAAGATCCCACATGATGTAAGGTGCAACCAAAAAAAGGAAAAAGTCTCTTCTCTCCCTGAGAACCACTGTCCCCACTGTGTCACCAAGAGTCACCCACTGAGGGACTTTCCTGGTGGTCCAGTGGCTAAGGCTTCATGCTTCCAATGCAGGGGGCCTGGGTTTGATCTCTGGTCAAGGAATTAGATCCTACATGCTGCAACTAAGACCTGGTGCAGCCAAATAAATAAATAATAAAAATAAATATTAAGGAGAGAAAAGAGTCACCCACTGAGAGAAACAGAACTTCCAGGTCACAGGGCCCTTCCTACACATAACCAAAGTGGAGAATAAATGTGTGGATGGTATAAAAAGCCCTGGTTCTAACTGTACCTCACATCCCCACTGGATGGTTCAGCGAGTAAACCATGCACCTACAATGCAGGAGATGCAGGAAGATCCCCTAGAGGAGGAAATGGCAACCCACTCCAGTATTCTTGCCAGGACAATCCCATGGACAGAGGAGCCTGGCGGGCTACAATCCATGTGGTCTCACAAGGTTGGACACAACTGAGCAGCCACAAGCAAACAAGCACATCCCCACTCCTAACGTGAAGACTCTCCATCCTCTGGGGACCCAGGTAACCTGCTCCCATCCCCCACAGCCATGAACACCCACAAACAGTACAAGCTTGGCTCACCTGTACACTTGAGGCACTGTGTGTGCACCCATGCATACAGGTGTGTGCGCACACACAGGGCAGTCTCTTCTCTATGCTGACAGAGGCATTGGTTTCGTAAGCAAGGCAAGTTAAAGCTGTGATCTGATCTCCTCCCCCACTGAGAGCCTAAACAGAGTACAAGGCACGGGAGGAGGGCCGCTTTCTGGAGATGTGCCTCTAAATAGATTCAAATCTTCTTTCTGCAGGCCAGAACTAAAAATTAAAAGGCAAGAGCAACAGCACCCTAGTGGCTCTTCAAAAAGTTAAAATTAATTTTTGCATTAATAATTTGAGAACACACTAAAACCACACTGGGGAAAAAGCAGTTGGTCAGGCTGGGCTGGGCCTGCTTACCCTCTGAAAACCAGTGTTTAGCAGAAGCTGCCTTACATGCAATTTATGAGGGGTTAAAAAAAAGAGGGATGGCAGAAAAGAAAAAAGGATGGGGACGGGGTTGCCAAGCAACATGAAACAACTATATATAAAACATGAGCAAGCGTCTAGCTGACTGCTCCAGAAGCAGGGGGGTTCTTGGGGGGCCCTACCGGGATGCCCTGTGTCTCCAGAATGAGGCTGGGCACATGCCGGGCAGAAAGGCCGAGGCGGATGGCCTCACGGATCCGCTTCACCAGGTCAGGCCGGAAGGTGTGGCCAGAAGCCATCTTCAGGAAGAGGATCACCCTCTCCTCCCCGTCCTTGTTGTACTGGGGGACACACAGGCTGTCCAGCACCTCCTCGAAGGCTTCCACTGCGGAGACAGGGCGAGGGACAGGGCCTTGCTCTCACACCATCCCACCTTGACGGGGACTGCCATAGCTTCCTCCAGCCCCTACCCTGAGGAAGAGCTTCTGGGGAACAGGTGGAAGGACACCCATCACCAGCAGAGAGCCACGGCTCATGCTGGAAGGGCTGACGTCTTACAGGGAGCCGTGCACGCTTACTTCCTCAATTACAAATTTAAAAAGAAAAGGAGGCAAGCACCTTGGCGGGGACTCCAGCACTGGAAGAAAGGCTGGAATCACAGGGATCAAGATTCCATCCTGGCTGCACAGCCCTGACGTGACCCTGGGGCTCTGACATCCCTACGAGGCCACCTCCCTGGGAGGCTGATTCCGTGGCTTTGGTGGGGGCATTTGAAGGCCCATGGGTAACTCTATTGTGCACTGTCTTTATCTGGTGCTGAATTGTGCTGTGTGACCTTCAACAACCATACAACCTCTCTGTGCATCTTTCTTCAGCCATAAAGAGAAGACACAAATGACCAACCCCACAGAGCTCACCATGAGGCTGAGACAACGGAATGGGGCCGGGCCATGGGACCTTAAGAAGCCCGTCTTGTTTTACAAGCTACAGGCAGTGTGGGACGAGGCATGTACGAGGAAGAAGGACAAGCTCATACACGTCTACTCTCACAAGCAGAGGCAAATGGGCCACTTATGCCAAAAGGTGGGATCTTTGGAGAGCAGGTTCCCTGCTAGGACCCTCCTTCCTTCCCTCCTGGATAACCTAAGAATTATTCCAGGAGAAAGGAAAATGCTCACCAATGTTATAGATTTCTGAGCTGCCGAATCGCACCCCATTGGGGTTGAGCGTGCCATCACTGCAAAGAAAGACGAGGTCGTGAACACACGGTGGCTCCTGAGTGAGGCCGATTGTGGGGGCTGGAGGACAGTCACCCCCTTCCTACAACACCACCATGCCCACCCAGTCCTTGCCGGCTGCCTCCCCAGCTTCTAATCCTGACCAACCTTTCTCTCTCTAAACTCAAAGCTAGCATCAAGGGGTCTCCTTGTGTGGGAGCACCTGCCACCTCCTGCCCTTCCCACCTGTACAAGTGCCCCTCTCCCAGGTGTGGTTGCCCCAGCACCTCCACACTGCCACTCTGGGAAGGGCCATAGCTACTGTAGACAGATGCAGGCTTTACATCTCCCAAAGCCCTCACCCCCACCCCACAAAGCCCCCCAGTCCACCATTTTGGGGCTCAGAAATGCAGATCAGGCCAGACCCGCCCTCGGGGGGCTGACACAGGAAGGGCCCAGATGGGGTACAGTCAGCCCACTCCCAGACTGAGCCAGTGGAGCCCAGGATGCAGGAAGCACCCCCCACTCCCCAGGTGGTCTGCAGGGGACAGAAGCCAGGTCTGCAGACCCCTCACCTTCGGCCCAGCATGACGATTCCCCCGGTCTTGGGATTTATCCTGCAGTAGTCACCATGCGCCCAGATACCTGTGGGGAGGCAGAGGGGGTGGCCACCTTGAGGGAGGCGTGGACAGACGCCTGAGGTACGTATGACAGAAATGTAACTCTTACTAACAGACAGAGCCGAGGCCCAGAAACAGGTGTGACATGGGGCTGGGGGCAGAGCTGAACTAACAGTTCTCACCCCCAAAGGCATGCCTCCTAGCGGGGTCCACCCTACACCCAGTTCTGAGATGCAGCAGTGCGTGAGAAACGCCCCTCCTGCAGGCACCAGCGAGAAACTGACGGGCTGAGAGCAACGCCAGCAGTGAGAACGCGAAGGGCACACTGAGCAGGCCAATGAAGCTTCAAGGGGGGCCTCTGAGAAGAGGGTGGGAAAGTACAAGCCCCAGCGTAGGAAGAGAGGGTAGCCTGGGGCGGCTGACGGAGCAGGTCTGGAGGAGTCAGGGCCCATCTCGGAACAGAATAAAGACAAGCGGCAGGACTGGCCGGGAGGCTACTACACCAGTCCCAGTAACGGAAGCCTCCACTAAGGCACCAGCCTCGTGGACAGGGACTTAACTAGCAGGAAAGCCCAGGGTGCACGGAGGGCGGAAGAGCAACAGGGGGACACTGACGCCGTGTGCCCGGAGCCGCCCCCGTGCGGCCTGCAGCGCACACCTGGGCCCTGGGCTGATGTTCAAGGAGAACCCCTCGTCCTGGGCACAGCAAAAGAACACACCCAAGGGGGCGGTCACAGAGAAGCCAAGCCTCACGTGGGAATAGCCAGGAAGAGGCCTCCCTCCTTGGGCTAACACAGCCAGCCCAGGATCGGCCCCACAAATAGAGGGGGTGCTCCAGATGTATCTGAGGGCGTGGCCCCACTGGCTCTGCACAACTTGCAAGCAGCAGCCTGGCCTCCTGAAATAAGCCCCAGAGCTCCTGTGATCCACAGAGAAAACAGCAGATCAAACTGGCTCAGGGCCTTCACAGACACCATCTCGTCCTTCCCAATTCTTAGGACAGTTTCTGACTCTTAAGCGCTAACCCAATCAGCCCGAGACTGGATGAAATGACTTAAGTTCAACCTATGTCCATCCTGACCATGACCAGTAGCTTCAGATCTCATTATCTTATCTGCCCTTGTTTCTTCATATTTATTCATATATCCCGCCTATTTCCAGAAAGTTATTTGAGGAAGCTACCTATCAAACCAACTGTATGATGGGATGATTGAAAGTATCAGAAACTGCATAGGGGTGAGAGGACGGCTCCAACAAAGCAATGATGGCAGCTCTGAGCTTCCTGGCAGCCAAGGCAAAAATTGAAATATCACAAGTCACAGAGTCTTCATTTTCTCCAAGAAGGAATATCAGCGCTTCAAAAATAAAGATTTTTCTGGGACTTTCCTGGCTGCCCTGCGGATAAAACTCTGTGCTTCCACTAGAAAGGGAACAGGTTCCATCCCTGGTCAGGGAACTAAGATCCCACAAACCATATAGCATGGCCAAAAGAAAAAAAAAAAAAAAAAGGCTTTTAATGAAATTAATCCTGAAGAGACATCTATCATGTAAACCCTTGTATACGTAACAAAAGGTGACAGCAAAGACAGTTTTCAAGGAGCAGTGTACTGAGCAGAAGATGAAGAGATGTCATTTCTTAGATGAGTCTTCAAGCTGAGGTTCTAATCCTTCCCTTAGACAGGAGCCTTTGGCTCTTCAGGATCATTTGAGGAACATGTCCCTCCCTCCTTCCCCCTCCCTCTCTATTCTGCCCTAGTATGTCACAACAGCTACACCCTGGCAGGATCCGAGGCGGGGCTTAAGCGCAGCACGCATCCAATAAGGACCAGGCCACATGGGCGGGGATGTTCCTGCTAACTCACATGGGAGGTGCTATGCTGGGCACAATGGCTTTCAATGGGACGTCACATGGGGACACACAGGGCTGAGCACAGAAATAAGAGGGATCGGTGGCACATTCTACCCCTGACAGTCACCTGCCACTTTCTGATTCTCCACATGTGGTTCATACAAAATCGAATTACCTTTCTAGACACTGAAAAGAGCAAGTACTTGGTATAAATAACTCTGGAGCAGAAGGCTTGCTAAATTATGAATTATATAGCAGCAATAACTCAAGGTTGCTTATGAAATAAGGAGGAGGCAGGGATCAGAGCTTTAAATAAAGAGACTTCCCAGCTCAGGGGCAGGGCACTGCTCCAAAGATAAGCGAAGAGGGCAGCCTGAGTGAGTGACAGGCCTGAAATTAATTATCCCACTGCAAAAGCTCTCTTCTCCCAGTACCTCCATAAGGACTGGATGACGGGGTGTGAGACAGCGGAGACCCCAGCCAGATACCTACTGCACAGGCATCTCTCCCTGAATAGGCACACAAGTCTGGGTAAGCAAGCAGCAACCACTGCCCCACCCCCCCAGCCCTGTCCCTACACAGGCAAACAAGCGGCTCATGCCAGCTTCCAGGTGCCGGGCTCAGCACCAAGTGGCTGTAGGCACGGAGGATGTTAAGAGCACACTGAACCCAGATCAGAGTTTCACATGATAGCTTCAAGATGAAAGTGACAAGATACTGATCAAAAATTCATCATCACCCCTCTGGCGGAAGGAGCCAGGAGCAGCCTCACCAGGTTTCAGCAGGGAGAGGGGGCTGGTAGGGGGAGGGTACATCCAGAATTAGACTCCGAAGGCCCAGCCCGGGCGGGAACCTGGGCGGCTCCGCCTGCATCCTCGACCCACCTGGGAACTTGGAGAAATAGGCCTTCCGGTACTTGCTGCCATTCTCGTCATTCCAGAAGTGTGTGGGCTGGCAGGGGAGCGGCTTGGTGCACACCAGCTCACCACTCTCGCCCCACACGGCCTTTCCTGGGCGGGGAGGGGCAACAGGTACACTGAGCACACACCATGGCCACACCTAGGTGCTCTTTCTCTCCTTTTTTAAAACTACAAGCTATTATACAGTACTTCAGATACACACAAAGCTATGGAGCTGGTCCCACCCCTCTGCTCATCCCTCCGACATCACCGAAAGCCACGCTAATCCCTCCCCACACAACTCTCCCCAATCTCTCTCTCGACTGGAACACTGTATTATTCCCTTGTGTGTATTAATACTTTTACTACATCCACGTGCATCTGAATAACATCCTTTTGTGTGTTTCTAAACTCTGCACGGATGGCGGCACACTTTGTGCCCGCATCTGACCCCGTGTCCTCATCAAGGTTAGGATGTGAGGCCATTGGTGGGGCAGTCTCAGCAGTGTTTCCAAAATTCAGATGCCCGCTTTGCGTGCCAAGCACATGGCCCTCCGTCTATGCTTCAAACCAACACCTTTTCCTCTGCTTCAGGCTGAAGGCAGATACGGAGCCGGCGGGGGTTAAACCAGGCTTGGAGGCCAGCAGTCTGCAAGTGTTGGTGGGGAGGGGGAGACGCTCAGAGGGGGCAGTTTTGGAGAACTGTCCCCCAGCAAAGCTATACATCCAAGTGCACCCGGGTGACCACTCATGCCTCGTCACAAAGACAGAAAGGGTTTGGGGCCGTCACCTTGCTCATTCCATGCCTCCACAGCCATGCCCAGGTTCCGAGCCTGAATCTCCCCTTTGTACACAGGAATGGATGGATTTTGGCCCATGAAGCAGGAGACGATGTCGGTGCCACCTGCCAGCGAAAGGAGATCCAGGATTTACAAGACCGAGACCAACTGCTCGCGTTTTTCATTGGTGAACCCTCCAGGAGAAAAAAGCCTGCAGGACAACCTCTCCAACTCTGTCTCCAAACAGTTGAGCTTCTTTTCAGGGAAAGAACAGGGAGGTTATTCAGAAACTGGCACAAACCTCCTGGGTCTGGGTGGTTTATTTATTTATTTATTTTTGACCAGGACTTCCTGCTGGAGGAGAAACCAGTGAACGACCTCCCGTGGTCACACTGAAATCCGAGACTGAGGTTCGTGGAAGACTGAAGTGTGGCCTGTTAGATCCGCCCGCAGGCACTGTTGCGGGAGATGGGTCATGTGCAAAGGCTCTTTGCTGTGGTTCACGTTCACTTAATCACCCAAGAAGCAGAAAGCCTGTGGTCCCAGGAGGCCGAGTCTCACGTGAGAGACAACGTGCCAGATGGGAAACACTCTGATTTCAGGAAGGAGCTTGAAAGGGAGTCAGACTCTGGGTGCCATCAGGAGGGAACGACATTAACCCCCAGACCTGGACAACTACCCCCTTGACAACTGTCCCCTAGGGCGGGCACCCAGGGAGGGCAGGGCCCCACGTGATTGCAGGACGGGATGTCCTGAGGGCAGAGACATGCAAGGGGCCCACCCAGGCGCACAGTGGAGGCAGATGGCAGTCCAGGGAGGAAAGTGGTGAGGGTGTGAGCGAGGGTCACTCAAGGAGCCCCTGACCCTGTCCCTTCCTAGACTCGACGATCCAGACACTGGCTGATGCTTCTCACAATAACGGAGAACTGTGTCCACTGCGGTGACCAGCAAGGTTGGACCAGCCCCCGGGGCCCCAAGGAGGCACAAGGGCGTGAGCAGAAGCGTTGCTTCCTCTGCTTCAGGATCAGACCTGGGTTCACTGGACAGGGGTGGGAGGACCGACTGAGATCCTAACAGGCGTGCTGCCCCGAGATGGGCTGGGCTGGCCTGGGAAGACAACCCTGTGCCCACATGACCACCACACCCCTGCCCACCAGGCAGGATACGGGGAGGACCAGAGGATGGGATGGGGACGATGGGGAAACTGTGGCTCTGGAACAACAGAACCAGGTCTGAATCCCACACTGGGATTTCCCTGGTGATTCAGTGGCTAGCTATGACTCTGTGCTCCCAGTGCAGGGGCCCCAGGTTCGATCCCAGGCCAGGGAACTAGATCCTGCATATGCTGCAACTAACACCCAGCACAGCCAAATTAATAAATTTGTGCTTTTTTTAAAAAATCCTATTCTGTACCCTTGCTAGCAGGTGGTCTTGGGTCAGTCACTTAGCACACGCGAACTTTGTTTTCTCTTTTGTAAAGAAAACAGGCTCTACCAGAATCAGTCGTTTCAGGTCTAAGGTTACAACCGACGTGAGGTGCGTGTGTGTATTTCCCACCCTGGCAAAGGTTCAGTAACTGCTAATTCCATGTCTGCAGCTTCTCCCTGGAACATAACGATCGAGAATCAGCAACATCAACTGGGTAGGAGGGAACGACATTAACCCCCAGACCTGGACAACTACCCCCTTGACAACTGTCCCCTAGGGCGGGCACCCAGGGAGGGCAGGGCCCCACGTGATTGCAGGACGGGATGTCCTGAGGGCAGAGACATGCAAGGGGCCCACCCAGGCGCACAGTGGAGGCAGATGGCAGTCCAGGGAGGAAAGTGGTGAGGGTGTGAGCGAGGGTCACTCAAGGAGCCCCTGACCCTGTCCCTTCCTAGACTCGACGATCCAGACACTGGCTGATGCTTCTCACAATAACGGAGAACTGTGTCCACTGCGGTGACCAGCAAGGTTGGACCAGCCCCCGGGGCCCCAAGGAGGCACAAGGGCGTGAGCAGAAGCGTTGCTTCCTCTGCTTCAGGATCAGACCTGGGTTCACTGGACAGGGGTGGGAGGACCGACTGAGATCCTAACAGGCGTGCTGCCCCGAGATGGGCTGGGCTGGCCTGGGAAGACAACCCTGTGCCCACATGACCACCACACCCCTGCCCACCAGGCAGGATACGGGGAGGACCAGAGGATGGGATGGGGACGATGGGGAAACTGTGGCTCTGGAACAACAGAACCAGGTCTGAATCCCACACTGGGATTTCCCTGGTGATTCAGTGGCTAGCTATGACTCTGTGCTCCCAGTGCAGGGGCCCCAGGTTCGATCCCAGGCCAGGGAACTAGATCCTGCATATGCTGCAACTAACACCCAGCACAGCCAAATTAATAAATTTGTGCTTTTTTTAAAAAATCCTATTCTGTACCCTTGCTAGCAGGTGGTCTTGGGTCAGTCACTTAGCACACGCGAACTTTGTTTTCTCTTTTGTAAAGAAAACAGGCTCTACCAGAATCAGTCGTTTCAGGTCTAAGGTTACAACCGACGTGAGGTGCGTGTGTGTATTTCCCACCCTGGCAAAGGTTCAGTAACTGCTAATTCCATGTCTGCAGCTTCTCCCTGGAACATAACGATCGAGAATCAGCAACATCAACTGGGCACACCCTGCTGCTGCTGCTGCTAAGTCGCTTCAGTCGTGTCCGACTCTGTGCGACCCCATAGACGGCAGCCCACCAGGCTCAGCCGTCCCTGGAAGCACACCCTGCTGACTGTTTATCCCGATAGATTCAAGCTAGTGGCCTAGCTGGGTCAGAGGATAAGCACACTGAGTGGCCAAGCCTGGGCCCCAAGTCCTCTGATCCTTCCAGAACCCTCTCTACGGCCCAGGCGCACGATGGCATTGTACCTGAGATGGAGCCCAGCAGGACGCTGCTCTTGATGCACCTGTAGACGTAGTCGTAGCTCTGGGCTTTCAGCGGGGAGCCGGTGGACAGGATCGTGTGCAGTGTCTGGAGACTGTGGGTTTCCACTAGAGCCAGAAGCATCGGGAGATTAGAGCCAAATCTGATGCCTGTGCTGGCTTGCAGGAAACGGGTAACACAGCGGATCTGATTTCATTTCCAGGGACGGATGCGCAGGGAGACATGCTTACCTGGCCTCATGTCTTTCTCTTCAAGCACAGACAGCCACTTAGCACCCGTTCCAAGGATGGTGATGCTGACGAAAAGAAAACACCGGAAACCCGTCAAGGCTCTTTCATACTGCAGGTAACCTAAGTTTTCTCCTATTAGTGACCCATTTAGAACAAGGCTGCAAAATCCAAGACACATCATTTTTCAGGGCTAAACTTAATATTTAGTTGAAAGCAAGTCACAAAACCTGTGTTACTCTGGGGCCAGCAGTGACAGAGCACTCGGGCTCTCCTTAACCTTTGGCTCTGCATAAAACAACCGTCTGTACATAAACCCACTATCTTTGGGGACACTTCCCTGGTGGTCTAGTGGTTAAGAATCTGCCTTCCAGCGCAGGGGACAAGAGTTCAATCCCCAGTCAGGAAACAGACCCCACATGCTGCAGGGCAACTAAGCCTACACTCCACAACTAGAGAAGCCTATGTGTTTCAAGACCCTGAAAAATAAAAAATCCCTCTCTTCCTAACTGTAGGATGATCTCTTTCAGAGATCAAAGGAGGTCACAGAATCAAAACCCCTCAGATTCTGAGCTCACAAGATCATCTTCCAGGAAGTGGAGAGGGCAGCAGGAGCTTCTGTTAGAAGAGGTGCCCTGCTTGGAATTGCTGACCCATCTTCTTTCCTTAAATCAGCTCACATTTGTATGAAACTTACAAAACTGCTCCCCTTCTTTTTGAATGTTTCAATTCTACAGTCCTTTATTCTTCGCTGAGAATGACACATTGTGTGAGGATAAGTATTGTGTTTTCAAGGAGAGAGTGTTATTTAATGTTCTGCTTCCTTCCAGCAAGGCAGCCCTCAACTTGAAAGCTCTAGCTTCCTAGGTAAAGGATGTTTTCTCCTGGGGGCCAAAGGAGGCCATAGAATCCAGGTCCCAGGACTTCCCTGAGAGTTCATAAGACTCCACGCTTCCAGTACAGGGGGCAAGGGTTCGATCCCTGGTAGGGGAACTAAGATCCTACATGCCACACAGTGTGGGGAAAAAAAAAAAAATCCAGGTCTCACCTCTCCTCTCTGGGCAGTAAAACCTATCCCTTTACACCTGGCTGGCAAGATTCATCCCAAGGACACAGCCATGTTCTGTTTCATGTTCGGAGGAAGAGACACACAGAACGCTGGGTGATTCAGGACTCACTGGGCTGGGAGGTGCAGAATCCATGGGGGCGGGAGGAGGTGAGGAGGGTCTCAAAGCTACTGTCTTTCACGCTTCCTCTCCCTTATTCTCTTCACTTCTCGGGGACACCCTGCCGCCACTAAAACCTCAGATGCCTCCTGGGTTGCTGTGCCCTAATGATGGCTAATTTGGAAGCTGTGAGGTTGTGGGGAGCAGGAAACATACTCAAGTCCCTCCCCAGGCCCCCAGCCCAGCTAATTTCATAAACTCAGATAGTGTGACTAATTCCAGATCACCTCTGAGAATTAAGGTCTCAGCTACTTCAGGAATATCTGTATTTTAACAGAAGACCAGGGACCACCTCCAGCCACACGTACAGAGATCTCCAACCACCAACCACACACAGATTTCAGCTCATCCCCCATCTGCCCCCTGCCCCAAAACCGAGGGCCCTCTGTGGTCCTGAAGGGTGTTTAATTCACAGGAGTCCCTGCAAACCGTGACCCTGGTTATGTGTGGAGACTGAGACAGCGTCCCCGGGGCCGACCCACAGGCCTGCTTGTCTGAAGAAGCGGCGAGGCCACCCCATCTGTCTCCAGGGCTTGTATAAGACGGCTTAAAAACCAGAGTTCACAAAGTGCAGGCACCCTTACGTGGGTGCTCAACACTGTATTTTTAGCTAGTGAAGCTGGGAATCACCCCACGAGAAGCAAGGCAGCTCCCAGCTCACAGGGTCGGGATCCAAACCTCAGAGCCCTGCAAGGAGCCATACGCAGACAAGGTGCCGCCAGCCTGAGCCCCGCCTCCTCTCAGGCGCCCTCAACTCCACGGTTTTGGAGGGATCGTGTAGCTCCCCCAACTCAAGTGCTCCAGTGGTGTCTCGTTTCACTCAGAAAAAAACCCACCCTGCAGCCCGGGAAGCCCTGGGGGCTCAGACTCCCGCCCTCACCCCTCATCACCCCTCAGCATGGTGCATCACCTCCCGCCCTGCCTCCCATATCCAGACCACAAGGGCCTCCTTCCAGCCTCCCCAACACCCCCATCTTGGTCCCTTCTTTCTGCCCTCGGGGTCTTGGCACTTGCTGTTCCCTCAGCCTGGAACATGGGTCTCCCAGTCCTAAACATGAACTGCCTGCTCAGTTAAAAACCTGGACAAAGACTTCAGAATTCTACCCTAACTCCAATCAAAACATTCCCTGAGCTAGATTCAGGGAGCCTAGAAACACCCCAAAGAGGACAATCCATTCTTTAAAAGAGTCTTGTTCACATCTACAACATGATTGCTCAGTTATGAAACGTGTTAGTAAGCCTGTGAGCTCCCATGATGATAATCAACAAAGATTTTGTCTCTAAATGTATGGACATTATTTCCTCCCCTCTCGCCCCTGCAGGCGGCCGGAGCACTGGGGTGTCCTTCACGCACCCCTCACAGGTTGCCAGGTGGCACCTGCCTCACTGAACCCAGCAAGTCAGCCCTCCCAGCCAGGAGAAAGGCCAGGTCAGAGGGGCCCGGAGGACCACCGAGACCATAGCTCAGCCAGTGTCCAGGGCACAGATCAAACCAGGATGGAAGGCAGAGGCCCGGCACATGCTTACTAAGAGTCCACAGGGCTGTGAACACATGCACACTCGCACATACACACCTGCACACCATCACATGCCAGCACACATACACTCGCTCACAGACGTGTGTGCTCTCCCACTCCCACTTACCTAGGCACATGTGTCCACATACATGCGTATACACAGGCACGTACATGCATACCTGCACACAATCAGATGCACCCATACACTCATTTATGGCCATCCATGCTCACACTCACTGTCACACTCAAGTGCATATATGTTCACACTTGTTCACATATACATTTTCACACTCAAGTGCATACAGGGGCACACTTGTGCACATATACATTTTCACACTCAAGCGCATGAGACTCACACTTGTGCACATATACATACTTTTACACTCAAGTGCATATATGCTCACACTTGTACAGATATACACACATTTCACACTTACATATACTTAAACACATATATGCTCATACTTCTGCACATATACACATTCCCTCATCCACATGTGCACACAAACATACACTTACTCACACTCAAAGCTGGGTCTCCTGGGGTCCTTCAGCCTTCAACTTCATCAGCTCTAAGCCCTGTGGAGGTACATCTGTCCCTCCAATCTCTTCCTGTAACCCACACACACACTTCAGAAATGCCTCGACCTGCACCCGGCTTATAGGTATTAAGGGCGAAAATCTTCAAGTCACCTAAGTTCCCAGGGATTTGATTAACCTTTTGCTGGAAACAATCTCATTAAGAAATAACCTTCCTTGCTCATGTCGTGAGCCAAATGTCAGAACTTAAATATTACCCAGGCCAAAGTTATATTTAAAATATTAATGGCCAAGGACTTAAGAGCATTTGTGGCTCATTCTGGTTCCCCAGTGCGAGCAGACTCAAACGTAAAGTAATTAGACCGTTTCAGAGTGTGGCTGACTTCTGGGCCCCAGGAGCTCTGCCAGCTACCGTGTTCTCGTTCCTGGAAACACGACCATCAGGCCAACAGTGACCACCAACCACAGCCGCGAGAACGCATCAGCCTGTGATGATTAATTCATCAGCCAACAAAGTGCTAATGAAACAGGGTCTTCTGACAGTTTCTAGCAATGACGATGGGGAAGGGGTTGGGGGATAAATGGGGCCGCTTTGCCCTTCCCCTGATGTTCCACTTTAGCTGGCTCTGCCCCTGTCGTCAGGATGACCGCCTGTCACTCTGTTAACAGGACTACAGAGAGGTGGAAAAGCCTGCCTGCAGCACTGGCAGCAGGGGATCTGGGCACACTGCTGAGTCCAGGAGATCCTCGAGGCACTGGCCGGTCCTGAGGGCGTGCAGCAAGGCGGCTGGGAAGGCCGAACACTGGGAACTCTCCAGGATCGGACCTGCCCTTCCCTGGATGAGAGGATCCACACCATCCCCTGAGCAGGTTAGTACACTCAGCCTGGATCACTCTCTACTCACCCCCGTGTAAAACACGGCTCTAGTAAACCCTTCTCTGCCTCTCTTCTGAGCTGCTCTGTAAGTTTTTAGAATCCAGAGTTCCAGAAATAAGACCATGTTCCCTTTCCTGGGTCCGAGGCTTCAGAGCTCACCCCTGGGCCAGGGGTGGGAGGGGGCAGCCCTCTCCTCACTACACAGATCTGACTGGTCGGTCCCTGTTGGGGTGCCCACCCCTTCCCACCTCCTTGACAACTTCACCTGCCCTCAGCACCTACACGTCCTCACACAGCCCCCCACCAAGAGGGGAACACGTGGACAGACAGGGGTGGGGTGCGGGGAGCGGGGCTGTGAAGCATTCCAGAGACGGCAGCAGACCCTCACAGCGGCCACCCCGCATCTGAGCATCCCGGGTACCTACCCGATCCTGTCGACCAGATCCCAGAGCACGTTGGGTGTTGGAACCAGTGGGGAGCCGTCGTACAGGACCACAGCAGCCCCCGTGGCGAGAGCAGACACCACCCAGTTCCACATCATCCAACCAACCTGGGGTGGACAGAAAGGAACACGTGTCAACCGAGTGCTGGGCGGGCTCCTCTCGGCCCTGTCACTCAGCTTCTCACATCCCTAGAAACCATCCGATGCTGAGCCAGAGTTGCCAAAAACTGCCTGTCCAAATATGAGATGCCCTGAACCGGCAATTGCCCATCAAGAGTTGACGGCATGGATGAACATACATGTGTACACGAAGACATGTCGGAGAACAGCTCCTGCAGCCTCACTGGTGACAAGAGGGACTGAAGGTCACAGAGATGATAGTGGTCACGTGGTGCACACAAGCCAAGAAGTGGGTGCTGGAGTGGCCCACCCACACTGGACATGGGGAACAGTGCCTGGCACCTGCAGCGCCCTACAACCTCCAATAAATTCCCTTTCAGTTTGAATGAGTCAGAGTCCCTTTGCTGTTCCACCGGGCTAAGGACTGACCGGCCTCATGGCGTCTCTGATAAGTTCTGCCCCCCTGCCCCCAGTTGAGCCGCAGATTTCAGTCACGTGACTCTCCTCCCCACCTCTACAGGCTCAAGAAATTGAACTAACAGTCAGTCTCCTTTGTTTCTCTGGAATTCCCCAGGGCACCAGGTCTCCCAGTGGCAACCTAGGTCAACACAGGAGGACGGGCCAAGGTAAGGAGGGACCCTGGTGCCAATTCAAGGAGGCAGCCACCTGGGGGGAGAAGGCAGAGGCAGAGGGAGAGACGGAGATCGACAGGGAAGGATCCCACAGCAAAGGCCACTTGTGCATGCAACCTGGGGTCCGTGCACACAGCCTGGGGTCAGCTGACACAGCCTGGGGTCTCATGCACACAGCCTGGGGTCAGCTGCACACAGCCTGGGGTCAGATGCACGCAGCCTGGGGTCTCGAGCACACAGTCTGGGGTCTGGGGCACGCAGGCTGCAGCTTGAGCTGTACTTCTGACTACCGACACATGCGATGGGGGAGAAGTGAAAAGAATAATAATGATCAAGGACCCCCTACCTGAGTGAACCAGAGCCCGCCCTGGAAGGGCACTCACCGTGGTGTAATACAAGATGATGTCACTGCTGGTCATGTTGCCATGAAGAATGTGTTCCTTCAGATGCTGGATGAGCGTCCCCTGGAGAGAAGCGAGTGAGCCAAGCAGCTTTCTCCAGGGCACAAAGGCACGCACGGAAGAGACGCTTGGCCCCGGCGCAGGAGAGGTCAAGGAAGAGGCAGAGTTCTGACAGCCTTGCCGTGACGAGCAATCGCCCATCCCTCTGCCACGTGGCCCCTGAGACTCCCAGAGGACACGAGAGGAAACCCTGACCCTCTCCTGCTGACCTGCAGGCTCTGAGCGCCAGGTGACCAGGTACCCAGGGGATCTCGCACAAGATCCTAAAGCTAGACCAGGGACGCAGCCCCTCCAAAACCCCTGAAAAGGCTGGACCACTGCACTCAGTCTGGCCACAGACAGCATCCCCTGGCCAACAACAATGATAGTCCTGGATGTTTAGGAACCTTTGGGACTCATATTAAAATGAGCCTTGCAACCCTCATTGGACCCAAGACAAATAAAAAAACAAGCCATTAGGAGATGACCCCTTTGAAGGCACAACAGAAACAATCCTACCCACCAGGGACTTCCCTCATGGCCCAGTGGTAAAGCATCTGCCTTGCAATGCAGGGGACGTGGCTTCAATTCCTGGTCAGGGATCTAAGATCACACGTGCCTTGGAGCAACTTGCCCACGTGCCGCAACTCCTGAACCTGCATGCCACAACTAGAGTCCGGGCACCACATCAAAAAGATCCCACCTGAAGCACGAAGAGCCTGCAGGTGACAACTAAGACCTGATGCAGACAAATTAACTAACTTAAAAAAAAGAAACAATCCTGCCCAGCAAATTCTCAACTCAAGGCCAGAGCCCCTATTCCAGAGTCTATCCTGGACAGCACCCTGTCACCAGGCCCGCAGTGGGGGCAACCTGCCTAGGGATGGGCCACACGGGGGTTGGGTAGATGGTGGTAGAAAGGTTGCTGGGAGGGTTCTCCAAGGCCACCCTTGGTCTGCAAGAACTGAGATCCCTCAGCTGTACCGCACATGCATCGTGTCCCAACCCAGGACAGTCACAGGCTTCTTTGGAAAGTCCCACAATACACATTGTTCTCACTCAGAGTGGGTGAGTACACATTTTGGGAACTCTTCTGATGAACGCCAACCGTTCACACGGCAAATTCTCGGAAAGGACTCGGAGCTCCCAGATCAGACAAACCTGAGGCAAATCCCCTTCCCATTTCCCTTTGTACTTAAATCAACATCTAAGCTTTATCTCTGCCTGGATGGTCTGCCTTTATAAGCCCAGCTGATCCATAACCCATCACATGTTGTTCATTTGCTCAGTACCTCCGTTTTTGTTTGTTTGTTCATTTTTGACCGTGCCACACAGCTTGTAGTATCTTAGCTTCCTGACCAGGAACTGAACCTGTGCCCCCTTCAATGGAAGTTCCAAGTCTTAACCACTGGCTCTCCAGGGAAGTCCCATACCCTCACCATGCTAACAGGACTAAACCGCCCTTCGCTTCTCTCTGTATGAACCTTTTGTTGTTGTTTTTCAGTCACTAAGTTGGGTCTGACTCTTTGCAACCCCATGGAATGCAACACACCAGTTTTCTTGTCCTTCACTATCTCCCAGAGTTTGCTCAAACTTATGTCCATCGAGTCAGTGATGCCATCCAACCATCTCATCCCCTTCTCCTGCCTTCAATCTTTCCTAGCATCAGGGTGTTTTCCAATGAGTCGGCTCCGTGCTTTAGGTGACTGAAGTATGAATCTCAATGAGTCAAATTAATAGCTCTTCTCTTAATTTTTAAATATTTATGGCAAGTCTGGACACTTTCCCTGAGGGTCAGGAAATACAAACAACACAGTTTCCTGGAACTCAGGCAAGATCATTTTGAAAAGGGAAGAGAAGGAAGCTGTTTTCTGGCTCTTTCATGGGCTTAGAAAACACAGACCAGCAAACCAGGGCCACACCCCCCTAACAGCCCTAGGGGCAGCCAGTGCTGGCAGTCCCATCTTGCTGTTTTCAAGTTTCCTCTCCAGATCACTCTTGAAAACAGGCAAGATGCTTAGTCACTTCTCTGGACGTACAAGAGCTCAGCGAAGCCAGAATTAAGATAACTTTTTCCTGACTTTTCCACACTCTAAATATACCAGGCACGATGATTTTATGAGCCAACTACATTAGATCTAATATATTTTTATGTTCCACTCCTAAAAAAGTGACATTCACTAGGCAAAGAGCACTAAAAATAAAAGTACAGTTGGACATTTCAGTTTTTCCTAAGATGTGCTGTTTTGCCACATACACCCCGCCCTCGCCTGCAAGGTTTCTGAAAACCCTCATCTCTTAGGCTGGGCATTAGGCTTCTGACCAGGTGGACTGGGGCGCCCCCTCCAGGGCAAGCACGATGCCAGCAGCCACAGCTTAGAGTGGGCTCTCCAGACTCAGTGTGATGAAACAGGAGGGTTTGAGCAACAGGAAGAACTCGCTCTGAGAGGCCACTCGGCTTGGCCAGTGTTGCTTCCAGAAATCAAGCCTTTGGCCCCTGATATCCCCTCCCTCCTGCCCCAGGGCTTCTGGGAAGTTGCCCGCTGTATATGAACAGGCTGTGTGCATCTGGTGGTTATAATTCATAACCTGCCATCAGACCGTCCGTGGATCCAAATCCAGGTAATAACAAAGCTGTGTTATGTGTTAACTCCTTTCCACGTTCTAATGAAAACACTGTGTAAAGAGCTGTATAAGGTGTTAATGTGATTCCAGTGTAAATGTTTCCTTTCTAAGGCAGGGATTCAAACAGCTTCTAGGTGCAGAGAACATCTGTAAAAGCTAAATGAGCTAGGATAAGAGAATTTTATATTTCATCTTCAAATACCACCATCTGACCAAGCAAAACTAGAAAGCTGTTTGAGAACGTGAGGTCTCTCCACTCAGATAATCCTCGGGCCTCCAGGAGGGGAGGAAGTGAGACGGTTAGTGTGGGCCATCGTCCACTGTGACTGATGTTCTTACAGAAAAAGGAAATGGAGACACCCAAGAGACACTGGGGATGGCAGGGGGAACAACTTCCCCTGTGATCCAGTTGCTATGAAGCTGTTCCCCCAATGCAGGGGACACAGCTTCAATCCCACATGCCACAACTAAAGCTTGTTGCAGCCATATAAACAAACAGTAAATATTTTTTAAAGCGATCCATCAGGGATGTATATGCACAGAGGAAAGACACTGAGGACACAGAGAAAGGGCGGCCACCTGTGAGCCAAGGAGAGAGGCTCAGAAGGAAGTCACCCTGCCCACACCCCGATCTTGGACATTCTAGCCTCCAGAACACGGAGGAAGTAAACCTTTGTCATATAAGCTCCTCAGGTCCATGCTATTTTGCTAGCACGGACTTTTGACCAATGCAGCTTGGGAAATCCTTCAGTTAGTTGTACTTTGTAATGTAACCTGTTAACAGGGAAGAACAAAATCTGACTCCATGATGGATCTGTTTCTCTTAAGTTTGCTCTTCATTGCTTTTGTTACTATAATCACTAAAAAGATGCTGCCTGTAACTGTGAGCATACATAATGGCCTGCCTTGGGGAACCTGCCCCCTCTGCCTGAATGTTAAACTGAAGAGCCTTTGTTCAGCTCACAGGATGACATTCTGACCCAGTCCACCTGGGAATGGCTGCAGCAAAGAAGAAATTAACACATCCCTTCCCCGAGGCTGGCTAAGCCAGGAAATATTTTGCAAGATTTTCAGCCTAATTTTTACTTTACTTCCTCATCTCCTCCCCTTTCTGTTCTGTAAAAGAAACTGGCATCGAGACCCTGATAACATGGTGCTCTAGGGCCCTAGCCTGCTTGGACGCCTGGCTCTCTGAATGAAGTCACTATTCCTTGCTTCACCATCTCGTCTCCAGATTCCTGGACTGCTATGCAGTGAGGAGATGAGCTCGGATTCAATAACTACCCCATGTCTTTCAAACTTTTTGACCCCAACCCACTGTCAGACAGAAGTTTTACGATGCTGCCCTACACCTGCCCATCCATACCTGCACTTACATGACAGTTTGGAGAAACCACACCAACCACTCCTAAGACCTGTGATGTGCTGATATTTCCTATTCTCATCTATCCTGTTTCCTCCTATCTAAAATGTGGCAAGACCCATCCCTTGGGCTCACGATCCCCTCAGGGATCACTGTGTGCAGAGGGACCAGGGCGGCGCTGCAGAACCCCTGACCCCATGGTGATGGGGTCACAGCAGCAAGGCCAGCATGCCTCCCTCGTCTCGCCTGAAGATGGATCTCCGTGTGACACCCCACCAGGAAAGCGGGGATGGGGTGCCATCTTCACTAGCAGGGAGTCCCCGAGCAGACCTACCCCGGCTGAGTGAACCATGCATTTGGGTGCTCCTGTTGTGCCCGACGAAAACATGATGAAGAGTGGGTGGCTGAAGGGCAGCTGCTCGAACTCCAGCTGGGGGGCTTGGTCACCTTGCCCGGTGGCCAGGAAATCCTCCAGGAACACGCTGTGGGCAGAAAGGCACAGGAGAACAACGGTGAAGGTTCTAGAACATTGGGGGGTGGGGGGCAATCTGCTGAGTCCTCCCATTCGTTCCCCTCCATGTCTACCTGGATAACAGCCTGGACTCCGGGACCCACCTGTCTGAAAGCTTTTGTGAGGGAAGGGAGAGTCAGGGCTCACGGACTACGCGAACTGAAAGAAAACTCAGTAAAATTTTTGCTTTATTAGTGCCACTGACAGGGACTAAGGGCTTTTCTCCCAAGAGTCTAAGCACTTTAATATTAAACACAGTAGAGGGGGATCACTTGCAATCAACAAGCCACAGTTTATGTGCAAATTCTGCAAAGGAGGGGGTCTGAACTGACGCTGGAGTCCTCAGAACCCAGGTGCCTCCCATTTGCTCCTCACCATCTGATTAGCAAATGCCTTGTTCCCCAGGGCCCCCAAGGGAAAGTGAGAGCCAAGTGGGCCTGAATCCTTTCGTCCCCCCACCCTCATCTCCTCAGCCCCCAGGAGAAGGGAGGGGAGGAGGCGTCTCTTCTGACACGTGAGGGTCACAGCAAGAAAGTGGGATCAAGGTCCCACACGAGAGTTTCTGTGACAGAAATCCTGCCAGACAATGATCCTATTCTCACTGATTCCCTATATTCTGAGGTTTACAATGGCCAGATACAAACATCTGTCCAGGAACAAGTAAGATTCAGCCCAGCTGTCGGCTCTGGCCTGAACAACCTGCCCTCAACTGTGCCCCCAAAGCTGACTCAAAGCCTCACTGCGTGTGATCAAGGGCCACCGAAGGGGCTGTTTCCTGAGCAGAAACAGGAGAGAGGAAGCCGCAAAGCCATGTTGGGAGACAGGTGATTTCTCTCTTTTGAGATCAGTAGGGAAAAAATCAATCCCTGAACCCCAGCCCTGTTGTTCCACTGGTTTAGAAGAGAGAGAGGAGAGAGAAGAAAACAAACAAAGCTACCGTTTTGACAAATGGAACTTGCTTTCAAGGAAAGGGGAGAACTCAGTTCAACCTGGTTGGCAACAAACTGCCAACGACGATTACTCTGAAATATTTACAAATGCATGCACGCTAGAGTGAAGAAGTGTGCTGGCTCACATGCGAAGGCATTCTTAAAGATGAGCCTGTCTCCTGGGGGAGGCATGGCCATTTGAAAAGGGCACCCCAAATAATTCAATTCTGAGCAGTAAATAAGCAGAGCCCTCCTCTCCAGAGCGTCAGGAAAATTATTCACCGTGGAACCCTTCAGCCAATGAAAGCCCCCACGTCCCATCCAAACCCCATTTATATAAAGAGCCCAATCTAATCAGATGCTTCACACAGAGAAAAACCTCTTTCCACTAGTCTATAAATCACAGTAAATAGTGATGACTTTTGTTGTTTCTTCTAAAAATGGAAAGCCAAAAGGGCGGTCCTGTTACAGGTATCTGCACACAGGGGCAGACATGCTTTCAGTTTATCTACGGCGCCCAGCAATTGAAAGCTGGACAGCAACAGGGCCCGATTCCCAGGGTGGACCAGCGGGGAGGGGGGACTCTCTACATTGTCTGGAGCTAAATGAAGTGGTGGATTCTCCTGGAAGCTCTCACTTTACATCAATCACCGATAAACACATACAGAAAAATAAAAGCCAGGCCACTGTGGGGCCAGCAAACCATCCTGTGTTCCTCCTGGCCTCTGTGCGTTATGGCCCCATCGATAAAACCAAGGAGGGGAGGGAGGCAGGAGGGAGGTTCAAGAGGGAGGGGACATATCTATGGCTGATTCGTGTTGATGTATAGCAGAAACCAACACAATATCGTAAAGCAATTATCCTTTAGTTAAAAATAAATAAATTTTTTAAAAAGGGAGCTAAGGCTGGGTGTAATTTATCAAGGTCGGCAGGGTTCCCACAGTCTCGGGGACAAGCCCATGCCCCGGGGCTGGCCTGTTAAGGACCTATACAACCTGACCCGGGCACTCCAGAAGACACAGCTCACTCCTGACTGGGCTGTCACCTGCTCTTAATGACAGACAATGTTACTGACAGCTAACTTTGTGCACACTGCTAAACCTGAGAGGAAAGTACTATTATCCCCATTTTACAGATGGAGAAACCCAGGCACAGCAAGGTTGATCACTGGCCCAGGGCCAAACAGCTGACATATGACCCAGAGCAGTCTGGCTGGAGGCCACAGCCTTCAGGGAATAGTCACTTTGCCGCAGCTCCTTTCAGCCTCTAGAATCCTGGTACCTGCAGCTGTCCCCCAGTCTGGGCCACCTCTCAAGGTCACTTCAGGTGTTGCCTCCCCCTCCCACAAAGAAGCAACTGTGCTCATGTCTCACTTGCTGGGCACTGCCTGTCCCCTGACTCAGCGAGCATGGCTGTGTCTACTGGGATCAGTGGTCACAGCTCCCCCTTCCTGCAGGTGTGCCCTTCCCCTAAGCTTGACTGTAAACTTGGGGACAGCACATGAGCTTTATCCTGCTCAGTGCCCGAGGAGGTGCCTGGATAGAACCACTCAGCCATGTCCACCCAAGAGCAAGGCCTCCACACCCCCTCACTCCCTGCACACAGCACACACCGGAACCCCACCTGTGGCTCCGAGGCTGCTCAGAGACTCTTGCCCACAGCCCAGACACAAGGCTTAACAGATAGGTTTACCTGTGCAGGTAAACACGTCTGATCTCAGAAGTCTCTCCTTGGGACTTTCCTGGCAATCCAAAGGTTAGGACTCTGTACCTCTACTGCAGGGGGAAGGGTTAGATCCCTGACCTGGCACTAAGATCCCACAAGCCAAGAAGCGTGTCCCAAAAAAACCTACCTCTTTTCAGTGACCTCTTTAAGAGAGACGAAAGGTGGACAGTAAGACCTTCAGGAAGAACCACTACTTGGAGCAAATCATAATCCATTATGTGTCAGGAGTGAGCTGTGTCCTATCGATGCCTATTCAGAATTAAGGTGCTCACCATTTTATTCAGTGCTCAAGGCCTGAAGTCTATTAGTTTATGAATGTTAAAAGAGGAAAGGAAGATTCCATTAACAAGGGGGACAAAAAACAGGTTCTAAAATGGAAAAAAATGTATTAAGCATGTGAATGGCAACCCACTCCAGTATTCTTGCCTGAGAATCCCATGCACAGAGGAGCCTGGTGGGGTCCATAGGGTCCCAAAGAGTCAGACACGACTGAGTGACTAACACCAACACCACCATTCCTTTATACATATGCATATATATATACGTGCATACACATATACATACATAGGCACCACATACACATAAAGTGCACACGTGTGTGTAAACACATACACACATGTATGCACATGTGCATACACTTGAGACACTATTCAGAATTGCTGTGGCCAAATGGCCTAGCCCCATCCAAGCCCACCACCACTTCTGAGGGACAAGAGACAGGAAGGGTGAGGATGCCTGGGACAGACTCAGTTCTGCCATTAAGCCACCATGTGGCCCCAAGGGACTCCCTCTGGGCCCTCCAGTGCCCATCTACAGAATGATGATTTTTTTTTGGCTGCATCAAGTCTCAGTTGCAGCACTTGGGATCTTCCCTCATGGTGCACGGACTGTCTAGTTCTGGCTCACAGGCTTAGTTGCTTTGCAGCATATGGGATCTTAGTTCCCAGATCAGGGATTGAACCCAAGTCCCCAGCACTGCGGGGTGTATTCTTAACCCCTGGACCACCAGAGAAGTCTCTACGGAATGACATTTAACAAAGATACCCTACACCTCCAAGATGCTCCCACTCCAACTGGAAAGAGTCACAGAACCTGTTGCCCAGTGGGTCCTCGACTGTGTTCCATATGCAATTAGTGATCAGCGTGTGGCTGGCTCACCTATTTGGAATCTTGGAGATGTCTATCTTCTCTCTGGAGGAGATGTAAGGAATCAATACCACTTTTTTTAGGTCTGGTAGTCCTAAAAGCAGGGGGAGAAGAACACACAAGCTTACAGACCCCGACAAACTTAGTCACTGATCTTTCTCTTTTTTTATGAAACGTAAAACAACCTAGGGCTGGGACTGCTCCGTTTTTGTAGCTCACAGCTACCAGGGGCTCTTGGGAGCCCTGGGGCAGGACTCTTGCCCCTGCGCCCCGCCCCCACCCATGCCAGCCCACACACCCTTAACGACCCGCTGCAGCTTGTCCATATGGCTGTGCTCTTTGCCGTTGTACACGACGGCCTCCACGGAGAAGATGAGCTTCGGCTGGATCTGAGAAAACCGGTCCAGAACACCCTGGGGTAGAAGGAAAGAGCCATTGTTGCAGAGGTCCAGAGGTTCAGAATCCGCCCTCCGATGCAGGAGAGGCGAATATGGTTCCTGGTTATGAGAAGCGGACGACAGAGGATGAGGTGGTTGGATGGCATCACCAACTCAATGGACATGAGTTTGAGTAAACTCTGGGAGTTGGTGATGGACGGGGAGGCCTGGCGTGCTGCAGTCCACAGGGTCACAAAGAGTTGGACATGACTCAGCGACTGAACCGAACTGAACTAATGACCTAAGATCCCACTTGCCTCGGGGCAGCTAAGACCACCTGCTGCAAACTTCTGAGTCTATGTAGCACAACCCCTACCCCACCCCACCCCTGCAAAAAGAAACATCATTATTGCTCAAGGAAACATCGTTGTTGCTCATCCAAAAGGCAAAATCTCCCAGTAGCCCATGGGACCACTATATCTTCAGGGAAAGAAAAGGGAGCATGACCACCACGCCAGCCATGGCCCTGCATTCCTGTCACCTGGAGGCCAAGAAAGACAGCCAAGCAAACCAGACACGCACCCGAGACAGGACCATCACCTCACAGAAAGCATCAATGCAGAGAAACACCAGGTGGACTCACAGACACACTGAGTCCATCAAACGGGAAAAGAGCACGGGGTGTGCACCACCACAGTGGTCCCCACTTTACAGAAAGAGCCTTCCGACACGGCTCCTCTGGCGTGCACAAGGGAAGGCTCACCGCCCCAAAGGGACGCTCTCTAAGCGGTCCCACGGTTTGGTTCTCCTTGATCTTCAACAGAGGTACCTGAATCCTCCAAATGACACGTTTTGCCAAGCAAATGGATAAACCCATAAACATGTACACTTGTAAACCAGCCCATTTGAAAAAGCAGGCTCTCCACACCCAGCAGTCTGTTTACACCACACATGGAATCACCGTCCCCCTCAAGCACATCCTTCTCACTGAGAGAAGGCACACCTCTCATGCACACACAAAACTGACAGATGTAGCCTCGAGACACACTGATACAACCTGCATGCAGCCCTGGGGGTGACAGGTACAAGCTCTCAGCCTCCTCTCCGGCTCCCCTTCCAGCCTGCCAAATTCAGACTATGGCAGAGCCATCTTCACTCACAAAAACAGCATCTGGGAAGGCATCACCGGACTCTGGACTCCTGGACCAGCATTCCTGGTCCCTTGCATGTAAGCCCAGTGTAGCAGCTCAAGGTCAACGCCTGGGGCTACTCCAGGGATGTCAGAACCTCTGTGTGAGGATCTGATGGACAGGGTCTCCACTCTGGCTGCAGGATACAGGCCACCTGTGGCAGGATGATTAATTAAACTCACCAGGTAACTAATTAACTGGCCAGGCGCTGCTTCTGAGTTTCCCAGGAGTCAGCAAAGCACGTGCTTAAGACAAGGGGAAACCAGGGCCCCTAGGAATGGTCTTGGTGACAACAGTATGGAGGTGGCCTGGCCATCTGGGCTTTCACAAGCCCCTCAGATGACTCTAACACATGATAAAATTTGTGACCCTCTGGACTACAGAGTGAAGAACAGAGGTTCTACTTTCAATGTCATCCATTTTCAAGACACAGTGCCAGGCAAGCAGAGTTCCTTGTCCTTAGAACATACAGTCTATCTGGGGGGAAAGTAGCAAAGCAATTAAATGTTACTGTTTCTAATTTCCAATTGCTTTCAGTGAACTAAGCTCATCCTTTAGGTAGCCAGGAAAACAAAGAGAGAGAAGGAAGGAATAAAGCCATAAGGAAAAATTACTGATGGATTTGATCAATAAAACCAAAATCTTTCTCCCAAGAAGATCAATAAAATAAGCCTCTTGACAAATGTGATCAAGACAGATAATATTTCTAGCTAACACTTACACGGTACTTATCACATATCAGACACTGTCCTGGGCACTTTATACTAATATTCACTCATTCAGTGCTCTGACACAGCATTATTATCCCCACATTACAGATGGACAGACTGAGGCCTACAATCATCCAAAGTCAGAAATCACACTTTACTACAGAAAGATTAATCAATGACAAAGCACTATGTTCAGTGTTGTTAACAAATTGCCAAAAGCCAGATGAAGTGGATAATTCCCCAAAAAGACATAAATTTATCAAAAATGATCCAAGAAGCAGTAGAACACCTGAAGAGACAATAACCATGGGAGAAAAAGCAGTCAAAGGTCTACCTCTGAACACAGACAGCAGGGAAGGACAGACCTGCAGGTAAGCGTTGCCTCATCCTTAAGCGCTAGAACACTCCCTTTATACAAACCATTCCAGAAGACAGAAAATGAGAGAGAACAAGCAAACAGAAAAAGAGATCACAGACCAATGTAATGCACTACACTAACAGATTAAAAGGGGGGAAAGCTTCCTCACAAAAAACTTTAAACTGGACCCTTCCTCACTGACAAACAGTGTCTCACCGAAATCTATGGCAAATACATTGCTCTTGATGGAGGAGAGTCGTGATAGGACATCCCAAGCAGTCCAGTTTAGGACTCCGCACTTCCACTGCAGGGGGCCCAGGGTCAATCCCTGGTTGGGAACTGAGATCCAGAATGCTGCAGCGTGGCCAAAAAAAAAAACATCCTGGCAAAAAGCAGAAACCAGCTTCCGTGCCCAGACTGCCATGGTGTCCTGGAGTTCCAGCCAAGCCGGGAGTCAGGAGCTGGCAGAAAGGAGCCGAGCAGCGGGCGATAGAAATGGCTATGGTGAAAAGGGCCAGAGGAACCACCAGGAGAACCAACAGAACTGGCTGAGGCAAGGTGGCCGTGTACAAACTCCACAGAGCAGCACTTCCCTGGTGGTCCAGTGGTTAAGACCCTGCACTTCTACTGCAGGAGATTCGATCCCTAGTCGGGTACTAAGATCCCACATGCCAAGCAGGTCATGGAAAAAAAAGAGAGAAAAAAAAAAACAACAGCAAGCTCCACATAGCAAAATAAACAATATCCCTGGACCCCAGGGTTTTAAAAGGGGCGGAGAGTCCTCACTTAAGCTGGGAAGAAAGTTTTTGCCAATGAGAACATCTACATGTACTGAGCATTCAACATCCACCTTTCCAGCTGGTGGCAGGCACTCACGCATCTGACTTCCCGTCCCCAGCAGCAGGCTGGGGCTGTGATCAGCTCCACATCCTTGTTGAGGCAGGACCAGCATCATTTGCCCAAAGCTTCACAACCTGCCGGCGGCAGTTGGGGTTGCAGGCTGCTCCATCTGCCATGGGGGCTGGTGCTCTTAACCACGGCACTGCCTCTACTGAGGAAAGACTGACCCTTGGGACAGGAAAGCCACCGGGCAGCAGCAGAGAGCCAGGGCTGGGGTCCCCGCAGACTGAACAGGGGAAGGAAGCAAGAACCACAGCCAGAGCATCCCAGGACGCCTCTGGACAGCACCTCCGCTCAGGGGCATCAGGGGAGCAGGCTTCGCAGTTAGGTGGAAGGGGAGCGGCCGTGCTGAGCTGAGGGTGCCACGAGAAGAGCCCGGGGCAGGGGGAGCCAGCCCAGGGAAGGGAAAGAATTTCTAGAAAGTCTGGGGCCAGGGAGGAGCAGGATGGGGCCAGACAGGAGCCCTGGAAGGAGGCAGAAATTTCTCCATGACACCTAGCATCCTTCTGGTGGACTAGCCCACACAGGTAGAAGGACCAGAGAACAGTGACCTGAGGCTCAGACATCACGGAAGTGACCCTTGGTCACAGGGAGAGAGAGCAGACAGCAAAGACAACAAGTGTTTCAGAACCAGGGGTCAGAACAAAGCACCACGGACAGACTCAGAGACCCCATGACATGGTGGTGAGGTTCCTGGTGGGTCGAGCTGGGATCT
Organism: Cephalophus harveyi; assembly: GCA_006410635.1. Classification (NCBI taxonomy): domain Eukaryota; kingdom Metazoa; phylum Chordata; class Mammalia; order Artiodactyla; family Bovidae; genus Cephalophus; species Cephalophus harveyi. Next base: position 75,131 of record SJYT01083533.1, on the reverse strand, counting down.
CTGAGCATCAGAAACCAGCTGCTGGCCTATTCCAGTCCAGGAGAGGGCTGCTCAGTCGTGACTGCTCTCATGTCACAATGAAACGAACACACCTGTGATCGTGCAGATGACCTGAAAGGGCGCTTAGCAACCAACCCAGTGCTGTAACCAACAGCCGGGCCAGTGCTGGATCACACGGACAGCCACCTAGAGTGAGAACAGCCCTCCTATTTATGTTCACGCACGTACGTGTGTGCACAGGTACACACATACACACACGCAGCAACCTGAAAGCATTCTGTAAGAGGGAGGGCTACAAGCTACTGGCCTGGCTCTTGGATGCGTGGATAAAGGTAAACAGTGAACAAAGGAAAAACCAAATGTCAACACACACAGGACTTGGAGGTCTTGGTGAGGCTGGAATGTTGCGGACCTGAAGAACAAGCACCCCACCCACCTGGAGATGTCCCTGAGCCCACTGTGGGGGTATCCAAGCAGAGATGGTGGGAGAAGTGGAAAGAATGGGAGGAAGGGTGAGGTGATGGGCAGGGGGAGGGCAGACCAGAGCCAAGGGGTATCAAGGGAAGTAAGAAATGGCCCCCAGCAACCTTGAACAAAAGCAGCATCCCCACCCTGCCCCAGAACAGCCCACGCAGACAGGCACGCAGCTTGGCAACAGAAGGGGTCCTGTCGTCACCAGCCTGGCTAGGCAAGGAGAATTCATCCGTGGACAGATGAGTCCACATGTATGCAGATCCTGCCCCCATACCTGTAAACTGCCCAGTAACTATCCCCCATGAGTGTGCCACAGGACTAGAAACTACTTCATAGTCACTAACAATGTAACCCCATCACAAAAATAAAAAGTTAAAACCAGCATTTGCAAGAGAGCGGCAATTTTCCCTTTATTGTAGGGATTTTCAGTGACCTACAACAGAAAATGAGTCAAAGTAGGAAAGACATTTGTACTTCACGGCAAATTTCAGAAACGGACCCTTTACTGACACTGGGAGGACCATCTAAATATGGTGATGCCAGAAATTGAGAACAGTAGCCTCTTTTTTATTTATTTGGCCGCACTGGGTCTTAGTTAAGACATGCAGGATCTTTAGTTACAGCATGAGGGGTCTAGTTCCCTGCTGCTGCTGCTGCTAAGTCGCTTCAGTCGTGTCCGACTCTGTGCGACCCCACAGATGGCAGCCCACCAGGCTCCCCTGTCCCTGGGATTCTCCAGGCAAGAACACTGGAGTGGGTTGCCATTTCCTTCTCCAGTGCATGAAAGTGAAAAGTGAAAGTGAAGTCGCTCAGTCGTGCCCGACCCTCAGCGACCCCATGGACTGCAGCCCTCCAAGCTCCTCCATCCATGGGATTTTCCAGGCAAGAGTACTGGAGTGGGGTGCCACTGCCCAGGGATCAAACCTGGGCCCTCTGCCCTGGGAGCACAGTCTTAGCCACTGGACCACCAGGGAAGTCCCCAGGAGCCTCTTTTTTAAGTAGAGATTTGCACACTGCTGAAGAGGGCCGTCGCAGGCCCTTAGGACTCCCCTTTCCCACCCCAGGCCCCATCTCATCATTAACTCTCAGGGTTTCCTGCAGGTTTTAGCTACCGGAAGAGAACAGAGAAGATTCCTGAGGCTCTGGGGTCACTGCTTTCTACCAGGTCCTTGTTGTGTTTAGTTGCTCAGTCCTGTCTGACTCTTTGCAACCCCATGGCCTGTAACCCACCAGGCTCCCCTGTCCATGGGGATTCTCCAGGCAAGAATACTGGAGTGGGTCTCCACGCCCTCCTCCAGGGGATCATCCCAACCCAGCCAGGGATCGAACCCAGCTCTCCTGCATTACAGGTAGATTCTTTACCGTCTGAGCCACCAGGGAAGCCCATGGGTATCGATGCCCACATGAGCAAGTGCTATGGTCCAGGTTACTCGGACCAGGGCTTCCCGGATACAGGCCTCACCCTTGGGAGCTAAGAGGTGGTACCAGCAGCCGGGGCACCCTGAAGTCACCAGGCTGATACATGAACTGTCAGCTGCTCAACACTCACTCCTGAAGACTGTGCACATGACCATCTGCCTCTGGCTCTACACCAGGGGCTCCGCAAAATGAGGACCACCTCCCAGAACTCAGGGCAAAGTGAAGCCGCTTAGTAGAAAGATATTTGGTCCTGTCATTTTCTGATGGAACGGAGGGCTCTCCCCAGACTCAGGGGAGAGTCTGCGTGGCAAAGATTTCCCTGAATCAAATACGCCTAAGGGCGGGGTCAGAGCAGAGCCACGCTGCCATCTAGTGCGCACGTGCGTTCAACGACAGCCGCCACGTCAGAAAACCAAAGCAGCCTCAACCCAGGGAAGGAATGCCTGGGACGCCCTCCAGCGGTACCCACAGGCTGCGTCCTCTACACTACAGGACCTCGGACCAGAGTCAGCCAGAGTGGCCTGTGGTGGTGACATTCCGCGCAGGACAGACTCATGAGAACAGGCACGGGGTCAGGGCCAGCTGCTGATGCTACAAACAAGTGGGAGGTGGCCTGTCCCCTAATGCCGCCCCGCCCTGCACCTGGAGGCTGAGAGCTGCCACCAGAGGCCAACTCAGGCCCTCTACTCTCTGAAGCTTGTGACGCCCTCAGGCACGAGCTTCAGTCAGGCTCTAGAAGGCCATAGCCACACCCTCCTGCCACACAGAACTCTGCCAACATCTTTACAACTGCTTACAGGTTCCAATTCACTCAAAAACACCCACCCCTCTGGACTTCCCTGAAGGCCCGGTGCCTAGGACCCTGCGCTCACCATGCAGGGGGCCTGGGTTCAATCCCTGGTCAAGGAACCAGATCCCACATCAGGAACGTCTGACATTTACGGAGCTCGGGGGCGGGTCAAGCGCGGTCCCAGCCCTAGATGGCCTCTGTTGCTGTCCTCACAAGCCTCTTGTGGTGTGCCCCCAGGAATGGGAACCTGGAAGCAGCAGAGCCCGACTCCAACCCAGGCTGGAGCCTGCCTGCCAGTAACCTCCATGCCACATGCCTTCTCCAACCCCGAGGCACCTTCAGCACTTCCGGGCAACACAGCTCAAGGGCTGAAGGGATCCAAGGACACCAGTGCCCAGGGACTGACTCCACAAGGATGGCCCGGTCCCAAGTGCACATGGCCTCACAGAGGGCCTTGGGGATCAAGTCACCCCGGAGCTTCAATCTCAAGTCGGTCCTGGCGGAGGCGACCTGGCAGAGGCCCAGCAAAGCCCCAGGAGGCACAATCACGGCCACCAGCAATGAGGGCCGAGATGACCACCCTCTCCCTAAACTCAGCAGGGCTCAGTCCTCACCCCATGGGGCCAGGACTGGCCTCGGCCAATCACTTCACTGCTCCAGGCCTCCATGTTACAGAACCACGTCTATCCCTCCTCTGCGTGGTGCAGGGGAAAATAAGAAATACTGTGAAATCTTTTCCAGAAGAGCGAGCCTCAGGACAGACATCGGTGTCAAGCTCACACCCAAAATGCCTGGCCCATGGACCAGGCACATGGGTCACAGAGCGAGGCTGGAGAAGCTCCATCACTGCATCTATAGTCCAAGTGTATCAACCCTCCCACACCAATCACAGGCCCACACGGTCTACACTTGTTTCATGAGACTCTCTTTCCACTGCCCCTGCCTCACACATGAGGATAAACAACTCGCCCAGGGATGCACAGGCAGCAAAGCCAGGCCAGCCCTTGGCCCCTGGGCTGCTCTGACGGATGCCCAGAGCTGGGACCACGTCCAGGGCAAAAGAAGAGCAGTCTGGGAAGATGTCCACTGTGTCCTCTAACAGGGGACTGTGCTCGTGGCTCCTGAGGGTCCCTCAGCCCCAAGGCTCTGCAACCAGGAGAGGTCCCTGACTGGGGAGTGGAGAGTTCCAGAAGTCCTGCTCTACTGTTTCTCCCTTCCTCACGTGGGGCTCAGCTTCCTGCCCCTGCCTGGGTCACTGTACAGCTGGTGCACCTTGGTCCCTGGTACCCTCCAGTTTAAGGAAATAAAAAGGCTCAACCCGCTCCCACATAGGGTGCAAAGCTCAGACTCAAAGTAAGAGATGAGGGCTTCCTTGGTGGCCCAGTGGTTAAGAATCCACCTTGTAACGCAGGGGACACCGATTTGCTCCCTGGTCTGTGAAAATCCCCCACACCACAGACCAACAAAGCCCATGCGCCCACAACTATTGAGCCTGCGCACCTAGAGCCCATGCTCTACAACAAGAGGAGCCACCGAAAGAAGCCTGCTCACAGCAACAAGGAGTAGCCTCCACTCACTGCAACTAGAGAAAGCCCTCATGTAGCAATGAAGACCCAGCGCCGTCAAACATAAATAAATAATTTTAAAAATACTTTTTAAAAAGAGATCAGAAGTGGCAATGTTGGAGGCCTTGGAGGAATTTCTGTGAGCAAATCTGGAAAACAGTCTGCAGAGGATAAACATCAGAAAACTTCATGTGGGCATGAAGTCACCAGAGCAGGGGTCGGGCACTTCTTACTGAATGCTCAGAACACTGCCCATCACGTGTAACACACTAATGTAGCCAATACACATGGCTGGACGTGAGGAATACTAAAGAAAGGAAGGAAGAATCATTTGCTTGTAGGCTTAAGAGAAGATTCGGCTCTGGACTTTCCTGATGGCCCAGTGGTTAAGACTCTACCTGCTAATGCAGGGGTCACAGGTTCAATACCTGGCCCAGGAAGAACCCTCATGCTGCGGAGCAACTTAGCTCATGCACCTCAGCTATTGAGCCCACACACCCTGGAGCCCCTACTCTGCAACAAGAGAAGCTACTGCAATGAGAAACCTATGCACCACCAACAGAGGAGCAGCCCCTGCTCGCCACAACCGGAGAAAGCTCAAGAGCAGCAATGAAGACCCAGCACGGCCAAAAGAAGTCAATTAATTTAAAAAAACAGTAAGCTCCTTCTGGCTCCTTCTCTCCCACGGATCACAAGTCACTGGCTGGGGAGACGGGAGGTCATAGTAAAGCCGTTTTCCTCCCCATCTTGTTGGTCCCACCCTGCAGCTGCCCACACCCTGACCCAGGATATCAGGCAGAAATCACAGGGAATGATCCCCTGCAGGGGTAGCACACGCAGGGCACTTGAGGGGACTCCGACTCACATTCACGCCAAAGTCTGGGGACGTGGAACTCCAGATGGCCCCGATGCTGGCAGCCGCCAGCATGGCCTCCACGGCATGCGCGCTGTTGGGCAAGTAGCCTGTGGAGAGGACACAGGGAGAACGCTTGGTCAGGGTGTGAGGATGCAGACTTCCAAAAGCACCTCCCAGAGCCAGGGCAGGAGTGGGGAGAGGGGCAGGCTGTGAACGGCTTACAGAGTAGGGCCAGGCCCACCCCACCCACCTGGACAGCTCCTGCTCAGACGCTGCAATCACCTGCTGCCAGCCTGACCGCTTCCTGTCATCACCCCCTCCACCCCACTCCGATCAGTGACCCCCACAAGATCTCGTCTGGCCTCTTCTCCCTCCGCTCTGGCACTCACTCCGGGCTCAGTCGGAATAGCCTGCCTTCAGTTCCTCAGTTGTTTGAAGCTCCTGCTGCCTCAGGGCCTTTGCACAGGCTGCATGAGCTGTCCAGACACTCCCACCCACATCAGCCTTCCCTACTGGGCACACACTCATCCTTCAGCGCTGAATGCAAACCAAACTCCCTCAGGTAAGCCTTCTCCAAGGGCACTCCATGAAGTCAGACGCCCTGGCCAGTCACCCACAATGCATGCCATATTTCTCCCTCACCAGATTTACCATAATAATCACCTAAGGAAAATCATAACTGGCAACTTATAACTGGTTCTCTTGCGAGGGTTGGGACTTTGACTGTCTTGTTCTCTGCTTTACCAAATGCCTTCTGTCACACCCTGCAGATCAAGGCCCTCTGGCCGGCTGGTGGATGGATGTTTGGATGGAGGGAGGAGAGGAGAGGCTGTAAGGGAATGAAGACAGAGCAGAGACATATAGAAGCCTAAAAGGGGCTCAGGCCCATCTTCCAGCGGGAGGCTGGGCTTCTACAGTAACAGAGGCAGAGAACCTTTATAACCAAAGAGACTATGATCGATTAAACAGATTGTCTTAAATGCTCCAGAGGAAAGGGTCTGTGCACAAGGCAGCCAGGAGAAGAAGGGCCAGGGCCTCCCCTGAGCACAGCTCCCTGGTTACACAAAAACCCTCTCAGCTTCAGCACCCCAGGCGCCCTGGACAGCTCTCCTCCTGCTCCTCCTCAGCTCTGAACTGCCTATTTGACAACAGTGGTGGGAACCTCACCGCATCTCCCAGGCTGGGTGTCCCGGGGACATGAGCCCTACATCGCTCACTCAGCACCCAGGCTCCACCCAGCCCTGGCACATGGCAGGCCCGTTGACAGACATCTGCTGCTGAGGAAAGAGCTGGCTGTGAATGTAACTGAAGTGTCTCCACCGTGCCATTGCCTGAGGCAGGGTGAGACTTACCACCCAGGGAGGTTGTGTGACCCTGCTGGCTCTGACACATCGCCAGCAGATACCCAATCCACAGACGAGGAAGAGTCGTGAGCAGCTCTAACTTCATCCACAAAGCTCTCCAAGCGTTTCCCCCTTCAAGCCCCTCTGCACTGAGGCTTCCTCACACTCGCTTCTGGGAAGCACAGTCCCCATCCTGGTAACTATCATCAGGTCTAATCAATACTCTAGCTGCGACACTCAAGAAGCAGGGTGGCTGGGCGGGTGGGGTGCCACCCAGGACCAGCCTGATGCTGAGGAGCCAAGAACACGGGAGCAGGCGTCCCCAAAAAAAGCATGGCCAAGAGGCGCCCCCATACACCCTGTTTTCTGTTTCTCCTTCTCAGAAGTGTTTGCTTCAAAGGGAGATTTTTTTTTTAAATAAAAATAGGAGGGAAGAAAAACCACTGGAGGGTAGAAGAGCCTCTTGAGTTCCTTTTCTAGGGAGATTAAACTAGAGCAAGAAAAATCCAAGATATTGTGGTTTCAACCACAAAATGCCTGCTCTGACCCAGTACTCTCACACAGTCATCCAATAAAATACTCATTCTACGCTACTGTGTGCCAGGCCCCCCGTGACTGAGGTGGGGCCATGAACAGAAGACAAAGCCGCGTCCTCTAGTCCTGGAGGACCGACTGACAGACATGTGCACACACACACATCCAAACAATCCCGTGATTTCAGGGAGCCAGTAAGGCGACAAATGTAAATGAGGTGCAGAGAGAGTGGCAGTGGATTTCTGCACAGGATGGCAGGGCCGGCCTCTGAGTAAAGACCTCAGTGAACCAGGGCGAACCCTTGGATCTACAGAGGAACACTCCATCCAGGGCTGAGACAAGCCCAGTCAGATAACACTTAGTGAGTGCTCACTGCACACCCAGCTCCATCATCTGAGAAGGAGCCTCAGGGTCCAGCCCTTTCACGTGGCTTACCCCAGGGTAAGGTCACCCTCTCTGCAAACACACGCCAAGTGCCAACTTTCAGTGAGACCCCCGGGAGAGGGGAGATGGGTAACGGTTATACCAATATGCCCAGTGGCTTCTCCTGCTGACACCCTGGCCTGTGGTCCTGGTCCCATGACGTGGTCCTGGTCCCATGACCCCTGGGGGCAGGGAGGGCAACCTCACAGCTGGATCCCCCAGGCCTCGTGGACTTTAGAGCCAAACAGAGGAAACCGATGATCAAATAATCACAAAAACCGAACAGAAAATTACTTGGGTTGCCCAAAAAGTTCATTCGGGTTTTTCTGTAAGCTATTTGGCCAACCCAATACCAATGACACATTTTCTGAAGACAGAGGATGAGATGCCGACAGAGGATCCAATGGGGGCAACCCAAGGGCTTCCCTGAGTGACTCCTGAGGGTCCAACAGGGGCAACCAGGGGGCTTCCCTGAGTGACACTATTTGTGGGTAAAGTTACAGGTCAGTGGGAGGAGGCCAGCTCCCCACAAAGGATCTGCTGGACACTTAGGAGGACAGCAGTCAGGGAAGGACTGAGGAAAGGTGAGGGTGTGAGAAGGCAGGGAAGGAAGCAAGAATGCAAGACTTGTGCAGACCTGCCCCTGGGGGGCAGCAGGAGCTAGTGAGCTTCGGAGCAGGGGACAGACACCCTCAGTGCCACGGGGGTTGGTGCCTTGAGCGAAGCCGTATGGCCAGAGGACAGAGAAGCTCTCTCTTTTGGTTTAAGAACGAGATCTGATGTCTGATCCTGGAAGGACCGACTTAAACGTTGACCCCAGCATCACAACAAAAAGCACACAGAACCCCAACTGGCCGTAGACTGGAAATTGTCCCTGGACGCCTCCTCGTTATTGGCCCCCCCGGGATGCTGGAGGATGGGCCGGATTGAGAAGGCACACCTGACTTCTCCACCCACGAGACACTCTGTACAACCAGTCAGGTCAGCCTCTCTGCCGCCCCGTTTAAAGACGAAGAAACTCGAGGTCCAGGGGAGGAGGAAGTTCTCGTTCAAACCCACAGGCCCAAAGGCAGCACCAAGTACAAAAAGAAAGCCACCTGACTCCAGGGAGCCTGGTACCCTCGAAGCTATTAAACAAATTCTCATCAGGAAGGACTACATGGGAGAAGCCACGCTGAGTGAGAAAACCCTTGTGGGGATCCCCAGGGACAGTGTGGCCACCAGCCTGGCATGGGGAAGCTGGGGCCCAGGGGTCCTGCTCCTATGCTGTAGCACCAAACAGTTACAATCGATTGTTTAACAGATCTGTGATGAGATGTCCTGGCCATGGAATTTCAGGCCTCATTATTAAGTAACTCGGGGACTTCCATGGCGGTCTAGCAGTTAGGACTTCACTCTTTTGCTGCTGGGGGCCCATGTTCAAGCCCTGGTCAGGGATCTAAGAACTCACAAGCAGCATGGCCCAAAAATAAAAAAATAAAAGTTAACTCCTTATTTAAAATAATCTCCAGAGGTCAAGTATTTTCACATACTTTATGTTAACAACCTTGTGAACTGAAGCTGTCTGCAGGCATGCATGCTAAGTCACTTCAGTTGTGTCCGACTCTTTGCAACCCTAATGGACTATAGCCCTCCAGGCCCTTCTGTACATGGGATTCTCCAGGCAAGAATACTGGAGTGGGTTGCCGTTTCCTTCTCCCGGGGATTAAACCCGAGTCTCTTGCATCTCCTATAATGGCAGATGAGTTCTTTACCAGTAGCACCACCTGGGAGGCCCTCTCATTTAAATCAACAACCAGTTTTTGATAATGAAATTCTTTCCACATTAAAAAAAGTATGAATTGGTGAATTTTCTCCCCTGGACCTCGGTTTTTCATCTGGGAAAGGAGCAGGTTGGCGGCACCACCCGTGACATCTGTGCGGTGGAAGAAATCTGTCAGGTGAGTCTCCACTGATAAAACTCCCTCTGCTGGGTATTTGGGATCAGTCTACAGTCATGTCAATACAAGCATCAGAAATCACAGCATGGAAACTACCCTCCGAAATTCCTCTGAAAACCAGTGCATTGGAGGTGGGCAGACGCAGAAAATGCAGCAGCCAGCTTTTCCCGGCCTTGGTAGAGTCAGCGGTAAAGAACCCAACTGCCAATGAAGGACACATGAGACTCAGGTTTGGTCCCTGAGTCATGAAGATCCCCTGCAGAAGGAAATGGCAATCCACTCCAAAATTCTTGCCTGGAGAATCCCACAGACAGAGGAGCCTGGCGGGCTACAGTCCATGGGGTCGCAGAGAGTCAGACATGACTGAGCATGCACACAACTGATGAATTCTCTGGCTTGTGTTTCATTTAAGGACTACGTTTTGGAACCTCCCTGGCAGTCCAGTGGCTAAGACTCAGTGCTCCCAAAGCAGGGGGCCCAGGTTCAATCCGTGGTCAGGGAACTAGATTCCACATGCTACAGAGTTTATACGCCACAACTAAAGACCCTATGTATCGCAACTAAGAGTGGGCACGGTCCCATAAATAAATTAAAAAAAAATTTTTTTTTAAAGAACTATGTTTCTTTAAAAAAAAATACACAGCTGTGAACACTAGTTCCCACTCAGCATGAAGACACGCTCACATTGGGGCTGAGAGCCGAGGACCCTCACAGCCCAGCTCACTCCCGCCAGGCCACACTTTCAGTGATCATCCTTCCTAGTCTAGTTTGTGCAGCACACGTATACACAAGGCCATGGGCAACCCCACACAACTCCACCGCATTTCTTCTCAGCCACTCCCCTGTTCCCACAGTGACAGGAGCCAGAAATACCCACCAACGACCCGGTCTCCTCTCCTCACGCCCATCTTCCTCATCGCTGCTGCAAACAAAGCCACCTGTTGCCGCAATTCTTCAAAAGTCACCTTTGTGATCTCCTCCTTGCCTTCCCCTGGGAAGACCAAAGGGACAGGTCATCCATGGACTGTCCTCTAAAGAGAGGCTCTGATCTTCGAAAAAGACACATGCACCCCAATGTGCTTAGTAGCACCATTTACAATAGCCAGGACATGGAAGCAAGCTAGATGTCCATCGACTCGTGAATGTATAAAGAAGATGTGGTACGTATACACAATGAAATATTACTCTGCCATAAAAAAGAACAAATTTGAGTCAGTTCCCGAGAGGTGGATGAACCTAGAGCCTGTTATACATTGTGAAATAAGTCAGAAAAACAAATATACTATATTAATACATATATACAGAATCTATAAAAATGATATCGATGAACCTATTGGCAGGGAAGGAAAGGAGATGCAGATGCAGAGACTGGACTGGCGGACACAGTGGGGAAGCGAGAGCGTGAGGCGAATGGAGAAGGCAGCATCGACATATATACACTATCGGGTGTAAGATGGACAGCTGGGGAGAAGTGGCTGGGTAGCACAGGGAGGCCAGCCTGGCACGGTGATGACCTGGAGGGATGGGACAGGGGGAGGGGGGGGAGGAAGGGGATGTACGTAGAATCGTGGCTGATTTGTGTTGTCGTATTGCAGAAACTAACACAACATGGTAAAAAAAAATTTTTTTAGTTTAAAAAATCAAAAAACGATTCTAGGGAATTCCCTGGTGGTCCACTGGTTAGGGCTCTATGCTTCCACTGCAGGGGGCTTGGGGCTGATCCCTGGTTAGGGAACTAAGATCCCACACTCCACACAACCAAAAAACAAAATAAATTTTTCAAAAAAGAGAGATTCTAAGTCACAGACATGGTTGAAACTCACACCTGCACAAATATAGGTTAGAAAACATGCCTGGGAGATGTTACACAGATGCAGAGAATGCAAAACAAGATAAAGATTTACCCAACGTTATGGAAAAGAAAAGTTGTGGGAGAGGGCACCTCTGAGATACACACTCAGAATCTGCCATTAAAAAATTTCTTTTTTTACTATTGGCAATGCTTTTATAAAGTGAAGAATTCTTTGATTTGGTTGTGATTTTTTTAATATATATAAGGGCTGGGGAGGAAAAGGGGAAATCAATGTTGAGTGGGTACAGAGTATCAGTGAGAAAGTTCCAGAGATTTACTGCATGGCAATGTGAATATATTTACATATTTAACACCGCTGAATTGGACACTCAAAAATTGGTTAATATGCTGAATTTACTATTTTATGTTCTCATCACACACGTGTACACACACACACACACACACACACACACACAACCCAAAGGTCCCAAGATATTGTTTGGAAATAAGATATCAGATTCTGAATGCTTCAGAACCGGGACTTCCCTGCCAGTCCAGTGGTTAGAACTCCACGCTTCCAGGGCAGAGGGCCAGGGTTCGACCTCTGGTCCAGGAACTAAAATCTCTACTGCCATCTGGTGCAGCCAAAAAATTAAAACAAAAAACACACACTAAGAGAGGAAAACCCAAGCAGTTGCTGGGACTCACGTGCGACATAAAGGGCCACTCGGTCGTTTTCTTTGTGTTGCAGGAGGTTTTCTGCGTAGTTGAGGCGACTGCCTTTGAACCACTCAGGCACGTCGGCGATCCCTTTGGAAGTGTCCACGACCTAGAGGGACAAGGGCAAACCAAGACACACATGCACGAGAGGGTAACACCAACGATGTGCACGGGGACTCCACGTCCCAGGAAGCCAACTAACCAACCAGCCCAAGCGACACTAGATAGTTTTATGGACGGAATGCTGACCTGGCCCAAACTCTCGAAACTGAAAATAGAAATGAATCCGGTACAGTATACCTGACAGTTGCTGAGAGATCTTAAGCATTCTCACCAAGGGAAAAAAAAAAAAGGTACCTGTGTGAGGTGATGACTGTGGCAATTATCTTGGTAATCATTCCACAAGCTATATATATATATATATATTAAGTCATCACATGTACACTTGAAATACATAATTATACATAGCAATTATTCCTCGCTAATGTTAAAAAAGAAAATGCCAACAGAAAACACCATCCCCACTAATTTACTCCGTCAACAATTATTAAGCCCCTACTTTATGAAAGATGCTGATGAAAGAAAGTAAATAAGATAGACATGGCAGCCGCCCAGTGTTCCAGGTGCAACCAGGAGCATGGAAACCAGGGGGTCAAAGTGCAGGGCCTACCTGACCCTCCCACCACAGTTTTCAGAAAGCAGGATCCCTGCCTCTGTCCTCAGGGGCTGGAACCTTGGTTTTCTTCCCCAAGTACCTGCAGATGAACCTTTCAGAATGGCTCACCTCACAATGAAACCAACAACACAACAAATGATTATTTGAATAACAGAGTTCCCAGTCCCTGGATATTTACTGAGCATCAAGAGCTGGGATTTTTCCTCTAAAATCCAGGTTAGGAACTTCCCTGGTGGTCGAGTGATTAAGACTGAGCTTCTACTGCAGGGGGGTACAGGTTTGATCCCTGGTCAGGGAACTAAGATCCTACATGCTGCACCATCAAAAATAAAATCCAAGTTAACAACAAAACTGATAGTTTAAAAAACAATTACGTGAATGCATGTAGCATCGTTGAATGTATACTTTAAAATGGATAAAATGGTAAATTTTGTGTTATGTGTATTTTATCACAACTCTAACAATTTTTATTAAAATAAAAACAAAATGATGCCCTACTCTTAGGATCACTCAGAGTGGCAAGACAGGGCCTGGGATCCATGCTCACTGGGGGGCTCCAAGTCTGCAGAGTACCCATGAGGTCCTCGACCCCAAAACAATCCCCCAGCAATTCTCTGAGGCAATGACTTTTTCCCACTGTTGTGAGGATTTAAAATAAGCTAGGATTTAGTCTTCCCCCAAATTAACACTTCATCTTGAATCATAACCACGATCCCCCCAAATTAATGATTTTGCAATGTAGAAAAGAATGTGTAAGTGAAATCTCTACTTACCTCATCATACATGCATGAGAAGATAATTCCACTGAATTTCCAGAATTCCGCCCAGAAGTCTGAATACGACTCAACTGACCAATGATACAAGTCATCATAATTTTCTGGGGAAAAAAAAAAAGACATATAGCTCAGATAAATCTTAGGAGGAAACTTAGTTCAATGACAAGATGGAGTTACATGTGTCTGAAGGCTTCAAAGGCATCTGATGAGAAAGGATCCTGGGCGAGTAGGGCGCCTTAGTCTCTGCTGAAGTAAACCCACCACTGTTAGTCCCCTAAAAGAACCACAGCAATGAGGCAGCTGATTTTTTTATCTTAACCAGCATGCCTGAGACCATGGACTCTGGGCCCAGAAGGCCTGGGTTTGAATCCCGGCTCGGCCACTCATTAGCTGTGAGGCTTCAGGCGAGCTCTGTAAGTCATATGTCTCTGTTTCCCCATCTGTGAAACGGAAATGATTAATAACAACCTGCTTCACAGGGCAAATATGAAGATTTCAGTGAGCCCGGGTATAAAATACTTAGGGGCTTCCCAGGTGGTACTAGTGGTAAAGAATCTACCTGCCAATGCTGGAGATGCACATTCGATCCCTGGGTCGGGAAGATTTCCTGGAGGAGGGCATGGCAACACACTCCAGTATTCCTGCCTGGAGAATCCCATGGACAGAGGAAGCTGGCAGCCTACAGTCCATAGAGTCACAAAGAATTGGACACGACTAAAGTGACTTAACACATTATTATATCCTACAAACTCAGAAAACCTAAATAGATTTGAAAATTCAGTCCAATACTGGAAGCTTGCCAATGACTCTTCATGCCAAGACAATGCTATGGGGATTTTTTTTTTTGTATTATTTACTTGTTTTGATTTTTGAGTAAGTGCTACAGTCACAGGATTCAAAATTACAAAGTAAATAAAAGATTACATGGTCAAAGGAAAAAAAAAAAAAGCCTCCCTCTCTCTTACCCCCACAACCCTCTAACTTTTCTGGTCCAGAGGTAACCAGTGAAAGAGATTTTTTCGTGTGTGACCTTGTAGATTTTATGTGTCAGCAAATACATCCCTCTGCCTCCCACTTTTATACAAATGGAGGCACGTTCTTCTCAGCAGGTTCTAATCCTGAAACCATGGGCAAGTCCTGTCCCCTCTTTGGGCCTTTTTAATCTCAGTATGTTTTCAACAGGACTTGAAATTCATCCACTGGTACCCCCAGGGATGATAACAGTTCAGCAGGAAGCTGACCAACAAGTCAAGTTCTCTCACTGCATCACTCAACTACAGTTTTCATCATCCTCACTGGGGATGTATCCAGAGGATGACACATAGTGATCCCTGCCCTTAGCAGTGTCCCTCCTCCATGTGGCATCCAGCAAATTTTTTTTAAGAGAGTTCTTTTTTTTTTTTGGCTGCACCAGATCTTAGTTATGGCATGTGGGATCTAGTACCCTGACCAGGGATCGAACCTGTGGCCCCTGCATTGGAAGCTCAGTCCTAGCCATGGGACCACCAGGGAAGTGCCAGCATCCAGTATTTGTTCTCAGTCATGCTGGACATGGGAGCTGGAGGAAGAGAGCAATCGCTGAGAGCCAGGGCGGCAGGGGCAGGGGGCTAGGACCAGGGAGGAAGCCAAGAGCCCAGGCCATGGGGCATCTCTGGCAGCAGAGATCAGAACAAAGGGGGAAGAGTCAGCATAGCTGCGACGAGGGGAAGGGGTGTGCCTTAGAGCTCTGAGTTCAAGAAAGAGGAGCTGGTGTCCCAGCAATGATGCCTGCCCGTCCTCCAGACCCTACAAGAGAACCTCCCCCGAGCCCTGCCCTAGATCTACTCAAGCCAGGAGCCACAGTCCAGGTCGATCAAGCTCACAGGGAAAGACGCCAGGGATGGTTGCATCTGGGAGCCTGGAGCCAGCCCTGACTCTCGACACAGTGCTTGGGGACCTCAGACTGGCCATGCTGTCTCTCTGGGACTGTTTCTCCAGAGTGTCATCTGGAAACTGGCTGGAGACAGCCCTGGGTCCTCCCATGACACTGCAGGGTTAACCTGCCCCCCAGGGCCAGGCTGGATGACTGGCTTCGAACCTCGGCTCTTGTCACTTACCAGGCAGCGACCTTGGGCTGGCTGCTTCACCTCTCTGAGCCTCAGCATCCTCACCTGTGACACAGGGACAACTGCAGAGAGCACGCTGCTCAGACACTGGCTTCAGGGCCGACCATCCGGGTGCAATCCTGCCACTCTCTAAACTGGCTGACGTCACCCAAGTCATTAATCTTCTCTGGGCCTCTGTCTCTTCCAAGTAAGATAATGGTACTTATCATGGGGTCACTGCAAGGACTGCGTGATTCAACGCACGGAAAGCACTAAGAACAGTGCTTGTCAGAGAGGCGGGCCCAAGCTGGTTACCCTGAGCATCACTCGTGACACACGATGGGCCTCCTGGCTGCACCGCATAAGCTCAGACAAGGAGACAGGGACGAAAAAGCGCGTGCCAGCAGGAGCCTGCTGCCATGTTCCCCGTCAAGGGAGGCAGTGCCAGGCCCAGGGCGCTTCTCCAGCAGCAGAGCCTCTGGAAGGCCTGGGGGAAACCGCACTAGACAAACAGGCCCTGCAGGTCCTCCCTCTCCCAGGCTTTTTTTTTTTTTAATCATCTTGGTCCTCACAAATTGCAAAGAGCTCTGGCACCAAACCAACCACCCCGCCGCCTAGGCTGACACAAAAGATGGAGCCGGAGCTTGAAACACAGGCCTCCCCTGAAGACCTTGACAGCCCATCACAAACTGCATCCCCAACAGCATCTAGCAGGGTGGAAGAATGTAACCAGCCTGCCAACCCAGGAGCTGGAGGGCACAACGCCATCTCAACTTCACAGTGACCCATGGAGAAGTGGGTGGAGTTAGTGCCCAAACTCTCCCACCGTCCACAACTCTCCAGTCAAGCAGGGACTCCGGGGCTTCTGTTCGCACACACACACCCCAACCTGGGCTCAGAGGCTACGATCCAGACACCTGAGTGACCAACCACAGGCATGTCTCGTTCAGTCTGCAAGATGATCAGAAAGAAACAGAAGCAGCTGATACTAAATTCGGGTTTCTGAATGAAATTCAGAATTTCTGACTTTTCCCAAGAAGACAGGCATCTTGATTGTGCGAGCTGGCCAACAGGTGTCCCCTCCCTGCCCCTGGCTGAGCCAGGCTGATCCAACGAACCAACCCGCTGTTGCGGAAACGACCGAGTGCCTTGTGAGGCTGGGTCAGAAGGTCACAAGGGCACTGCAGTTCTTGCTGTCATGATTGCCTGCTCTGCAAGAAGCCAGTGACCACGTTGGGAGGACACTCAAGCAGTCCTAGGTGGCAAATAGTGGAGGCCTCCTGCCCACAACCAGCAATGACTCACTGCCACACAGGCCAGCGCCCTGAATAGTGTGGCTGCCAGCCCCAGTCCAGCCTTCAGATGAGAACAGACAGACGCAGCCTTCGGAGACCCACAGCTAGAACTGTCCAGCTAAGCCCCTCCCAGAAGCCTGGCCCGTGGAAACTGAGAGATCCTAAATGTCTACTGTCGTTTACTGTCACTAAGTCCTGGGGTGATTCGCAATGAAGCAACAGGCAGCAGTCACACAACACGGTGACAAACAGCGAAAGCAGGAAACAGCCGCCCCACCCGGCCCTTCACACATACGTGAGAGGCAACCTAATGCCGCAGCTCAGGGCACTGGCTCCAGCCCTCCTGGTCACAGCTGCGAGACCTCAGCCAAGACTCTAAGCCTCCAGCTTCTCAGCTGGGAACCTTGATGAAAGCCCCATCTATCTGGCCAGATTACTGAGGAATAAGTTAGTTAATCCATGCGAAGTTCCCAAATGAGGCCTGGCATGTAGGAAGGGCTCACTAAACATTCACTGTTAACTAATATCTCATCAGCGGTTTGTAAGCCCCGCTTACAAACTGGCTTCTTCACTGGCTTCTTCCTCCCCACCTGTGAGAATTCTGACCCGCCTACACCTTTCACATCTCGGCTCAAGGTCCTGTCAGCCTCCTTTATCCTAACAGCCCCGGAGCTCAGAAGGTGTGCAGCACACGCCCCTACACCCGCTGCTCAGCGCTGCTCCCTTTGTGAGAGCCTTCTCCCCACAAGGACACTTGAGCTGTTTGAGAATGGAGACCAAGCCTTCTTTGTGTTGGCCAGTTTTCCCCCAGATGCTGGCATGCAGAGATGAGTTGCAGTTTGTGATGTAAAGACACTTGGCCCAGTCCTCCAGAAGAGCGTGTACTGGGACTTGCCTGGTGGTCCAGTGGCTAAGGCTCTGGGCTCCCAATGCAAGGGGGCAGGGTTCGACCCCTGGTCAGGGAACTAGATCCCACGTGCTGCAACACAGAACAAAGACCCCATGTGCTGCAGCTAAAAGACCTGCTGCTGCTGCTGCGTCGCTTCAGTCGTGTCCAACTCTGTGCGACCCCATAGATGGCAGCCCACTAGGCTCCTCTGTCCCTGAGATTCTCCAGGCAAGAATACTGGAGTGGGTTGCCATTTCTTTCTCCAATGCATGAAAGTGAAAAGTGAAAGCGAAGTCGTGCCCGACTCTTAGCGACCCCATGGACTGCAGCCTACCAGACTCCTCCGTCCATGGGATTTTCCAGGCAAGAGTACTGGAGTGGGGTGCCACTGCCTTCTCCAAAAAGACCTAGCACAGTCAAATATATATATATAATTTTTTTTTCTTTTTTTTTAATGGCTCTGTATAAAAAGCAAAAAGTAATGTGTACCATAAAGCTGGTGGCCTCCCCTAATGACCGAGAGCTGGTATGTGTAGTATGCTCCCTGGGGCCTTGCAAACAAGGCCAAGTGTCACAGGCACATGTGCTGGGCTGGGGCTGCAGGCTGTCCCCAAGGTCTGCACCCAGAGGACCCCAAGGTGTAGGTGGGCATGCTGTGGATTCCCAGATGAACTCTGCTGGAAGCCATGACAAGAGCCAACCAACCTATGGTTCTGGTCCTGGAAGAGACTGCATAGTTCCAGTGAGGCCCTGCCCCTCCAAAACACAAGGATAGAATTCTTCCGCTGACACTGGTTTTGCGGGGGCTGGGGAATGCCCCCCAACTCATCCCATCTCAGGGTTGCAGTAGAGCTGAGCCAGCCTGTGAGGACACATCCCTTGCTCTCTCCCTACATTCAGACAAGAGCATTGCTCAGTGCTGCCCACCAGCCACACACCAGCCACCGCTGATGGCACAGACAACACAAGTTCAAGGGTGCTGTGTTTAAGCAAATAAGAAGGCTCACAAATAGGGGATTCCCTGATGGTCCAGTGGGTAGGACTCCACGCTTCCACTGCAGGGGGCACAGGTTCAATCCCTGGTCAGGAAACAAAGATCCCACATGCCTCACAGACCAAAAAAAAAAAAAACATGCTCACAACTAAACGAAAAAGACGGTTAAAAGTCCAAATTATATGCAATTGGAGAGAGAGAAAAAAAAAAGCGGTCAAAGAGAATAATCAGAGAAGACAGCATTTGAGTTGGCTCCTAAAGCAAAGCCCAAAATGTCCAGGGCCAGACCTGTGCAAAGGAGAGAAGCAGGGTGGGTTAACCATCAGGAGAAGTAGAAGAGGAAGAGAAAAAAAAACCAAGGTCTAAAGCACTCCCAGACCAAGAGAGGAGCCCCACTCAGCTCAGCTGATGCCGCCTGTGGGGACATGAACCCATCATCACTGGCCAGTGGGTTTGCCAAAGAAGCTGGAAATCTTGCTTTTCCTATGCAGTCTCTCAAGGAGACTGCAACTCAGGGTGAGAAGCCAAACTAGGTCTGCAGGTTCACCCTGGCCAGCAGGCCACTAGTCCCAGCCTTGAAGGGCAGACAGGAGTTGGGCAGACAGTCTGGGGGCTACTGGTGCCTGCCAGTGTCTGCTCAGCCACCCCCACCGGCCAGGTGTGGCACAGCGCTCAGCCTGATCGCCCTCACACCCACCCAATGACGTCGGTCCTCTCATTATGCCCATTTTACAGATGAGGGAAACCAAGGCTCAGGAGATCCGGTGACTTCCCTCCGACCACACAGCTAGTAAGTGGCAGAGCCAGTTCAGGATCCCGGCAGGGAGGTGACTGCTCAGCCTCACGCATCTCACAGGACTGCCCTTCTGTGAAAGCATTTTTGTAAAGTGTCAGGGAGAACAGCTGGCAGAAGAAAGAGAGACATGGAATCAAGGCACGGAAACACAAAAGAAGGATGTGGTTCCACTCCTGGCTCTTGGTGGGAATCAAGTCTGTGCCCCAGGGAGTTTCCAGGCGGTCCAGCGGTTGGAACTCTGTGCTCTCACTGCCGAGGGCCCAGGTTCAATCCCTGGTGGGGGAACTAAGATCCCAGAAGCCATGTAGTGTAACCAAAAAGAAACAACTCTGTCCCCCAATCCAACACACATTAACTTACCAACTACTACCTGAAAAAAAGGCCTAGAGAGTAATAAGCCCCACCTGTCTCCAGGGAGCAGGTAGCCAGGAGAAGAAGGGAGCTGGGTGAGCAAGGGAAGGGGCTACCTGTGGAAGCCATGATGCCCACTGTGCTGTGGAGGACATGGAAGCTGCCAGGTGGCAGGATGTGCAAATCCAGGGTCAACAAGGAGCCATTGTGAGTCTCAGAGCCCAGGTGTGGCCAACCAGACCTTCGCTTCAAGGCTGCTCAGGCAAAGCCCGCGGGCGGCAGGTGCTAAGGAGAAGAGAAGCAGGAAGGAGGAAAACCAGCCAGGGCTCAGGGAAAAGGAAACCAGGGCCCCCAAGGAGATGCGGGCACTGGGGTGGAAAGGGGACCAAGCTGGAAGGCAGACGACCCCAGTCTCCATTCCTGTGCGGCTCCCTGAGGACAGTGACACCACCAACAGAAACACAGGAGTCTCTGTAGCCGGCAGAGGGGCGAGACAAGCGGGAAAGGGTCACAGTGAGATGAAAAATCGCTGAAGGGAGCATGCAGGAAGTAGGTGGACAGCCAGGTAGAGCTGGGGGAAAGCTTCTCACTCAGAAAAGGGCCATCTCACTCAGAAAAGGGCCATCTCACCCAGGTGGCTCCTGAGGACAGGGAGGGAGCTGGAAGCGGGGTACTGGGCTAGGTTCAGTTTGCGGCTAGGCATGTAAACACATAAAGGGAAGGAGTTCCACCCCAATCCCAGAGACAGCCTCCTGCCTGAGCATCATCCATCTCCTCGATGCCCAGAATCCAGGCTGGCCTCTAGCAGGGTCAGCCTGGCAGGGCGGGGGGGAGAGGGGCGGTGCCGTGAGGGATCAGCACCAGGTAATGTGGCTGCCAAGTGACCCATCCCTCAACAGAAGGGAGGAGCTAAGGGTCAAAGAAGACCTGGGTCAGAGAGACAGAAGCCCCCGGGATGGGAGGGCAAGACTCCAGGGAGCACTCCTCACAGGTAGGAATGCCTAACAAGGGATCTCTCGGTCCACAGGGGTTCCAAGACCAGAAGGGCTACCCTACCAGAGAGATGGATACTGCAGAGAAGAGGAGACTGGCCCCCCGAAAAGAGAGGAAGTGACACCCCACACAGACACGCGGGCAAAACCCCACAGTCAGATGTCCCACCCCCTAGGGAGGGGTCCCACCCCCTAGTCCAGTGGCTCCTCCAACCCCCAGAGGCGGGAAGATGAAAATCAGGAGACCATTCCAACAACTAAGATGGGCCCTGACCCCAACGTCCAGGAAAAGGGGGCTCCCAGGACTCCAGGAGCAGTGTCTCTCTGCCAAGTGGTCCCTCGGACGGCCAAGGGAGGAGCCCGATTTCTGAAAGCCCCTGGTCCAGCCAAGAGGTGGCCGGGGAGCCCCCCGGGACGCGCACCCCGCACTCACCCAGTGCCAGGCCGCAGGCGGCGCCCACGGCCGCCCGAAAGCGGTCCATCTGCGTGTTCTTCTTGCTGTCAGGCTCCCACATCACCTGGCACTCCAGGATCTCCTCCCGCCCGGCCCGCGGTTCTTTGGACATGGCTGCGGCGGGGAAGGCCGGGGCTACGCGGGGGACCGGGACTAAGCCGGGGACCGAGCCCGGGGCGGCGGCAGAGGCCGGGGAGCGGGACCCGGGGTGAGCGCCGAGGCGGACGTGGAGCAACTGCACGCGGAGCAGCCGCCCCCACCCGCGCCGGCCTCCCAGCGAGCCCCGCCCCACAAAGCTCCCGGCCTTCGAAGGCCCCGCCTCCCCCGGATGTAACCCTCCGCGGGCGCCGCGCCTCGAAAAGGAGTGCTGCCGCTGCTCCGGGCCTACAACCTGCGCACGCCCACCCGGTGGTGCTGCGCAGGCGCGTTGGGCTCGGCTCCCCAGCCTCACCTGGAGCGCGAAGGGGTTAAACCAGGGCCGGAAGGCGAGGTAGAGACCGCAGGCTCGTTCATGTGTTCTTTCGTTCTCCATTTTTTTTTTTTTCTTTCTTTTTTTTTTTGGTCCTACCCGTATTTACCGAGCACCTGCTGGGTACCGGGCACTGTGCAGGCTTTGCAGATACATCACCGAGCGAAGCGTAATTCCTGCCCTCAGTCAACAAGAGATAAGGGGTGGGGGACAGGTGTGGGGAGGAGCAGGGTCAATCAACAAATACATTATATAAATGTCATACATAGTATAATACGTACAATAAAAAACTATACCAATGAGTATCATACATAAAAAAGAGTAATATTCACGTAATAAAAGGTAACAAGTGCTATGAAAACTCAGGGAAGGGTAGAAAGCATTGGAGGAGTGTTTCTATTTGACAAAGGTTGTCAGGGAAGGTCCCATTAAAAAGGTTATTATATCAATAACTTGAGGTAGGAGTGAGCTACTTAATAACCTGGAGGAAAGTTTCCGGGCAGAAGGAACAGCAGGTGTAAGGTCCTGAGGCAGGAGAGTGTTGGATGTGGTTAGTGAGCTAGCTGAGAGGCCAGTGTCTTTTCATTTGAGACCTAGAGGAGAAGACGAGGTCAGTGGAGGAAGAGGGGGAAGCTCAGGTGGGTTCCTGGAGACCAGTGAAGATGTTGGCTTTTACCTTGGGTGTCACGAGACCACTGCGAGGTTGTGAGCTGAAGGACTATGACTGTCATAGGAGCCAGTCTGGCTGCAGCATTGAGAACAGTCTTCAGGAAGCAAGGGTATAAGCAGGAGGACTGATTAAGGTGATGTTCCAAGAGATGATGGTTGCTATGGAGACGGAGTGGAAACTGCCATAGGATCTTTTTTTTTTTTTTTTTTGACTGCCCTGAGCCTTCGTTGCTGCCTGTGGGCTCTCTCTAGCATGCGATCTTCTCATTTCAGTTGTTTCTCTTGTGGAGCACAGGCTCCAGGGCGTGTGGGCTTCAGTAGTTGTGGTGCGCAGGGCTAGTTGCCCAGCAATGGGATCCTGCCCTCCCACCACCACCTGCTTTGGAACTCATGTCCCCTGCATTGCAAGGTGGGCCCTCAACCACTGGACTACCAGGGAAACCTGCGATGGGAGTTATTTTGAAGCTTCACTTGCTGTACTCTTACTGCACCTTGGCACTGTTCTGGGGACGTCCCCATATTCCTCATTATTTATTCTGACAGCAACCCAGGCAGCTTCTCCCAAGTAACAGTTTTTTGCAGTGCTGGCATTTTAGGAAGCAACCTCCTCCCTCCACCACTTAATCTTAAATAGCTCCCATTTCTCAGTCACAACAAATAAACATAGGTGCTAGCTTAGAACAGAGTGCTTACTATGTTAACACAACTTCCAGAATTTCCCCTTCCCCTGACCTCCAAGTTCTGGGGCCAATTCTAGCTCTGTCCACAAGTCACCTCCTTTGTGAAAGCGGCTGCATCCATGCTAAGTCACTTGAGTCATGTCCAACTCTTTGTGACCCTATAGACTGTAGCCCACCAGCCACCTCTGTCCGTGGGATTTCCCAGGTGACAATACTAGAGTGGGTTGCCATTCCCTTTTCCAGGGGATCTTCCCAACCCAGGGATCGAACCCAGGTCTTCCATATTGCAGGTGAATTCTTTACTGTCTGAGCCACCAGGGAAGGCCAGAGAAGGGGGGAAGGCCAGAGAAGGGTGGAAGTCCGTCTTAACTCAGAAGGCTTATCTTGGAGGGACTCTTGTTTATATGTTCATCCCTTTAACACTGGACTGCAGATCCCACGGGAACAAACTCCCTGTCTAACTGGTCTCCACAGGGTCCGCAGAGCCTGAGTCATAGTAGGAGCTTAAGAAATGTTCATTCATTCATTCAGAAATGTCCAGCAAGTAACTGGTGTTGGCTAACAAGGGTGGGGGTTGGGGGTCACTGTGTAAAGCATAGACCTAGCCCTTATGGGCGGAGAAGGCAATGGCAACCCACTCCCATGCTCTTGCCTGGAGAATCCCATGGACAGAGGAGCTTGGTGGGCTACAGTCCATGGGGTCACGAAGAGTCGGACATGACTGAGCGACTTCACTTTCACTTTTCACTTTCATGCACTGGAGAAGGAAATGGCAACCCACTCCAGTATTCTTGCCTGGAGAATCCCAGGGATGGAGGAGCCTGGTGGGCTGCCGTCTATGGGGTCACACAGAGTCCAAAACGACTGACGCGACTTAGCAGCAGCAGCAGCAGCCCTTATGGGGGTTTCCCAGATGGCGCTAGTGGTAAAGAACCTGCCTGCCAATGAAGGAGACATAAGAGATGCAGGTTCAATCCCTGGGTTGGGAAGATACCTGCTACAGTATTCTTGCCTGGAGAATCCCATGGACAGAGGAGCCTGGGGGGCTACAGTCCACAGGATCACAATGAGTCAGACAAGACTGAAGCCATATAGCATGCAACACAGCCCTCTTGGGGAGTGAAATTCTAGAGCTTTACACATAGGTTGAAACGAAAAGCAAAGGAGAAAAGGAAAGATAGAGGCATCTGAATGTAGAATTCCAAAGAATAGCAAGGAGAGATAAGAAAGCCTTCTTCAGCGATCAATGCAAAGAAATAGAGGAAAACAACAGAATGGGAAAGACTAGAGATCTCTTCAAGAAAATTAGAGATACCAAGAGAACATTTCATCCAAAGATGGGCTCAATAAAGGACATAGATGGTACAGACCTAACAGAGGCAGAAGATATTAAGAAGAGGTGGCAAGAATACACAGAAGAACTGTACAAAAAAGATCTTCACGACCAGATAATCATGATGATGTGGTCACTAATCTAGAGCCAGACATCCTGGAATGTGAAGTCAAGTGGGCCTTACAAAGCATCACTACAAACAAAGCTAGTGGAGGTGATGGAATTCCAGTTGAGCTATTTCAAATCCTGAAAGATGATGCTGTGAAAGTGCTGCACTCAATATGCAAGCAAATTTGGAAAACTCAGCAGTGGCCACAGGACTGGAAAAGGTCAGTTTTCATTCCAATCCCAAAGAAAGGCAATGCCAAAGAATGCTCAAACTACCACACAATTGCACTCATCTCACTGTTGGATCTCCTTGCAGTCCAAGGGACTCTCAAGAGTCTTCTCCAACACCACAGTTCAAAAGCATCAATTCTTCGGCGCTCAGCCTTCTTCACAGTCCAACTCTCACATCCATACATGACCACAGGAAAAACCATAACCTTGACTAGACGGACCTTAGTCAGCAAAGTAATGTCTCTGCTTTTGAATATACAATCTAGGTTGGTCATAACTTTTCTTCCAAAGAGTAAGCCTCTTCTAATTTCATGGCTGCAGTCACCATCTGCAGTGATTTTGAAGCCCCAAAAAATAAAGTCAGACACTGTTTCCACTGTTTCCCCATCTATTTCCCATGAAGTGATGGGACCGGATGCCACGATCTTCATTTTCTGAATGTTGAGCTTTAAGCCAACTTTAGGTCTCTGAAATTCCCATCTTCCCCATCTTCCCAGATGCTTTCTTTTTCCTTTTCTGGCTGCGCTGGCTCATGGTTGCTATGTGCAGACTTTCTCTAGTTCGGGTGAGCAGGGCCTACTCTCTAGTTGTGGTGGGAGGACATCTCATTGCGGTGGCTTCTCTTGATGCAGAACACAGACTCTAGGTCTCAGGCTCAGTAGTTGTGGCACATGGGTATAGCTGCCCAGTGACATGTAGAATCTTAGTTTTCTGGGCCAGGAATCCAACCCGTGTCCTCTGCATTGCAGGTGGGTTCTTAACCACACTGGACCACCAGGGAAGTCCCATCAGTTGCTTATGTTTGATTTAAGGATTCAGATGGATACTATTTATACACCACACTCCTGACCTGTGCTTCTCCAGGCTATTCTAGCTATTCCAAAGGAAAAAAAAAGTGAAAGAATATAGACATTTGTCAAACGAAATGCACTTGTCTTATTATCAGAGGGCTGACCTTCCATCACTGCTTTGGAATTTCCCCTATGTTTCCCCTTAAGTTCACCTATGTTCATTTTTATTTTCCCCACTGTGGAATTTGTTCAAGTAGATTTTCCATGTTTCAAAGTTCTCACTATTAAATGCTTGACCTTTAACCAATAGAATAAGTTATGTTGAGTCCTCTGGAATATGTTGAAAGCAGTTTCATGTGAAAGGCATGAGTATTTGCAAAAAAACTCAAATGATCTGGAAGAGAAGTGGCATCCACACTTGACACAGGAGCCAAGATTATCAGAGGAAAGTGCATATGTTTTTGAAACATGAATTTCTTGTTTCTCTTATCACTTTCACTTTTCACTCTGAAAGGTTTCTGTTCATTTTGGTACTTCCATCACCCATGTGTGATAGTCTAGACCAGGGGACCCCAACCTTTTTGGCACCAGGGACCGATTTCATGGAAGACCATTTTTCAATGAATGGTGAAATGTTGGGGGAGTGGCTACAGGATGATTCAAGCACATTGCATATATTATGTACTTTATTTCTATTATTACATAAGTTCTACCTCAGATCACCAGAAGTTGGGGACCCCTAGTCTAGACCATATGAAGCCATCAGCAATAACTAAGGAAAGTCAGATCCCCAAGTCAGGACCCCCTCTGTCACAGCTCCTGTGTCTCAGGATTCCACAAGGACAAAGAGGACGAGAACTGAAGATTCTTCCCCTGATGATGTTCGGGAAGAACCTCCCAGACAGAGGGCATAACAAGTGCAAAGGCCCTGAGGCATGCTTGGCACAGTCAAAAGGTAGAGACCATATAAGCCTTGGGAGGCTCTAGGGTAAGGACTTCAGATTTTACTCAAAGTGCAATCAGAAGCCACTTGGAAAGTGCTGAGTAGGATAGGGATCTACATTTCCAAAGGATTATTCTAGCTGTTCTGTGGTCACAGAGTGAATAGGGTTGGGTTTGGGAGGGCAGGATGGGGTGCAAGCAGAGAAACCTGTTAGGCGGATATTGATGGGAACATGGAGCTGCTGGAAAAAGGGGAGACTGTATGTACATATCATGGATATGAACACAGCAGACAAGATTACAGCATCTTTTGACATCTCCTCCATGGATTCCACTGGAGGACTATCTCATCATTTACTTATCTTTATTCATATATATATGTGTACGTGCTGTGTGCCTGATAGCTCACTTCAGTCGTGTCCAACTCTGTGTGACCCCATGGACTGTAGCCTACCAGGTTCCTCTGTCCATGGGCTTCTCCAGGCAAGAATACTGGAGGGGGTTGCCATGCCCTCCTCCAGGGGATTTTCCTGACCTAGGGATTAAACCCACAACCTGGATCTCTTATGTGTTCTACATTGGCAGATGGTGCCATTACCGCTAGTGCCACTTGGGAAGCCCATATGTGTGTGTGTGTGTGTGTGTGTATATATATATACATATGGGGTGGGATGCCTTTCCCTTCTCCAGGGGATCTTCCCAACCCAGGGATTAAACCCAAGTCTCCTGCATTGCAGGCAGATTCTTTACCATCTGAGCCACCAGGGAAGTCCCGTAGGTCTATATACTTCTACATAAATATCATCTGTAGATATACATCTCTAAATGTCTATACATCTCTACATGTCTATATTCTTAAAGAGATGGGAATACCAGACCACCTAACCTGCCAGTTGAGAAATCTGTATCCTGGTCAGGAAGCAACAGTTAGAACTGGACAAAGAACAACAGACTGGTTCCAAATAGGGAAAGGATTACAGCAAGGCTGTATATCGTCACCCTTTTATTTAACTTCTACCAGTCCATTCTAAAGGAGATCAGCCCTGGGTGTTCTTTGGAAGGAATGATGCTAAAGCTGAAACTCCAGCACTTTGGCCACCTCATGCGAAGAGTTGACTCATTGGAAAAGACTCTGATGCTGGGAGGGATTGGGGGCAGGAGGAGAAGGGGATGACAGAGGATGACATGGCTGGATGGCATCACCGACTCAATGGACACGGGTTTGGATGAACTCCGGGAGTTGGTGATGGACAGGGAGGCCTGGCGTGCTGTGATTCATGGGGTCTCAAAGAGTCGGACACGACTGAGCAACTGAACTGAACTGATACAGAGTACATCATGAGAAACGCTGGGCTGGATGAAGCACAAGCTGAAAACAAGATTGCCGGGAGAAATATCAATAACCTCAGATATGAAGATGATACCACCCTTATGGCAGAAAGAGAAGAAGAGCTAAATAGCCTCTTGATGAAAGTGAAAGAAGAGAATGAAAAAGTTGGCTTAAAGCTCAACATTCAGAAAACAAAGATCGTGGCATCCAGTCCCATCATTTCATGGCAAAAAGATGGGGAAACAGTGGAAACAGTGACAGACTTTATTTTGGGAGGCTTCAAAATCACTGCAGATGGTGACTGCAGCTATGAAATTAAAAGATGCTTGCTCCTTGGGAGAAAAGTTATGACTAACCTAGACAGCATATTAAAAAGCAGAGACATTACTTTGCCAACAAAGTTCCATCTAGTCAAATCTATGGTTTTTCCGGCAGTCATGTATGGATGTGACAGATGAACTATAAAGGAAGCTGAGCACCAAAGAATTGATGCTTTTGAACTGTGGTGTTGGAAGAGACTCTTGAGAATCCCTTGGACAGCAAGGAGATCAAACCAGTCCATCCTAAAGGAAATCAGTCCTGAATATTCATTGGAAAGACTGATGCTGAAGCTGAAACTCCAATACTTTGGCCACCTGATGCAAAGAACTGACTCATTTGAAAAGACCCTGATGCTGGGAAAGATTGAAGGCAGGAGGAGAAGGGGACGACAGAGGATGAGATGGTTGAATGGCATCACCAACTCAAAGGACATGAGTTTGAGTAAACTCTGGGAATTGATGATGGACAGGGAGGTCTGCCGTGCTGCAGTTCATGGGGTCACAAAGAGTCGGACACAACTGAGTGACTGAACTGAACTGAAATGTATATATATGCATAGAGCTATTTTGGAAGAACCAAGGGGATGTGTTGCTGCATTAGAATAGCAGTCCTTGGGAACTTCCCTGCAGGTCCAGTGGTTAGGAGTCTGTGCTTCCAATGCAAGGGGGTGCAGGTTCGATCCCTGGCTGGGGAACTAAGATCCCACATGCTGTGTGAAATGGCCATAAAGAAATAAAAGAAGATGGCCCATATGTCTCATTAAGAGCTTTAATTCCAATTAAAAAAAAAAAATTAACGCAGTCCTTGGAGCCCAGAGAAGATGAAAACAAGCTGTCTAACAGGAAACTGATTTTCCCCAAGTCCTAACCAAATGCGTCGTGAAATAAGACTCAAAGAAGAAGAAAGAAGACCTTCTGGCCTGAGAAGCTGGCACATTTCCATTCCCAGCGACAACCGCAAAGCAGGTCCTCCCAGGCTGGTCCAGAAAAGGGGTGAAGGCGTGATTCCAAACGGGGACTCAGCCAAGTTTGCTGAGTTTACCAGGCCAAGGGAGTTCTTGTTCAGGCCTCCACGGCGTGATTGCCTCAACCATCCCCGCCCACCCATGGGACTGTGGAAATCAGGTGAATGGTACCCAGATGTGCCTTAAGTGATCGCCCAAAGTTCAACCCCACCACCTTCTCTCCAGCACCCAGGGGAAAGGAGAGAAGAAGATGTGGCCACAGTCCAAGATCCTCATCAGGAAAAGCAGTAAGTAAATAGTGAGAAAGTCACCTGATGGGATCCACAGAAGAGATGTTGAAAGATGCTGTAATCTTGTCTCCTGTGTTCCTCTTTTAATAGGGAGAATGTATTCAGTTATTGCTTGCAGTGTTAAAATGTATCATCTTTGTGGAAATTCCCTGAAAGTCTAGTGATTGAGACTCCACACTTCCAGTGCAGGGGGCATGGGTTTGATCCCTGGTCAGGGAACTAGGATTCCACATGCTGTGTGGTGTGGCAAAAAAAAAGAAAGAAACAAACCCTTACCATCTTTGTTTACCCGTCCATGATCTGGCTTCCCTTGAGAATCTTCACTCCACAAGGTCAGGGTCTTTGTCAGATTTGTCCAGTATCATAACCTGGCACCCTGAGGATGCTCCATAAAGATACACAGAATAAATATATGAAGGATCATAGTGTATCTAACTGTCCATTCCAAATGTCCATCCATGTGCAGAACCCTCCACTTCAAGCCTTCTCTTTCCCACAGCCTAGAAAGGAAGATTTCCACTGGCACAACTGGACATGGAATTCGGTCTTCCACAAACTGGTTTTGACCCACACAAAAGCCTAGAATGGGATGGGCCAGGAGCTAAGAGACTGAACAGGGCAATCACAGCATACCCCTGCCCCCCCCACACAGGAGTCAGGGACTAGAATGAGATGAGGAACCTCAAGGCTAACACTCAAGTTGCTCTGGCTGGATGTTCCTCAATAGACTGAATGAAAATATGTTCATGAAGCATATTTTCTATATTCAAGGAAAAATCAGAAGACTATATTCTTACTTAGTGAAGCTAATTCAAGAAGATGAAGACTAGGACTTCCCTGGTGGTCCAGTGGCTAAGACTCCTCACTCCCAGTGATGGGGACCCAGGTTCGACCCCTGCCCAGGAAACTAGATCCCACGTGCCACAACTAAAGATCCTGCATGCTGCAACTAAGGTCCAGTGCAGCCAAATAATTAAGTATTTTTTAGGAAAGGAAGATGAAGCCATAAGATTTGTTCGTTTGATTTTTTTTAAGATCTTGATTACTTTTTATTGGTTACAAATTTTCATGACAATTTTCCATTCCCAGAAAATTAAATCTGCATGCAAAGAATAATTATTTGCTATGATTACTGATTTTAAAAATAATACATTGCTATTTATTAGGAATTTCCATAACTATTCCTAAATTAAAAATTTTTTTCCTAAATATTTTTATTAAACTGCATTGTAGTTGGATTAAATCACTATTCTGAAAGTGACCACAGAAACTGTGACTAATGTCAGATGCTAGTAAAGTAATGCTCAAAATCCTCCAAGCCAGGCTTCAGCAATACGTGAACCGTGAACTCCCTGATGTTCAAGCTGGCTTTAGAAAAGGCAGAGGAACCAGAGATCAAATTGCCAACATCCTCTTATATGCAGAGTACATCATGAGAAACGCTGGACTGGAAGAAACACAAGCTGGAATCAAGATTGCCGGGAGAAATATCAATAACCTCAGATATGCAGATGACACCACCCTTATGGCAGAAAGTGAAGAGGAGCTAAAAGGCCTCTTGATGAAAGTGAAAGAGGAGAGTGAAAAAGTTGGCTTAAAGCTCAACATTCAGAAAACGAAGATCATGGCATCTGGTCCCATCACTTCATGGGAAATAGATGGGGAAACAGTGGAAACAGTGCCAGACTTTATTTTTTTGGGCTCCAAAATCACTGCTGATGGTGACTGCAGCCATGAAATTAGAAGACGCTTACTCCTTGGAAGAAAAGTTATGTCCAACCTAGATAGCATTTTCAAAAGCAGAGACATTACTTTGCCGACTAAGGTCCGTTTAGTCAAGGCTATGGTTTTTCCTGTGGTCATGTATGGATGTGAGAGTTGGACTGTGAAGAAGACTGATCGCCGAAGAATTGATGCTTTTGAAGTGTGGTGTTGGAGAAGACTCTTGAGAGTCCCTTGGACTGCAAGGAGATCCAACCAGTCCATTCTGAAGGAGATCAACCGTGGGATTTCTTTGGAAGGACTGATGCTAAAGCTGAAACTCCAGTACTCTGGCCACCTCATGCGAAGAGTTGACTCATTGGAAAAGACTCTGATGCTGGGAGGGATTGGGGGCAGGAGGAGAAGGGGACGACCGAGGATGAGATGGCTGGATGGCATCACTGACTCGATGGATGTGAGTCTGAGTGATCTCCGAGAGATGGTGATGAACAGGGAGGCCTGGCGTGCTGCGATTCATGGGGTCGCAAAGAGTCGGACACGACTGAGCGACTGAACTGAACTGAACTGAATGTCAGATGAAGGACACATTTTTAAGAAATTGGTAATATTATTTCGCAGTATTTTCCTTATGTAAAAGTGCCAGGTTAGCACTTTTTTCATGATTTCCTTCAGAACTGAAAGCTTTCATGGAGACGTTGAACTTGACATACATTTTGAAGAAGAAATAGAAGAAAACAATAGAATGGGAAAGACTAGAGATCTCTTCAAGAAAATTCGAGATACTAAAGGAACATTTCATGTGAAGATGGGCACAATAAAGGACAGAAATGATACAGACCTAACAGAAGCAGAGGGTATTAAAAAGAGGTGGCAAGAATACACAGAAGAACTTATACAAAAAAATATCTTCATGACCCAGATAACCACGATGGTGTGATCATCCACCTAGAGCTAGACATCCTGGAATGCAAAGTCAAATGGGCCTTAGGAAGCATCACAACAAGCAATGCTGTTGGAGGTAATGGAATTCCAGTTGAGCTATTTCAAATCCTAAAAGATGATGTTGTGAAAGTGATGCACTCAATATGCCAGCAAATCTGGGAAACTCAGCAGCGGCCACAGAACTGGAAAAGGTCAGTTTTCATTCCAATCCCAAAGAAAAGCAATACCAAAGAATGCTCAAACTACTGCACAACTGCATTCATCTCACACACTAGCAAAGTAATGCCCAAAATTCTCCAAGCCAGGCTTCAACAGTACGTGAACCGTGAACTTTCAGATGTTCAAGCTGGATTTAGAAAAAGCAGAGGAACTAGAAATCAAATTGCCAACATCTGTTGGATCATCAAGAACGCAAGAGAGTTCCAGAAAAACATCTACTTCTGCTTTGACTACGCCAAAGCCTTTACTGTGTGGATCACAACTGTGGAAAATTCTGAAAGAGATGGGAATACCAGACCACCTTACCTGCCTCCTGAGAAATCTGTGTGCGGTCAAGAAGCAACAGTTAGAACTGGACAAGGAACAACAGACTGGTTCAGAATTTGGAAAGGAGTATGTTAAGGCTGTATATTGTCACCCTAATTATTTAACTTATATGCAGAGTACATCATGTGAAATGTTGGGCTGGATGAAGCACAAGCTGGAATCAAGATTGTCAGAAATATCAATAACCTCAGATATGCAGATGACACCACCCTCATGGCAGAAAACGAAGAAGTAAAGAGCCTCTTAATGAAAGTGAAAGAAGAGAGTGAAAAAGCTGGCTTACAACTCAGCATTCAGAAAACTAAGATCATGGCATCAGGTCCCATCACTTAATGGCAAATAGATGGGGAAACAGTGGAAACAGTGACAGATTTTATTTGGGGGGGTCTCCAAAATCACTGCAGATGGTGACTGCAGCCATGAAATTAAAAGATGCTTGCTCCTTGGAAGAAAAGCTATGACCAACCTAGACAGCATGTTAAAAAGCAGAGATATTACTTGGCCAACAAAGGTCCATCTAGTCAAGGCTATGGTTTTTCCAGTAGTCATGTATGGATGTGAGACTTGGACTATAAAGAAAGTTGAGCGGCGAAGAATTGATGCTTTTTAACTGTGGTGTTGGAAAAGACTCTTGAGAGTCCCTTCTACTGCAAGGAGATCCAACCAGTCTATCCTAAAAGAAATCAGTCCTGAATATTCATTGGAAGGACTGATGCTGAAGCTGAAAGTCCTGTACTTTGGCCACCTTATGTAAAGAGCTGACTCAATGGAGAAGACCCTGATGATGGGAAAGATTGAAGGCAGGAGAAGAAGGGGACTACAGAGGATGAGATGGTTGGATGGCATCACCGACTCAATGGACATGAGTTTGAGCAAGCTCTGGGAGTTGGTGAAGGACAAGAAGGCCTGGCATGCTGCAGTCCATGGGGTCGCAAAGAGTCAGACACAACTGAGCAACTGAACTGAACTGACTTAAAGAAGGGCAAATACATATAAAATAAATGAAAGGTGGGTGGATATTTGTTGTATTGTGATCTTGTGGAGTTGACATTCTCAAGGGGAGCCAGATCATGGATGGGTAAACAAAGATGATAAATTTTTATTTTTTGCCATGCCATGCCATGCAGCATGTGGGATCCTAGTTCCCTTGACCAGGGATCAAACCTGTGCCCTCTGCACTAGAAGCATGGAGTCTCAACCACTGGACCACCAGGGAATTTCCAAGAGGCATGCACTGAAGCCTAGGAAGATGCAAGGCTTATTTGGTTAGAAAAAGTGTGAATAGGAGAATGGGATGAAATTTTATCAGTGACTTTTTCATAAAGTCTGTTTTCCGATAAATTGGTGCATCTAGGCATTTCTGCAAATCCAGTAAACTGTTTATTTGGCACACTGGTTTTTGGCAAATTGGTTTCGGATGAATTGGACCACTTCTGGGATCACTTGACATAGACATTTGTTATTAGTTCACATGTCATTCCCTGCAAAAGGCCTTCCCCAGGCAGCCAACAATTCAATAAACCTTCCTCCCACTCTTCACCCAGCTACAGATTATTTTATTCTGCTTTCTTCATAGTCTAAGACAAAACCATTCTGACTTTTTTAAATATTTCTTTATTTATTTGGCTGTGTTGGGTCTCAGTTGTGGCACATGGGGTCTTCGTTGCATCACAAGGGATCTTTTGTTGTGGGCACATGGACTCTCTAGTTGTGGCCCAAGGGCTTAGTTGCTCTGAGGCCTGTGGGATCTTAGTTCCCTGATCAGGAATAAAACTGCATCCCTTGCATGGCAAGGTGGATTCTTAACCACTGGACCACCAGGGAAGTCCCTTATTCTGATTATTAATTTTTTTACTTTTTTATCTTCTCTCTTCCCCCATTTCCACGAGGTTCCTTGAAAGCAGGGAGCTTTCTCCTTGTGTTGGCACATGGCAGGCATGCAGGAAATGTGTCACATGAACACAAATGTCCCTTACAGCTCATTGATCTCTATCACTGCAGGCTCACGGCAAACAGAGGACACAGGCCACTTTCTTGTGCTTTCTGTACGACATTCAGTCACTCAACACCATCCACAACCCAGAGATTCACTGTCTACAAAGGTTTTACGACAGTCTCAATTCTTATTAGCTGAGTGCTTCTGGTTAAAGAGGTATTCTGACAAGAAGCCTCATTTAACCCAAGATTTAGACCAGCCCTACAAGTCATCCAAGACTTCCTATGGTTTCCTTTCCAGATTGTTTTTAACAGGGCAAGAAATGGTGACTAGATGAGGTGACTTTCCACCTTCTGGCTTGATTTGGCTCCTTATGTATTTGCAAAGTTCATTCTTCAGAACCAGGCTTCCAAGGAAAAGGACCAAATTTCATGAAAAACAGTGTCTAATGTATTCAACACCGCAAATGTTGAAGGAGTGGGCTAGATGGGGTGAAAGATGGAGAGAAATCTTCTAAAATTTATTTTTATATTAAAAAATTTTTTATTTTTGCAGAGCAATCTTATTTTCACACACACAGATTTCCCTTCCTTTTTTATACAGTCTCCTGTTAGCACAGTAAAAGGCCTCCAGGAGGCTACACTTTGCTGGGAAACCTTCCCCCATCACGTTACCCCATTTCCTTGTTGGTGGTTACAATTCAAAATACTGCCCAGATTCTCCACCCCATGGCCGTTTTTTCCCCACTCACAGCGCTAATTACATTGTGAAAGGAAGTCCTTGGTGTGCCTTCAGCAAGCTCCAGAGCAGCACTTGGTTCTTGCCCATCGATTCTGGGAAGAAGCAGCTCAGTAAACACTTACGGAGAGATTCAGAATTGAGGGTTCAGAATTTGTCTGTCTATATTATGTCTCTATTGGGCATTTCTTTTGGCAATATCGGACAACTTAAATCTTTCATTTATTTTTATTAGCGATCTTTTACTTACGTAGTCAAGATTCTTTTGGTTTTTATTTTAAAATTTTTAGGATGCCAGTAAAGAGTTTGATGGAGGGGGGTCCTTAGAAGGAGGGAAAGGGCACTGGATAAAGCTGTCCGGCTCTGTTCTCTTTTTCCCGTTTGGCACGACTGCGTTCGTGTAGGCTTCTTCCAGGATAAGCTCGCCAGATCCCCCTCCACGTCCCGTGACCCTCCACTAACCCTGGGCCAGCAGGACCCGCCCTTCCAGGAGCCCGCGGCCGGAGGCGGCGGAAGGATCCAGGCTGCAAGCACGAACCACACTTAGCTCCCACACTGATTGGCTGTCTGGGAGCTGGTCTCACATCAGCTCAGGAGGTCTCACATCAGCTCAGGCCGTCTCACTGAGAAAGGCGGGCCTTGAGCTCCAACCAATCGCAAGGCGTTCCGTTGCATCGAGGCCACGCCTCTCAGCCAGTCGTAAAGGGGATTCAGAAAAAGGCGTGCCCAATTGGCGCTGGGCAGGGGGGCGGGGTCATCCTTGCCCGCTACGGCCGAGTGCTGTCACCTTGACAACCTGTCTCAGGCCGGTAACACCGCACCAACTGTTTGTCTCCCCCAGTCCCGAAATATCCACCGGTGACCTCACTGAGTCACAGCCTCGAGCTCGACACCTGTGGGGCTAAAGGAAGGGTTTGCTTCTAAACTGTCTGGCACACGCTTATTCTTTCACGTAGACATGCAGATGCTTATAGAGGGCTCCTAATATTTGCGAGACTCAATGCACTTGGGGAATCAGAGGGAACCCGACCAAGTCGGGAGGGGAGAAAGTGAACAAATTCATCAGGTAACTCAAGTTAGTGAGAAATGTCCAAATATAATAAGGTCACAGAACAGAGAGTGGCTGAGGGCAGAGGTGAGGAGGGGGCTACTTTTGATGTGGACATGGCCTGAGTTAACATTTGGATTCTTTAGGATTACAGTTGTGATCCTTGTTGCTCAATTGCTCAGTCGTGTCCGACTCTGCGACCCCATGGACTGCAGCTCACCAGGCTTCCTTCGCTATCTCCCAGAGCTTGCTCAAATTCATGTCCGTTGAGTCAGTGATGCCATCCAACCATCTCATCCTCTGTCGTCTCCTTCTCCCGCCCTCAATCTTTCCCAGTAGCAGGGTCTTTTCCAATGAGTCCGTTCTTCGCATCAGGTGGCCAAAGTATTGGAGCTTTGTGATCTTTACCAGGAGGAACCTTTTCAACCATCCCCTCTACTTGGCTATGGGGCAAGCACAGGTATGGGACATGAAGGCTGGATTCCACAAACACAGGTGACTACAAGGAGATTTCACGTTCTCCTTGCCTTGGCGTATTAAAAAGCAGAGACATTACTTCGCCAACAAAGGTCTGTCTAGTCAAGGCTATCGTTTTACCAATAGTCATGTATGGATGTGAGAGTTGGACCATAAAGAAGGCTGAGCACCAAAGAATTGATCCTATTGAACTGTGGTGTTGGAGAAGACTCTTGAGAGTCCCGTGGACTGCAAGGAGATCCAACCAGTCAATCCTAAAGGAAATCAATCCTGAATATTCATTGGAAGGGCTGATGCTGAAGCTGAAGCTCAAGCTCCAATACTCTGGCCACCTGATGCGAAGAGCCGACTCATTAGAAAAGATCCTGATGCTGGGAAGGATTGAGGGCAGAAGGAGAAGGGGATGACAGAGGATGAGATGGTTGGATGGCATCACCAACTCAATGGACATGAGTTTGAGCAAGCTCTGAGAGGTGATGAAGGACAGGGAAGCCTGGCATGCTACAGTCCACGGGGTCACAAAGAGTCGGACACAATTGAGAGACTGAACAACAACTGCCTCATTTGGTCCCACCAGACTCATTACCTCTCCTGAAGACTTGGTTGTGAGAAGCTATCAATTTGTTTCTTTAGCGCAGGACCATGATATGTGTGTGGCCAGTCCATTCCTTAGGTTCTGCTGCCTTGCGGTGAGGTCTGAGGATCTGTGAGATCTTGCAGAGGTGATTGTGGTCGGATCCCAAAACATGACAATTCAAAGCAACACTGTGTCTTGTTGGAGACTTCATACCTTCACTACAGAATGCCACAAAGCCCTCAGGACAACACCTTAGAAAAATGATTGAATTCCTGCTTCACCTTACAGGAATTCATTATTTCAACATTTATGGAGCATTTCTTCTTTAAATAGTAATACACTCAATAGTAATACATTCAGTATTACAGTAATCCAAGTCTATGCCCTGACCAGTGACGCTGAAGAAGCTGAACAGTTCTGTGAAAACCTACAAGATCTTCTAGAACTAACACCCAAAAAAGATGTCCTTTTCATTATAGGGGACTGGAATGCAAAAGTAGGAAGTCAAGAAACACCTGGAGTAGCAAGCAAATTTGACCTTGGAGTACGGAATGAAGCAGGGCAAAGGCCAATAGAGTTTTGCCAAGAGAACACACTGGTCATAGCAAATGCCCTCTTCCAACAACACAAGAGAAGACTCTACACATGGATATCACCAGATGGTCGACACCGAAATCAGATTGATTATATTCTTTGCAGCCAAAGATGGAGAAGCTCTATATAGTCAGCAAAAACAAGACTCGGAGCTGACTGTGGCTCGGATCATGAACTCCTTATTGCCAAATTCAGACTGAAATTGAAGAAAGTGGAGAAAACCAGTAGACCATTCAGGTATGACCTAAATCAAATCCCTAGGCTCTTCCCTGGTGGCTCAGATGGTAAAGCATCTGCCTACAATGTGGAAGCCCTGGGTTTGATCCCTGGGTTGGGAAGATCTTCTGGAGAAGGAAATGGCAACCCACTCCAGTACTTTTGCCTGGAAAATCCTATGGACAGAGGAACCTGGTAGGCTACCGTCCATGGGGTCGCAAAGAGTCGGACACGACTGAGTGACTTCACTTTTCACTTTATGATTATACAGTGGAAGTGAGAAATAAATTTAAGGGACTAGATCTGATACACAGAGTGCCTGATGAACTATGGACGGAGGTTCATGACATTGTACAGGAGACAGGAATCAAGACCATCCCCAAGAAAAAGAAATGCAAAAAAAGCAAAATGGCTGTCTGAGGAGGCCTTGCAAATAGCTGTGAAAAGAAGGGAAGCGAAAAGTAAAGGAGGAAAGGAAAGATATAAGCATCTGAATGCAGAGTTCCAAAGAATAGCAAGGAGAGATAAGAAAGCATTCCTCAATGATCAATGCAAAGAAATAGAGGAAAACAATAGAATGGGAAAGACTAAAGATCTCTTCAAGAAAATTAGAGATACCAAGGGAACATTTCATGCAAAGATGGGCTCAATAAAGGACAGAGGTGGTAGGGACCTAACAGAAGTAGAGGGTATTAAAAAGAGGTTGCAAGAATACACAGAAGAACTGTACAAAAAAGATCTTCATGACCCAGATAATCATGATGGTGTGATCACTCACCTAGAGCCAGACACCCTGGAATGTGAGGTCAAGTTGGCTTTAGGAAGCATCACTACGAACAAAGCTAGTGGAGGTGATGGAATACCAATTGAGCTATTTCAAATCCTGAAAGATGATGCTGTGAAAGTGCTGCACTCAATATGCTAGCAAATTTGGAAAACTCAGCAGTGACCACAGGACTGGAATAGGTCAGTTTTCATTCCAATCCAAAAGAAAGGCAATGCCAAAGAATGCTCAAACTGCTGCATAATTGCACTCATGTCACAAGCTAGTAAAGTAATGCTCAAAATTTTCCAAGCCAGGCTTCAGCAATACGTGAATCGTGAACTTCCCGATGTTCAAGCTGGTTTTAGAAAAGGCAGAGGAACCAGAGATCAAATTGCTAACATCCGCTGGATCATCAAAGAAGCAAGAGAGTTCCAGAAAAACATCTATTTCTGCTTTATTGACTATGCCAAAGCCTCTGACTGTGTGGATCACAATAAACTGTGGAAAATTCTGAAAGAGATGGGAATANCTTCAGCAATACGTGAACCGTGAACTCCCTGATGTTCAAGCTGGTTTTAGAAAAGGCAGAGGAACCAGAGATCAAATTGCCAACATCTGCTGGATCATGGAAAAAGCAAGAGAGTTCCAGAAAAACATCTACTTCTGCTTTATTGACTATGCCAAACCCTTTGACTGTGTGGATCACAATAAACTGTGGAAAATTCTGAAAGAGATGGGAATACCAGACCACCTGACCTGCCTCTTGAGAAATTTGTATGCAGGTCAGGAAGCAACAGTTAGAACTGGACATGGAACAACAGACTGGTTCCAAATAGGAAAAGGAGTACGTCAAGGCTGTATATTGTCACCCTGCTTATTTAACTTGTATGCAGAGTACATCATGAGAAATGTTAGGCTGGATGAAACAAAGCTGGAATCAAGATTGCCGGGAGAAATATCAATAACCACAGATATGCAGATGACATCACCCATAAGGCAGAAAGTGAAGATCTAAAGAGCCTCTTGATGAAAGTGAAAGAGGAGAGTGAAAAAGTTGGCTTAAAGCTCAACTTTCAGAGAACTAAGATCATGGCATCCGGTCCCATCACTTCATGGGAAATAGATGGGCAAACAGTGGCTGACTTTATTTGGGGGGGGGCTCCAAAATCACTGCAGATGGTGATTTCAGCCATGAAATTAAAGGACGCTTACTCCTTTAAGGAAGTAAAGTTATGACCAACCTAGACAGCATATTAAAAAGCAGAGACATTACCTTGGCAACAAAGGTTCATCTATTCAAGGCTGTGGTTTTTCCAGTAGTCGTGTATGGATGTGAGAGTTGGACTATGAAGAAAGCTGAGCACCGAAGAATCGATACTTTTGAACTGTGGTGTTGGAGAAGACTCTTGAGAGTCCCTTGGACTGCAAGGAGATCCAACCAGTCCATCCTAAAGGAGATCAGTCCTGAGTGTTCACTGGAAGGACTGATGTTGAACCCGAAACTCCAATACTTTGGCCACCTGAAGAGCTGACTCATGTGAAAAGACCCTGATGCTGGGAAAGATTGAAGGCAGGAGGAGAAGTGGACGACAGAGGATGAGATGGTGGATGGCATCACCAACTCAATGGAGATGAGTTTGAGTAGATTCCGGGAGTTGGTGATGGACAGGGAGGCCTGGCGTGCTGTAGTCCATGTGGTTGCGAAGAGTCGGATGCGACTGAGCTGAATTGAACTGAATATTCCATTGTGTATATGTACCATACTTCTTTATCCATTCATCTGTTGAGGGCCATCTAGGTTGCTTCCATGTTCTAGCTATTGTAAATAGTGCTGCAATGAACACTGGGTACATGTGTCTTTTTCAATTTTGATTTTCTCAGGGTATATGCCTAAGAATGGGATTGCTGGGTCATCTGGTGGCTTTATTCCTAGTTTTTAAAGGAATCTACATACAGTCTTCTAT
This sequence comes from Cephalophus harveyi, assembly GCA_006410635.1. Taxonomy (NCBI): domain Eukaryota; kingdom Metazoa; phylum Chordata; class Mammalia; order Artiodactyla; family Bovidae; genus Cephalophus; species Cephalophus harveyi. Next base: position 34,314 of record SJYT01083533.1, on the reverse strand, counting down.
AGTGGCTATATCAATTTACATTCCCACCAACAGTGCAAGAGGGTTCCCTTTTCTCCACATCCTCTCCAGGATTTATTGTTTGTAGACTTTTTGATGATGGCCATTCTGACCAGTGTGAGGTGATATCTCATTATAGTAATGATTTGCATTTCTCTAATAATGAGCGATGTTGAACATTTTTTCATGTGTTTGTTCAGTTCAGTCGCTCAGTCGTGTCCAACTCCTTGCAACCCCATGAACCACAGCACACCAGGCCTCCCTGTCCATCACCAACTACTGGAGTCCACCCAAACCCATATCCATTGAGTCGGTGATGCCATCCAACCACCTCATCCTCTGTTGTCCCCTTCTCCTCCTGCCTTCAATCTTTCCCAGCATCAGGGTCTTTTGAAATGAGTCAGCTCTTCGCATCAGGTAGCCAAAGTATTGGAGTTTCAACTTCAGCATCAGTCCTTCCAATGAATATTCAGGACTCATTTCCTTTAGGATGGACTGGTTGGATCTCCTTGCAGTCCAAGGGACTCTCAAGAGTCTTCTTCAACACCACAGTTCAAAAGCATCAATTCTTTAGCACTCAGCTTTCTTTATAGTCTAACTCTCACATTCATACATGACTACTGGAAAAACCTTGACTAGATGGACCTTTGTTAACAAAGTAGTATCTCTGCTTTTCAATATGGCTGTCTAGGTTGGTCATAACTTTCCTTCCAAGGAGTAAGCATCTTTTAATTTCATGGCTGCAGTCACCACCTGCAGTGATTTTGGAGTCCCCCAAAATAAAGTCAGCCACTGTTTCCACTGTTTCCCCATCTATTTGCCATGAAGTGATGGGACCAGATGCCATGATCTTCGTTTTCTGAATGTTGAGCTTTAATTCAACTTTTTCATTCTCCTCTTTCACTTTCATCAAGATGCTCTTTAGCTCCTCTTCACTTTCGGCCATAAGGGTGGTGCCATCTGCATATCTGAGGTTATTGCCATAAGGGTGGTGCCATCTGCATATCTGAGGTTACTAATACTTCTCCCGGCAATCTTGATTCCAGCTTATGTTTCCTCATGTGTGCTCCTCATGTAAAAACAGCATGTGTTTGTTAGCCATCTGTATGTCTTCTTTGGAGGAATGTCTGCTTAGGTGTTTTTCCCACTTTTTGACTGGGTTGTTTTTCTGGGAGTGAGTTATATGAGCTGCTTGTATATTTTGGAAATTAATCCTTTGTCAGTTGTTCCATTTGCTATTATTTTCTCCCATTCTGTGAAGAAAAAGAAATAAAAGAAATCCAGATTGGAAAAGAAGAAGTAAAGGTCTCTCTGTTTGCAGATAACATAATACTATACATGGAAAACCCTAAAGATTCTATCAGAAAATTACTAGAGCTAATCAGTGAATTTAGCAAAGTCTCAGAATACAAAATCAATACAAAGAAATCACTCGCATGCCTATATACTAACAATGAAAAATCTGAAAGAGAAATTAAGGAATCAATCCCATTCATCATAGAAACAAAAAGAATAAAATATCTAGGAATAAACCTACCTAAGGAGAGAAAAGAACTGTATATAGAAAATTGTAAGACACTGACGAACGAAATCAAACATGACATAAACAGATGGAGAGATATTCCATGTTCCTGGGGAAGAGGAATCAATATTTTGAAAATGACTATACTAACAAATGCAATCTACAGATTCAACGCGATCCCCCTATCAAATTACCAATGGGATTTTCCACAGAATTAGAACAAAAAAATTTCACAATCCATATGGAAACACAAAAGACCCCGAATAGCCAAAGCTGTCTTGAGAAAAAAGAATGGAGCTGGAGGAATCAACCTTCCTGACTTCAGGTTGTACCTACAAAGCTACAGTCATCAAGACAGTATGGTACTGGCACAAAAACAGAAATACAGACCAATGGAACAAGATAGAAAGCCCAGAAATAAACTCACACACCTATGGGTACCTTATTTTTGACAAAGGAGGCAAGTATATACAATGGGGCAAAGAAAGCCTCTTCAATGAGTATGCTGGGAAATCTGGACAGCAACATGTAAAAGAATGAAATCAGAATAGTTTCTAACACCATACACAAAGATAAACTCAAAATGGATCAAAGACCTAAATATAAGACCAGAAACTATAAAACTCATAGAAGAAAACAGGCAGAACACTCGACATCAATCAAAGCAAGATCCTCTATGACCCACCTCCTAAAGTAATGGAAATAGAAACAAAAGTAAACAAGCAGGCGCTGCTGCTGCTGCTAAGTCGCTTCAGTCGTGTCTGACTCTGTGCGACCCCACAGATGGCAGCCCACCAGGCTTCCCCGTCCCTGGGATTCTCCAGGCGAGAACACTGGAGTGGGTTGCCATTTCCTTCTCCAATGCGTGAAAGTGAAAAATGAGAGTGAAGTCGCTCAGTCGTGTCCAACCCTTAGCGGCCCATGGACTGTAGCCCATGAGGCTCCTCCGTCCATGGGATTCTCCAGGCAAGAGTACTGGAGTGGGTTGCCATTGCCTTCTCCGCAAGTGGGCCCTAGTTAAAAGCTTTTGCACAGCAAAGGAAACTATAAGCAAAGGCAACTTAAGGACAGACTTTTCCAAAAACAGTGTTGTAACAACTGGACATCCATAGGCAAAAATATAACCTAAGCCTCATATCTTCTAGAAATTAAGTAAAACTGGATTACAGATCTTAATGTAAAATACAAAGATAAAAAACTTTTAGAATCTGCAGGATAAAACTGTTATGAGATGGCGTTAGACAAAGAATTTTTATACACAACACCAAAGCATGATCCATAAAAGAAAACAATTATAAATTAAGACTTCAATTTAAACCTTTTGCTTCATGAAAGACAAAGAAAATTAAAAGCAAGCTATAACTGGGAGAAAATATTTACAAATGGCATATTTGACAGAGGATTTGTATTCTAAATATGTAAAGAACTCTCAAAACTCAGTAGTAAGAAAACACAGACACCGATTAAAAATTGGGTAAAAGACTTGAACAAAAAGTTCACCGAAGAGCTAGATGGAGGGCAACTGACTACACTAAGAGACATACGGTAACTTGAGCCATTAGGGAAATCCAAATTAAAGGCATAACAGTATTATAACAGCTAAAATTGTTTTTAAAGAGTGACAATGCCAAATGCCGGAGAAGATAAATAGCAACTACAATTCACGTACATTGTAAGCAGGAAGACAAAATAGGACAGCAATTCTGAAAAAGTGTGGCAGCTACAATAAGGTTATTAATAAAAATACACTTACTATATAACTCAGCAATCCCATTCCTTGTATCTATCTTAGAGAAATGAGTATCTGTGTTCACGCAAAAACTTGTACATAAATGTTTATAATAGCTCTATTCATAATCACTCCAAACTGGAAATAACCCAAATGTTTTTCAACAGATGAACAGATAATCTAACTTTAGTATAGTTTATCAGTGGAATACTACTGAGCAATAAAATGGAATGGATTACTGATACATGCAATAGCTTGGATGAATTTCAAAAGCATTATTGTCAGTGAAAGAAACCAGTCTCAAAAGAGTACATACTGTATGATTCTATTTATATGACATTAGTGAATTATCAGGGGCTAAGAAGGGATAGCCAGGGGTTTGGGGTGTGACACAAAGGGACAGCATGAGAGAGTTCTGGGGGGGTGGAACTGTTTAGTATACTGACTATGGTGGTGGGTACGTGGATGTATATACCAGTTAAAATTTATATAACCATACACCCTCATTTTATTGGGCTCCAAAATCAATGTAGACAGCGACAGCCATGAAATTAAAAGACACTTGCTCCTTGGAAGAAGAGCTAAGACAAACCTAGACAGTGTATTAAAAAGCAGAGACATATCTCTGCCAAAAAAGGTCCATATAGTCAAAGCCATGGTTTTTCCAGTAGTCATGTATGGCTGTGAGAGGGATCATAAAGAAGGCTGAGTGCTGAATAATTGATGCTTCCGAACTGTGGTGCTGGAGAAGACTATGGAAAGTCCCCTGGACAGCAAAGAGATCAAACCAGTCAATCCTAAAGGAAATCAACACTGAATAGTTATTGGAAGGACTGATGCTGAAGCTCCAAAACCCTGGCCACCTGATGCGAAGAGCCAACTCATTGGAAAAGACCCTGATGCTGGGAAAAACTGACAGCAAGAGGAGAAAGGGACAATAGAGAATGAGATGGTTTGATGGCATCACGGACTTAATGGACATGAGTCTGAGAAAACTCAGGGAGACACTGAATGACAGGGAAGCCTGGCATGCTTCAGTTCATGCGGTCGCAAGAGTCAGACCTGACTGAACAATACCCTTCCCACCAAAAAAGTCTATTATACTGTAGGCTAATCAAGATTTTTTTTTAAGCTTTTAAAAATATACAGTTTACGTTATCTTAGAACTTTTCTAGTTAGTCACGAATTAAGGCTCAAAATAAATGTTTTGAGCATGTGAAAACCAATGAAATGGGAAGACAAAGAGATAGTTGACAGGAGACTTAAATTTTTTTTAATTATACAAAGATATGGCAGATACACAAAGATATAAATTCTAAACTCAGAAACTCAAATTCTATCCCTCAACTAACCATAGAGGCTGTTAATATGTAGTAATAACTAAAGACAAATATTTAACATCACCATGTAAAAAAGATAATTTGAGACAAAACAAAGAGAGCATATATTAACTCAAAAGAAAGATTCTACATTTGTACTAGGTATTCATTTGGTCCTTGAAATAAAAATGACATTGTTTATTATTACGGTGGTATGTCCCTTGTTTTTCCTAGTAGCAATTACAGATTTACAGTGGTTTATCCAAAATTTTCTCAACTGATTCTGCTTGATAAAAAAAAAAAAAAAAAAAAACTTTTAAGAATGCTGACATGATGAATAAAGAAAAGGTGACATACATAAAAACAGAAAGTAGAATGGTGTTTGCCAGCAACTTAGCAGCAGCAGCAGCGGGGTACCATGAGGCTCCTCCGTCCATGGGATTCTCCAGGCAAGAGTACTGGAGTGGGTTGCCATTGCCTTCTCCGCAAGTGGGCCCTAGTTAAAAGCTTTTGCACAGCAAAGGAAACTATAAGCAAAGGCAACTTAAGGACAGACTTTTCCAAAAACAGTGTTGTAACAACTGGACATCCATAGGCAAAAATATAACCTAAGCCTCATATCTTCTAGAAATTAAGTAAAACTGGATTACAGATCTTAATGTAAAATACAAAGATAAAAAACTTTTAGAATCTGCAGGATAAAACTGTTATGAGATGGCGTTAGACAAAGAATTTTTATACACAACACCAAAGCATGATCCATAAAAGAAAACAATTATAAATTAAGACTTCAATTTAAACCTTTTGCTTCATGAAAGACAAAGAAAATTAAAAGCAAGCTATAACTGGGAGAAAATATTTACAAATGGCATATTTGACAGAGGATTTGTATTCTAAATATGTAAAGAACTCTCAAAACTCAGTAGTAAGAAAACACAGACACCGATTAAAAATTGGGTAAAAGACTTGAACAAAAAGTTCACCGAAGAGCTAGATGGAGGGCAACTGACTACACTAAGAGACATACGGTAACTTGAGCCATTAGGGAAATCCAAATTAAAGGCATAACAGTATTATAACAGCTAAAATTGTTTTTAAAGAGTGACAATGCCAAATGCCGGAGAAGATAAATAGCAACTACAATTCACGTACATTGTAAGCAGGAAGACAAAATAGGACAGCAATTCTGAAAAAGTGTGGCAGCTACAATAAGGTTATTAATAAAAATACACTTACTATATAACTCAGCAATCCCATTCCTTGTATCTATCTTAGAGAAATGAGTATCTGTGTTCACGCAAAAACTTGTACATAAATGTTTATAATAGCTCTATTCATAATCACTCCAAACTGGAAATAACCCAAATGTTTTTCAACAGATGAACAGATAATCTAACTTTAGTATAGTTTATCAGTGGAATACTACTGAGCAATAAAATGGAATGGATTACTGATACATGCAATAGCTTGGATGAATTTCAAAAGCATTATTGTCAGTGAAAGAAACCAGTCTCAAAAGAGTACATACTGTATGATTCTATTTATATGACATTAGTGAATTATCAGGGGCTAAGAAGGGATAGCCAGGGGTTTGGGGTGTGACACAAAGGGACAGCATGAGAGAGTTCTGGGGGGGTGGAACTGTTTAGTATACTGACTATGGTGGTGGGTACGTGGATGTATATACCAGTTAAAATTTATATAACCATACACCCTCATTTTATTGGGCTCCAAAATCAATGTAGACAGCGACAGCCATGAAATTAAAAGACACTTGCTCCTTGGAAGAAGAGCTAAGACAAACCTAGACAGTGTATTAAAAAGCAGAGACATATCTCTGCCAAAAAAGGTCCATATAGTCAAAGCCATGGTTTTTCCAGTAGTCATGTATGGCTGTGAGAGGGATCATAAAGAAGGCTGAGTGCTGAATAATTGATGCTTCCGAACTGTGGTGCTGGAGAAGACTATGGAAAGTCCCCTGGACAGCAAAGAGATCAAACCAGTCAATCCTAAAGGAAATCAACACTGAATAGTTATTGGAAGGACTGATGCTGAAGCTCCAAAACCCTGGCCACCTGATGCGAAGAGCCAACTCATTGGAAAAGACCCTGATGCTGGGAAAAACTGACAGCAAGAGGAGAAAGGGACAATAGAGAATGAGATGGTTTGATGGCATCACGGACTTAATGGACATGAGTCTGAGAAAACTCAGGGAGACACTGAATGACAGGGAAGCCTGGCATGCTTCAGTTCATGCGGTCGCAAGAGTCAGACCTGACTGAACAATACCCTTCCCACCAAAAAAGTCTATTATACTGTAGGCTAATCAAGATTTTTTTTTAAGCTTTTAAAAATATACAGTTTACGTTATCTTAGAACTTTTCTAGTTAGTCACGAATTAAGGCTCAAAATAAATGTTTTGAGCATGTGAAAACCAATGAAATGGGAAGACAAAGAGATAGTTGACAGGAGACTTAAATTTTTTTTAATTATACAAAGATATGGCAGATACACAAAGATATAAATTCTAAACTCAGAAACTCAAATTCTATCCCTCAACTAACCATAGAGGCTGTTAATATGTAGTAATAACTAAAGACAAATATTTAACATCACCATGTAAAAAAGATAATTTGAGACAAAACAAAGAGAGCATATATTAACTCAAAAGAAAGATTCTACATTTGTACTAGGTATTCATTTGGTCCTTGAAATAAAAATGACATTGTTTATTATTACGGTGGTATGTCCCTTGTTTTTCCTAGTAGCAATTACAGATTTACAGTGGTTTATCCAAAATTTTCTCAACTGATTCTGCTTGATAAAAAAAAAAAAAAAAAAACTTTTAAGAATGCTGACATGATGAATAAAGAAAAGGTGACATACATAAAAACAGAAAGTAGAATGGTGTTTGCCAGCAACTTAGCAGCAGCAGCAGCGGGGTAGGGAGGGGGGCGGGCGGGTAGGAGAAAAAGGGATATGTTGGCAAAAGGGTACAGACTTTCATTTATAAGATGAATAATTTCTATATGGCATGGTGACTATGGTTAATATTACTGTATTCTATATTTGAAATCTGCAAAAAGGGTAGATCTTGAATGTTTTCATTTCCCCCTGCAAAAGACGATAACTATGTGAGGTAATGGAAATGTAAATTAGCTTGATTGCAATAAGCATTTCACAATGTATATGTGTATCAAATTACCATGCTGTATTCTTTAAATATATGCCACTCCAGTATTCATGGGCCTCCCTGGTGGCTCAGATGGTAAAGAATCCGCCTGCGATGTGGGAGACCTGGGTTCGATTCCTGGGTTGGAAAGATCCCCTGGAGGAGGGCATGGCAACGCACTCCAGTATTCTTGCCTGGAGAATCCCAATGGACACAGGATCCTGGTGGACTACAGTCCATGGGTTGCAAAGAATTGGACACAACTGAGCTACTAAGTGTGCATGCACACACATACACTTTTAACTATATACAAATTTTACTCATCGGTTATACCTCAATAAAGCTGGGAGGGAAAAAAAAAAAAAAAAGACTGCTGACTGATACCACATACTAAGACTGTCATAACTATCACTCTGTACCATCCTAAGGAGCCATGAAATAATTTTTTTCTTCCCAAGAAATAAACCCAGAGCAAATCAATCCACTAAAATACAGAGGGTTGTAATTCGAGACAGCTATTCTCTGTAATGATATATATGTGATGGATGCCATAAAATTAGACCTTAGGTTATGACTGTAAAAAGCAAAAACACAGGACCACAAGTCATCTACTCAAATAAGTGACCAACCTCACCATCCGCAGGGCTTCCCTGGTGGCTCAGAGGTTAAAGCGTCTGCCCGCAATGTGGGAGACCTGGGTTTGAACCCTGGGTCAGGAAGATCCCCTGGAGAAGGAAATGGCAACCCACTCCAGTATTCTTGCCTGGAGAATCCCATGGACGGAGGAGCCTGGTGGGCTACAGTCCACGGGGTCGCAAAGAGTCGGACATGACTGAGCGACTTCACTTTCACTTTCACTTTTCACCATCCGCAACTTTTCCTAGTTCTTAAAGCATTACAGTTATCTGTGACAGCACTCCATTTCTTCCAAGTGATAACAGCACTTTTGTAACTCTTTTCAATCTTAACTCTTCCAAGGATATAAACTTTAAGTAGCAAATACTGATCTTTCTCGAGTTGAAAGTACGTTAAAATGTAAATTTTGGTGTAATTAAAAAATTGATAACATATTTACCCATTGATCAACAATTTACTGAATGTTTAAAATATTCCAAGCCCTAAGGGTCACAGAAAAGAGATCAACGCCAGTCAGAAATGGCTGCTATCCAAAAGTCTACAAGCAATAAATGCTGGAGAGGGTGTGGAGAAAAGGGAACCCTCTTACACTGTTGGTGGAAATGCAAATTAGTACAGCCACTATGGAGAACAGTGTGGAGATTCCTTAAAAAACTAGAAATAGAACTGCCATACGACCCAGCAATCCCACTGCTGGGCATACACACCGAGGAAACCAGAATTGAAAGAGACACGTGCACCCCAATGTTCATCGCAGCACTGTTTATAATAGCCAGAACATGGAAGCAACCTAGATGTCCATCAGCAGATGAATGGATAAGAAAGCTGTGGTACACATACACAATGGAGTATTACTCGGCCATTAAAAAGAATACATTTGAATCAGTTCTAATGAGGTGGATGAAACTGGAGCCGAAAGAAAAACACCAATACAGTATACTAACACATATACATGGAATTTAGAACGATGGTAACGATAACCCTGTATGTGAGACAGCAAAAGAGACACAGATGTATAGAACAGTCTTTTGGACTCTGTGGGAGAGGGCGAGGGTGGGATGATTTGGGAGAATGGCATTGAAACATGTATATTATCATATATGAAACGAATCGCCAGTCCAGGTTTGACGCGTGATACAGGATGCTCGGGGCTGGGGCACTGGGATGACCCAGAGGGATGGGATGGGGAGGGAGGTGGGAGGGGGGTTAGGATGGGGAACACATGTACACCCATGGTGGATTCATGTCAATGTATGGCAAAACCAATACAATATTGTAAAGTAATTAGCCTCCAATTAAAATAAATTTATATTAAAATAAATAAATAAAAAAGAGAGATCAAAATGGCACAGATCCTCAAGAATTTAGCTGAGGATACAATATACACCTGTGAGATAATAAAACACCAGGATTTTAAGTAAGAAAGTACTATGTATAACAATTAAAGAATAATATCTAAACAGATGTCAAAAGACTCTTTAACAAGTCTTCTATATAAGTCAAATGGTAATTCAGAAGAGAAGAAAAAATTCATCTGATGTAGGGAGGACGGGTGTATGGCAAAAAGAAGAGTGTGCTGGAGTCCAGAGGCTTGTCTCAGCCCTGCCGTTAAAACTCCAGGGTTAAGTCCCAGCTGTTCCACAGTGCCCAGGGAGTAGTCACGGTACCGCACACACAAAGCACCTCTGTTCATTCACTGTGATTTTCTGACTAAGCGAGAAGGAGCGGCAAGCAGGGGCTCCTTTTAGAAGGGAGCGGCTCAGGATGTCTGCTACTCAGGCAGACACCACAAGCTCCCTGCCTGCATTCAGTAATATCTTCTCACAACCACGTGAAAGAAAGGATGCTGACCCCTAAGGAAGGAGCTAGCTGCTCTCCTTGTCTCCTCCAGAGTACAAACTCATCAAGGGCTGCACTGTCCTGGAGCCAGCTGCACCAGCACCTCACAGTCCCAGAGACCCACTATGATGCATCAGCTTAGTCTGACTTAGTTTCAGGTTGGTTCTCGGGGTCTCAGTAAGCTGATCTGAAGGAAAGAAAATGGGATCCAGTCCAACATTATACTCTATGAATGTAATAAATTAGAAATATTAACTAGAGAGTATGAATCTATGTTGTCAGCAATAAGTAAAAACAGTTTATTAAATCCATTACCTGGACTTGTTTGTTTTACAAGAAATACCAACCTGTTTAGAAATGTCAAATTAAGAAGAAAATACTATTGAATTCTTTAAAAGAATGATTCTTACCTTAGTCTCAAAATATTAAAATGGGGGCTTCCCTGATGGCTCAGTGGTAAAGAAAGTGAAAAGTGAAGTCACTCAGTCGTGTTCGACTTTGTGACCCCATGGACTGCCGCCCACCAGGCTCCTCCGTCCATGGGATTCTCCAGGCAAGAATACTGGAGTGGGTTGCCATTTCCTTCTCCAGGGGATCTTCCCGACCCAGGGATTGAACCCAGGTCTCCTGCATTGCAGGCAGACGCTTTAACCTCTGAGCCACCAGGGAAGCCCCCAGTGGTAAGAATCCACCTGCTAATGCAGAAGACATGGGTTCAATCTCTGATCCAGGAAAATCCCACATGCTATGGAGCAACTAAGCCCTTGCGCCACAACTATAGAGCCTGTGTTCTAAAGCCCAGGAGCCACAGCTATTGAGCCCATATGCCTTCACCCACTGGAGCCCATGTGCCCTAGAGCCTGTGCTCCACAACAAGAGAAGCCACTGCAATGAGAAGTCCGCATACCACGACCAGAGAGTAGTCCCTGCTCTCTGCAACTAGAGAAAGCCCACGCAGCAACAAAGACTCAGTGTAGCCAAAAATAAATGAATAAAAATTTTTTAAAAAATGAAAATGGTTAGATCTCACAGTAAAACATAACTTATACAAAGATTCATCACAGTTCTTCAATAAGTTGAATTATCTTTATCACTCAGAACAATATTCTTAGAAATCAAATAGTGTTAGTACCTCAACACCACCTAGCCTAGAGGAGAGTTCCTATCAATGCCTGCAGGGAGCAAGAAAAGATAAGAGTGCCTGTCTTAATTCCCAGACCTCAAATCTAGAAGTCAAAGACAACAAATCATCTGAACAATTACTGAACGGCAACTCTCTAGTAGGCACTGTAGTACATGGATTACCTTCTTTAGTTCTCACAACAAGTCTGGGAAGTAGCTAGTTATTATCACAATTTTAATGATGAGACAACTGAGACTGCAGAGATTAAAAAATTTGCCCACAGCTATAGAGTCTTTCCCAAAGTCTAAAAATAAGGTAATCAAAGAAGAATGTACTGCCTTGAGCCTTCAGGAAAACACAGTCTGATTAGCTGGACCCTAACTGTTCCCATCTGAATGCAAAGTTCCAAAGAATAGCAAGAAGAGATAAGAAAGCCTTCCTCAGTGACCAATGCAAAGAAATAGAGGAAAACAACAGAATGGGGAAGACTAGAGATCTCTTCAAGAAAATTAGAGATACCAAGGGAACATTTCATGCAAAGATGGGTTGATAAAGGACAGAAATGGTATGGACCTAACAAAAGCAGAAGATATTAAGAAGAGGTGGCAAGAATAAACAGATGAACTGTACGAAGAAGATCTTCAAGACCAAGATAATCACAATGGTGTGATCACTCACCTAGAGCCAGACATCCTGGAATGTGAAGTCAAGTGGGCCTTAGAAAGCATCACTATGAACAAAGCTAGTGGAGGTGATGAATTCCAGTTGAGCTATTTCAAATCCTGGAAGATGATGCCGTGAAAGTGCTGCACTCAATCTGCCAGCAAATTTGGAAAACTCAGCAGTGGCCACAGGACTGGAAAAGGTCAGTTTTCATTCCAATCCCAAAGAAAGGCAATGACAAAGAATGCTCAAACTACCGCACAATTGCACTCATGTCATATGCTAGTAAAGTAATACTCAAAATTCTCCAAGCCAGGCTTCAGCGATACGTGGACCGTGAACTTCCAGATGTTCAAGCTGGTTTTAGAAAAGGCAGAGGAACCAGACATCAAATTGCCAACATCCGCTGGATCATGGAAAAAACAAGAGAGTTCCAGAAAAACAACTATTTCTGCTTTATTAACTATGTCAAACCCTTTGACTGTGTGGATCACAATAAACTGTGGAAAATTCTGAAAGAGATGGGAATACCAGAGCACCTGACCTGCCTCTTGAGAAATCTGTATGCAGGCCAGGAACCAACAGTTAGAACTGGGCATGGAACAACAGACTGGTTCCAAATAGGAAAAGGAGTACATCAAGGCTGTATATTGTCACCCTGCTTATTTAACTTCTATGCAGAGTACATCATGAGAAACGCTGGACTGGAAGAAGCACAAGCTGGAATCAAGACTGCCAGGACAAATATCAATAACCTCAGATATGCAGATGACACCACCCTTATGGCAGAAAGTGAAGAGGACCTAAAAAGCCTCTTGATGAAAGTGAAAGAGGAGAGCAAAAAAGTTGGCTTAAAGCTCAACATTCAGAAAACGAAGATCATGGCATCTGGTCCCATCACTT